>OX467285.1:11155471-11520282 GCA_950108345.1 Malthinus flaveolus | reverse complement strand
TATACGATGGGACTAGAAGAAGACCCACTATGCAGAAGATGTGCAGAGGCGGAGAAAACTCCAATTCATCTTCGGCTACACTGTGAGGCTTTCACAAGAGGTCGTCACAGCATTCTCGGGAAGAAGAAGATGCTCCAAGGAGATTTGTCCAAACTACCAATAGAGGAAATTCTGGACTTCATTAAAAGTACAGAGCTCACATAAAGGGAGAGTACATCCGAGGCGCACAATAGACCCAAGAGGTCGCGGTGCAAGGAACCGCTAAAAGGGCCAGCCTCAGGGAAAATAATAAATTCTACGAACTAATTTAATGAAAAAGTTCCGATACACTAATATCCAGAAATGCTTCGTTAGTGAGATACAGAATGTTGAAGTTGTAACAAAAGAATTTCCCAAAAACAAATAACTCGCGATTTTTGGTCCCTAAAATCACCAAATATTATCCGCGGGACTTCTACTTAGGGGAAGTATTATTTTTTAATAATAGAAGAAGCTTATACTAATGATGAGATTAAACAAAATCTACCGCAAATATCAAGCGCAACTAATCAATGGAAAGTACAAAAAAGTGAAATTATAAAACATGGAAATAGCCAGCGAGTCTCATAAAAATTTAAGAGCTTTTCGTAAATATGATGAAAAAATGCAGATCCCAATATATCAGTTTAGATCAAGGACTACACCAAAATCCTTCGTCGCTTCAATCGCCTTAAAGGTTTGGTGAAGCTGACCCAATCTGCTCTACGTAGTGCAAATATTGAAATCGCACACAAAGATCGGTTATAGGTATAACTTATGAATAACAAACTCTCCAGGTTGCTGCTCGTACTCCTGTGCACAAGAGGGCGAGCTTTAGAACCCTCGGCTTAGCAGTATCCCCGCCTGTACATATTTCCTGTTTCTAGGATATCGTCATGTTAAAAAATTTATTTACACAACCATATTGATTTATTAATAATTATATCAACAAATCTAATGTAGCACATCAATCAATAATAATAATATCGATGATGGTGAAGACATTGCGTAAAAATTTCCCATATGAAATCTCCGAGGTTTATGCGACCGCTTTACGATTACTACTTTATTTAGAACTGGCCCTAAAGCACAAATTTAATCAATTTATTTTAAATTGCCAATAAAATTTTTTATAGTGATGGTAAGTGATTAATATGATGTAAATTTTTTAATTAGATGTTAACAATAATTAGTAAATAAATTGTCCTTAATTTGTGTAATTTTATAACAGAAGAAGAAGGTAAGCATTTTATTAAATGACTGCCCTTTTATTTACAAACGCGCATTACGAAAGTGTTAGTGTATACTAGTGTATTCAGAGTTCAGAGGTAGGTACCGACCTTAATAAGTATTGTACAATACATGCAGCAGACACAAACAAGTCGTAACGTCACTTAGAAGTTTTAGAACTTTTTTAAGAAGTAAAAGTTGGGTTCGAGTAGAGCACCAACAGATAGTTTGGAATCCAACAGTCTTCTGTAGAGTCCTCTTCTAGTAGAGCAGGTTGAAAAAGGCTAAAGTCTTAAAAAAATTATTGTAAGCAGAAATTGTCTTCCAATTTCTAGAATTCAGATTTTGGATACAACTACATCTGAAGATGTTAGTAGTACATCAACATAGAAAGAGCCCTCTGTAAGAACAAAAAAAAAGAAAAAATCTCGTCCCTTTCATTTATACCTTAAAAATCAAGTGAGTGTGAGTGAGTTTTAAATCACGAGATGTGGGACCTAAACAATTAGGAATTTACACTATGAGATGCTCGTTTTCCTACCGTCGCCAGAACCTCGGAAGCACTGATAGAAACTTCTAAAAAAACAAGTGTCACAAACTTTTAGGGGAGATAGTATGGCCCAAAATATACAGAAGAGTTTCGAAACACATAGATACATAGATGAACCTGAAGTCTATAAAATCATCATGCATTTTAAAGCGAAGACTTCTACGAGGTAACCACTCAAACTCTAAAAAAGTAGCTACCAGCATTGGCGATCATTTTTCAACAAATGTATAGATAAATAAAAATTGCTAAACTAGTACCAATTCACAAGAAGGGTGATCCGAGCTTATGTCAGAATTACTACCCAATATCGCTGTTGCCTGCGGTGCCTAAGATTCTCATTGATTAAGGATAGATTGGTGGAGTATTTTAAACGGGAGGCGTTATTAAGTTTACAACAGCACAGCTACAGGTCAAATAAGTCAACCACTACCCCATTCTTGAGGCTCACGACTGCTTGGAAAAGACGTTAATAATGTGTTGCGATCTTTGCAGGGCTTTCGATACCGTTAACCACATAATTCTGTTAGATAAATTGCAATATTATGGTATACGAGGTGCAACTAACAAGCTTTTGTTCTTATACTTAGAAGGCAGAACACAGCATGTAAAAGGGATTGACGAATTATCGGGGGTCCCCGCTGTGTTGCATGCAAACATACAAACATATGGAGTCTTCATATACGCAGATAAAACCTCCTTTCTGCTGAAAACAAAGACGTTAGATCTTGTGGATAGCGAAATTGAAAACATTCTAAAGAAGACCAAAAATTGGATGGATTCTAATGAATCAGGTATAAGGAATATAAGGAATCAGGAATCAGCAAGAGAAGCCTGCAAAGAGGCGTATAAGCCCGAAGAAATTCTCACGCTGCCTAGGATCTTCATCTTGAGTTGCCTGAAACAAATGCATGCAAACATACACCAGTGGGACACGCAGTCATCTCATCATAATTATGAAACAAGAATAAAATGCTCTGGCGGTTCCTTTTCATCGCTTTAAGACCACTTAACAAGGAGTTGATTATTGGGAAACAAAGGTGTACAACATCTTACCAGAAAGTCTAAAACAATTAAGTGTCAGTGTGTTGAGAAGAAGAGTTAAGAGTTAGCTCGTGAGGGAGACAAGGAGCCTCGCCATCTTTGCCGCAAGGACTTTCGAACTCTTTCGAAAACTTCAACATTTACTAGAATCTAGAATTCGGTGACATCCTTGATGTATGTATTCGTTGATGCAGCTCCTCGAGGTCATTTACAAGCGCAGGCGTAGCTTACACTAAAATTTTCAAATATCCCCAAAGAAAGAAATCTAAGGGGTTTAAATTGGGCGATTTTGCAGCTCATGGTACTGGTCCACCACTTCCTACTCATCTTTGGCCGAAAGTTTCCTGTAAATGCTCTCTAATAGCAGTCAAAATATTAAACGAAGCACCATCGTGACGTTGGAACCTCAAATGCTACAAAAAAGACTCATTCTCCATAAGACCTTCTTTAAGACTTCTCTGCATATTTTGGGCCATTCTATCTCCCTTTTTAGGTTGTGACAGATGCTTTTTAAAACCCTATATATATTTTTTTAAGAAACCTCCTAAAATGTAATAAGAATCCTTTTAAATTGATTTAAAGTTAAATACTTACAACACCGTCTCCAAAAATCATATTCAAATATTTCAATAATTATATGTTTAATTGAAAACTGATACTTATGTATTAATAATTATTAATAATTGAATCATATTGGAGAGATTAAGCTATTAAATATTACGTATAAACAAACTTTTACTTTTGTAGCACCGTATACAAAATTAATTAATAAAATTTTGGTTTTTAATATTATTGCAGTAGCACAATGTTTTTTAAAAAATGAAGTTTATCAATTAAACCTGTTACAACAATATTTAAAACAGATATTGAAAGATAAAATTACTTTATTTAAAATCCAGTTTCAAATCCACTTCCACTTTCAATGTCGTTGTATTAACGTGAATGTTGTTGAAAAGTAATTATTTATAGTAATTTAATTAACTCTTTTTTTCAATGAGCCATTAAGTGGTAAATTGATCAAATTATTAACAATTAAATGAATAATACGAAATATATTACTAAAATCTGTTCCATTTTTTATAGCATCTAAAACACCGAGTTATGTAAGAAGGCTAGGACGAATATTAACCGCTGTGGAATTCTAGACTTCTAGTTTAACATTTATTAGAGGATGTACAAAACAAATTTACGTAATTTATAAAATTCACACGTTAATAAATTATTCAACGTGTGTGTGATACACCTAAGGCACACGCCGGAAATAAAACTAAAAATAAACTGAGTAGGCATATCTACTGGCATACATACGATATAAGGATCAGGATTGGGTATTGGGTAATGCCTATAATATAGAAGATAGGTTAGGAAATAAATTTGCCACTTAAATAAAATTTTATTTGAAAAAGACCTTTAAAATCGCCATTAGTTTTTTGCTTGTTTAAAAAGTTGTTTATCCCAAACCTCCTCCTTGTAAAGAGGCTACTGCACTACTTGGTATGCGATGTTTAAGGTTAGGTACGCTTCTCACTATAGTCAGCGTTGGCCTAAATCCATTTTTATCCGCTACATAATTCACATTAATACGATATCCTTCAGGACTAGTATAATAATAGTATCCACTCACGGAAATTTGTTCATTTTCCAAATCTTTGTGCAATAATTTGATCGTCTCTTCTCGTGACACTTTATCACTCGTATCGTATCTAAAAAAGAAAACTCGTTAAACTTATACGTTTTACGTAATTAATTACTTTTACGTAAATTTGGAGTTGCCCAAACCGTCGTTTTCAGTTTCGTCCGTAATTAAGTAAACACTTTGATCGGAATTTACTTTTATTGTAATAACGCTCAACAAAATCGTCAACGCGCACACGAGACCCATACTAAAAACTCTAATGCCCGTATTTATAGTCGATGCTCAAGCACGAGCTCGGTCTCAAGCCCGAGATTCTCACCAATTTCTGTTCTATAATCGATGCTCAAGCACTGGCCTGTACTCAGGTCGACAAAATGTGCTTATTGCGCATGCTAGACTCAAGCAAGTCTCAAGCACAGTTCCTACCTATCTTGAGACACGGTTTTGTTACCAGAAGTTTCATTTTTCCAGCTAATTAAATTTTTTTAAATTAAATGAAATGAAGTTTTTCTTTCAAAAACAAATTCACGAATACTTATATGATTTTATTGAAGCAGAAAACCATCAAGAACTAGTCGGAAAAAGATAATGTATCCGCGATGTTGAAAATCCGATGAGATTTTATGATAGAAAAGGGTTAGAAGACATTATAGGTTTCAAGACGAAACGGTTGCGCCAACCTGATAACTGATAACCGTGGTATACCTACACCCCTGCAATTTCACAATTTCTTGCTTACGATTTTATGCTAGTTAGTCAATGTACCTACACATTAGTAAATATTGGATTAGTATAAAATTCATTTTATGGGCCTAATGAACATGGGGTATACTTTTGTTGTAATTCATATACGTAACTCTTGTAACTCTTTGTAAAGGTGTGTGGTACGTATTAACTAAATACGCGGAGTTTCACTTTAAATAAATTTTTTCTTCTTGTAATCAATATAATGGGCATTTATTTATTAATTGATTACCTACAATATTATTTATTTCACTAGTAACAATATACAGTAGCATAATAGACGAAATATTTGGTTAGGTCATTATTATTGAAACCTACCCCCATTGAGCTCGACATTATATTCGAGCTCGATGCCTACCGCTACCCCACAATCAGGTACATTTACGAAAATTCAACATAACTATAAACAAGAAATAGCGCGCGCAAAAATTAAATAAGGGTCAAAGTCGCTTGTAGAACTAAAAATCACCAAAAATCCCCTAGTTTCAACACCCAAGTTGACTCAAGTCTAAGCTCGAGCGAGAACACCCGAAGTTCCGTTTATAGAACAGGGCTCGTACTTGAGACGAACTTACAAAAAACTCGTGCTTGGCGAAGTCGACTCCGAGCTCGTGCTTGAGCATCGACTATAAATACGGGCATAAGAAGTCTCAACAATCAACAAATTTGATCCCTACTTAATAATTAGTCGGACTAATCTGACGAGCTTTGTCCAACGAAACCAAACTGATGTAGAAAAAATTAAGTGGTTTAATAACAATCAGGTAGGTATATTATCGTAAAGTACTTTGATTCTTTTATTATAAATGTTATTTTTAATTTAAATTAGTATTATCTACAATTAATAGCAACAGTGTCAAGGGAAAATTGAATTTTATTTAATACGAAGAGCGAGTAAAACAATTTTTTATACGAGTTTAAGAGAACTGCATACCTACTGCATATAAATCTTGTACGCTATTACAACAATGAGTAGCTAATAATAAATAAATTATTATATTTATACATGTGGAATTATAAAATTTAAGATTGCTTTTAGTACCATATAGTAGAACCATATAGTAAAATAAGTACGCAATTCTTCTTTAAATGACTTTTACCCGATACTTGGTGGCTTACTTTCCTTTTTTTAGCACCGTTCAAATGGGTCATCGTTACCCATTATGCAGATTCTCAATAATTAAAAGTCAATAATTTTCTCTACGCAGACATAAAAAATAAATGAAGCGCATTTTCAACTTGCATTGGCATTGCTCAACTATTAATGATCATACTAAAATATAATTCTACGGGCCCTACAGTGACTCGGAAAAACACTACACACTACTAAAGGACACGGAATGGGGCTCCAGACTCAATAATCCCAATGGTAGAAACCTGCTAAAGTTCATGCAGGATAAATATTCCTCTAAAAGATTAAAGAGTCAAAACCGTAAACCGACGGGTGGTAGTAAAAAAGCCGGTTTTTGTACTCTTTCTTTCTTAATAGTTTTGTACAGTTTTCTCTTTTTTCATTTACAAGGAATAGTAAACGGTCAGCAGTTCTAATTTCTTATTTTAAAGAAAACATAAATACAAAGAAATATACCCTTCTTAAGTACCACCCGTCGGTTGACAGTTTTGACTCTTTAATCTTTTAGAGGAAAATTTATCCTGCATGGAGTATAACAGCAATTAATTCCAAGACATCTGTCTACCGGTAAACCCAGCGATTGTAATAAGTTACCAGATCTGAGCTTGATTTCTTTATAATCCATGGTATCACTGTAAATTACTGTGAGATGCAATCTGAACAGGAACTATCGTCAAATCACACCCCAGCAATTGTAACAGTCAGATCTAAAGATAGCAATCTAACACTTACCGTTAAAATCGCGAACTGGGACAAATTTCGTACCTACATGGAAAATTGAAAATCGAATAGTACTTATGTCCAAAGTTGCTCTAGGAAACCAAGGATATGCTAAAGTAAATGCCGACTTTAAGTTAAAGTTGATTATAAAAATGGACGTTAGTACCAGAATAAAAGTAACGAACGATCTAGATGAAGCAGCGCAGCATTTTACTACAATCGTTCAAGAAGCTGCATGGTACGGGACCCCAAAATCACACATAACTCGTGAGAAGAGTTATAATTCACCTCTTTATATTAGAGAATTAGTGGCAGAGAAACAAAGGGCGCGGAACAGATGGCGGACGTCCCGAAATCAAAAGGATAAATTAATATTCAATAGAGTAACGAGAAAACTTCATAAAGCCCTAAAAAGAGTTCGGAACGAAAACTTTAAATACTACATTAAAAATTTGACGATATTTGACCGATCAATTTGGAAAGACACTAGACAATTTAAAAGGCCACAAGTAGCAGTTCCTCGCCTAAAAAAGTAGATGAAACTTGGGGTAAATCGCATGAGCAAAAAGCTAACTTATATGCCCAACATTTAGCTAGAGTGTTCACGTCTTTCGATCCCGACGATATTAACGAAGATAATGCTATTCAAGAGTTTTTAGAAGTGCCAGTCGTACCAGTCGCCAGACACAGCATGGGCTGGTAAACAAAATGGTCAGTAGTCTGGAGCAAAAACAGGATTCCAATGCAGTCTTCCTTGATGTCGCCCAAGCATTTGATAAAGTCTGACATATCGGACTGCTTTATAAATCTAAACAAATTTTTCCCTAATCAGACATCTACTTTTAAAATCATATTTATGGAGTCGCTTCTATCAAGTAAAATACAATAATGTTGTTTCAGCAATCTACTCAGTAAATTTCGGAGTATATACCTCGAAGTAGTGTGATGGGCCCGAAACAATACGTTCTATACACCTCAGAGCTACCTACAAGAAATGATACAACTGTTGTCACTTTTGCCGACGATAAGGCCATCCTTGCCAGTAGTGAAGATGCGATAACAGCTTCCACGATTCTTTAACTACACTTAAATGATCTCGATATATGGTTAAAACTATGGAGAATCAAGGTCAATCAAACGAAAATATTTTCAAATTACTTTCACCACGAAACATTCAGTATGCCCAGAGGGCACACTCGATCAAGTGGCCATACCAGTTAACAAAGAAGTTAAATACTTAGGACTACATCTTGATCAACGAATGACGTGGAAGCAGCATCTACGAGCTAAGCGAAAGCAAATACAAATCAAATTGAACCAAATGTATTGGCTTCTGGGACGCAAATCACAACTCTCATTAAGTAAAAACGTAAATTGGTGTTGAAACCAATCTGGACCTACGGCGTTCAGTTATGGGGAAGCTCTAAACCGTCCAATGTAAAATTCATACAACGGATCCAGTCAAAAATTTACGCTGCATAGTAGATGTCCCTTGGTACGTTACCATTTTTACAATTCACGAAGATTTTAGAATACCAACAGTGAAGGATGAGGTGATAAGGGTATGGAACGCCTACCAAAATTGTTTACAACACAATGAAGATGAAAGCGTAACCGCCATTATTAGGGAAGGCAACTTTCCGCGTTTTTTAAGAAGGCGTTGGCTAAGAGACCTTGGAAATTAAAAAGAATCTCGGAGAGTCATTAATGGATGGCTTCTCCCCTCATGTGCTTGATTATTATAATATTTGATCATCATCCTATATTTAAAATAGGCATTAAATAAATTTTAAAAAAACAAACTAACGTTTATTAGAGGATGTACAAAACAAATTTTCGTAGGTAATTTATAAAATTCACACGTTAATAAATTACTCAACGTGTGTGTGATACACCTAAGGCACACGCCGGAAATAAAACAAAAAGTAAACTGAGTAGGTATACTGGTATACATATAAGGATCAGGACTCGGTATTGGGTAATGCCTATAATAAAGAAGATATTAGGTTAGAAAATAAATTTGCCACTTAAATAAAATTTTATTTGAAAAAGACCTTTAAAATCGCCATTAGTTTTTTGCTTGTTTAAAAAGTTGCTTATCCCAAACCCCCTCCTTGTAAAGTGGCTACTGCACTACCTGGTATGCGATCTTTAAGGCTAGGTACGCTTCTCACTATAGTCAGCGTTGGCCTAAATCCACTTTTATCCGCTACATAATCCACATTAATACGATATCCTTCAGGACTAGTGAAATAATAGTATCCACTCACGGAAATTTGTTCATTTTCCAAATTTTTGTGCAATAATTTGATCGTCTCTTCTCGTGACACTTTATCACTCGTATCGTATCTAAAAAAGAAAACTCGTTAAACTTATACGTTTTACGTAATTAATTACTTTTACGTAAATTTGGAGTTACCCAAACCGTCGTTTTCATATTCGTCCGTAATTAAGTAAACACTTTGATCGGAATTTACTTTTATTGTTATAACGCCCAACACAATCGTCAACACGCACACGAGACCCATGACCCATACTGAAAACTTATGGAAGAAGTCTCAACAATCAACAAACTTGATCCCTACTTAATAATTAGTCGGACTAATCTGACGAGATTTGTCCAACGAAACAAAACAGATGTAGAAAAAGTTAAGTGGTTTAATAACAATCAGGTAGGTATATTAACGTAAATTACTTTGATTCTTTTATTGTAAATGTTATTTATAATTTAAATTAGTATTATTCACAATTAATAGCAACAGTGTCAAGGGAAAATCGAATGTTATTTATTACGAAGGACGAGTAAAACACTTTTTTATACGAATTTAAGAGAACTGCATGCCTACTGCTTAGAAATCTTGTATGCTATTACGACAATCTGTAGGTAATAATAAATAAATTATTATATTTATACATGTGGAATTATAAAATTTAAGATTGCTTTCAGTACCGTATAGTAGAACCAGATAGTAAAATATGTACGCAATTTTTTTTTAAATGACTTTAACCCTATACTTGGTGGCTTACTTTCCTTTCTTTAGCACCGCTCAAATGGGTCATCGTTACCCATTATGCAGATTCTCAATAATTAAAAGTCAATAATTTTCTCTACGCACACATAAAAAATAAATAAAGTGCATTTTCAACTTGCATTGGCAATTGGCATTGCTCAACTATTAATGACCATACTAAAATACACTCAAAGGCACAAAATTCGATCCATCGACAATTTCGATCAAAATGTGCTTATTTTTTAATTTTACGGTTTTATTGTACTTTATTATCGAGTAGGTACACATTTGTAGAGTTTTTGTCAACAAATGAAAGTCAAACGATTTGTTAATCGCATTAAAGTTGATAAAATTAGAAATATCTTAAAATTTGATTAATTTTCGTTGCATTAGTATCAATAATTTTTGCTCTATCAAACGTCAGGTTGTTAGCCGTCGTACTGAATACTGTTTTTAATTGTTGCCTGAAGAAATTAAATATGGTTTTGAATCCAACCGATACTGCCAAAGCCATTGCTTTAATTGAAGATGGGCGATCTCAGTACTACGCGACTCAAGTTCTTGGTGTTACCAGATGCAGCGTTCAAAGAGTTGTATAAAGGTTTCGAGAAACTGGAGGCTACACCCGGAGAGTTGGATCAGGCAGAGAAAGGTGTACAACTGCTCAAGACGACCATTTTATTCGTCTGAGAGTTTTACGAAACAGAGGCACTACTGCGGTTAGTGTCCGTAATGAGTTGCAAGATGTACGAGGAGTAGCAGTTAGTGAAAGAACCGTGAGAAGAAGGTTGCAGGAATACGGATTGAGCGCAAGAAGACCTGCAAATGGTCCGGAACTGACCAGGGAACATCGAGTGAAGCGAATGCTCTTTGCTCGTGAACACCAAAACTGGGGTATTCAAGAATGGGGACATATCCTTTTCACCGACGAGTCCAGGTTTTGCCTAAAATCTTCAGATGGCCGTCAAAGAATATGGCGAAGGACTGGTGAAAGGTTTGCCCAATGTAATATTGTGCCAAAGCTTAGTTTTGGTGGTGGGTCAACTATGGTATAGGGTGGGATAACTTTAACAGCTCGTACTGAATTAGTCGTCGTAAATGGAGGATCTATGACTGGAGACAGATACATTAGGGACATCCTCGAACCACATGTGGTACCTTTAGCCCCATTTGTATGAGGCGATTTTATGCTGATGCATGATAATGCCCGTCCACACATTGCTAGAATCGTTCACGAGTACTTAGATGAAGTTGAATTACCCCGTATGATATGGCCTGCAAGAAGTCCTGATCTGAACCCTATCGAACGTGTCTGGGACATGGTAGGAAGACGAGTTAGATCCCAAATACCTGCTCCTGCAAACTTACAACAGCTAAGTGCCGCAGTAGTACAAGAATGGGAAGAAATCGACCAGCATGACATTAGACGCCTTATTGTGAGCATGCCAAGACGAATGAATGCCGTAATTCATGTAAGGGGGGGTAATACGCGTTATTAATTGTGTTTATAAAACTTTTGATTCTTGAATTTATAAAAAAAAATTTTTCGATTTTATCAGTTGTGAAGAAATATCGCATTGCTTTTGTAATTGAGGAAATAAAAATATCCGTGTTAGTTTACTTAAATTAGAATTTGATACACGTCTTGCAGCGTGAACTGCAGCTCAAAAAAAGTAAAAATAAACAAGCTTTGATGAAAATTGTCTGTGGATCGAATTTTGTGCCTTTGAGTGTATAATTCTACGGGCTCTACAGTGACTCGGAAAAACACTACACTACACACTACTATAGGACACGGAATGGGGCTCCAGACTCAATAATTTCAAGGGTAGGAACCTGCTAACAGCAATTAATTCCGTAAATGCAAGAAATCTGTCTACCGGTGTACCAACATATTTATTGACCAAGCCATTGTAATAAGTTACCAGATCTGCTTGATTTCTTTATAATCCATGCTGGTATCGCTGTAAATTACTGTGAGATACAATCTGGACAGGAACTATCGTCGAATAACACCTCAGTAATTGTAACAGTCAGATCTAAAGATATTAACAATCCAACACTTACCTCTAAAATCGCGAACTGGGACAAATTTCGTAGCTACATGGAAAATCAAATAGTACTTATGTCCAAAGTTGCTCTAGGAAACCAAGAATATGCTAAAGTAAGTGACGACTTTAAGTTAAAGTTAATTTTGAAAATGGACGTTAGTACCAGAATAAAAAAGGAACGAACGATCTAGATGAAGCAGCGCAGCATTTTACTACAATCGTTCAGGAAGCTGCATCGAGTCGCTTCTATCAAGTAAAATACAATAATGTTGTTTCTGCAATCCATCCAGTGAATTCCGGAGTACGTCGAGGTAGTGCGTGATGGGCCCGATACTATACGTTTTAGACACCTCAGAACTACCTACAAGAAATGATACAACTACTGCTACTTTTGCCGACGATACGACCATCCTTGCCAGTAGTGAAGATTCGATAACAGCTTCCACGATTCTTCAACTACACTTAAATGATCTCGATATATGGTTAAAACTATGGAGAATCAAGGTCAATCAAACAAAATATTTTCAAATTACATTCACTACGAAACATTCAGTATGCCCAGAGGTCACACTCGATCAAGTGGCCATACCAGTTAACAAAGAAGTTAAATACTTAGGACTACATCTTGATCAACGAATGACGTGGAAGCAGCATCTACGAGCTAAGCGAAAGCAAATACAAATCAAATTGAACCAAATGTATTGGCTTCTGGGACGCAAATCACAACTCTCATTAAGTAATAACGTAAATCTGTGTTGAAACCAATCTGGACCTACGGCGGTTAAATTATGGGAAGCTCTAAACCGTACAATGTAAAAATCATACAACAGATCCAATCAAAAATTTACGCTGCATAGTAGATGCCTCTTGGTACGTTACCATTTTCACTACACACAAAGATTTTAGAATACCAACAGTGAAGGATGAGGTGATAAGTAATAAAGGTATTGAACGCCACCCAAATCCGTTTACAAGACAATGAAGATGAAAGCGTGACCGCAATTATTAGAAAAGGCAACTTTCCGCGTCTTTTAAAGAAAACGTTGGCGAAGAAACCTGGGAAATTAAAACGAATCTCAGGGAGTCATTAATGGATGGCTTCTCCCCTCATGTGTTTGATTATTATAATATTTGATCATCACCCAATATTAAAAATAGGCATTAAATAAATTTAAAAAAAAACAAACTACATGATAGCTATGGAAAATAGCAATAAGGTCGGATAGTAACGTTCATTACGTGTGCCTATATTTCGAGGACTAAGCAATTTTTCGAGGTAGTTAAGAGACTATGCCCAATGCCCAAGTTCAAGCATCAAACTCATCCTACTCAGTTTTCCAGCAGAAATTGTCATTGAAAAAGAATTAAGTAAGTACCTAAATGAAAGAATGAAATAACTGGAATATTTGACAACACAGGACAAAAGAACATTGCATAATATGAGTAATCAAACTGACTGCCTGTTAAAAGTGGCAGCACTAACTTGGAGAGGGGGGCTCGAGAAGGGTACTAGATTTTAGCTCTTTTTTTGCTTATTAGTTTATAACTTAAAAACTTCGAACTTTATGAGAAAAATTGTTTTATGCAAAATATATGTTTTAAGGTTTTTTCCTCAAGTGCCTGCCTGAGTTAACGGTTAACGCGCGAGAAAGTAAATAACGTCCATAATCTGCGATACAAGTTTCTATGGCTCATAACTCGAAAACCATTCACTTTTAGAGAAATATGTTTCTACATCAAGTTAAGGTGCATCCAGTTTTACACAAATTGGCCCTTCTAAGATTTTTCGTCAAACAAACAGTTTAGGTGGTACAGCGCGTTGAAGTTTAGGGTATATTGGACATGGCGTGTCCTGGAGGCAGAATAATGCCGAAATACAAAAATTAAAAATTTAACTGATGCACGTTAAAAGAACAAATATTGCAAGCGAGTGATAAAACTGACCGCCTGCCTCTTAAAGGTGGCAGCACTAACTTGGAGGGCGTTTCGAGAAGGGTGGGTGTTGCTCTTGTTCAGTTTTTCGCGAATAACTTTTAAACTACACACTTTTTGAAAAAAGTAAAACTATGTAAAAGTAAACTACATAAAATTTCCTACAAACTATATTCAAAAGGCTTTTTTCTCAGACGAGCGGCTTAGACGCTAGAGTACGTTAAACTTTTACAAAAAATTTAATTTAAACTGATTTTTTGTTTATCTGTTATAGTAACTCGAAAACTACAACTACAAAAATAAAATACTTTTAATTTTCTACAAATTATTCCTTTTAAGTGTTTTTAGTATATATTATTATAGTGGAAAAACCTTTAGTGTATCTTACACAGGTGGGGATTCAAAAGTCATTTCGAAGCAGAGGTTTTCCTATTACTATACATTTAAAAAACAATATATTTATTCGCAAGAATTTAAATTATCTAATAAGGTGCTGAGGAAATCAACTCGCATAGTACTTATTATCTTTAGAAAATATAAATAATATATTTCATTTTCATCCCAAGCCTCCCCCTTGTAAGGTAGATACAGCACTAGTAGTGATTAAATTCCGAAAATTAAAGTTAAAGATGCGTTTAGGATATTCGATCGATACTTTTGGCCTAAATCCATTTTCATCTCCAACATATTCCACTTTAACGCGTAATCCTTCAGGACTAATATAAAAGTAATTTCCACGAATAACAACCTTTTCACTTTGCGTATCCTTGTTAAGAACTTCGACAGTTTCCTTGCGTTTTGCCCCATCACTTGTCTCTAACCTAAACTATTTTTAAAAAATAACTCAAATTTTAAAATATAAAAGCAGTTGTTACCTAAAATTAGAATTTCCCGCACCATCAAATTGTTTTTCATAAATTTTGGTGTATACACCCTGTTTTGAAGCACTTTGAGTAATTATTATAATGTGGGAAACTAATAACATTATCGAAACATACATAGCGCATACCTACAACTGTTTAGGTAGTACTTAATAAAATTTCCTCTTAATATTTTATATATTTATGTTGTTAAAGCTTACAGATTTTTAATTGTCCATTTTACGTAATCGCTCAATTAAAGAAACGTTAAAATATAATTTAATAATCGGGAACTTTAAAAAAATTAAGCACCGCCAAATTAATATTTTATAACAAAATAAGAGTTTTCAATTATATTAGTACATTGTAATCGTGCATTGTACGTAATAGACCACCATTAGAAATTAAAATTGCGGTACTTTATTGTGGTTATAATCGCGCTTTTGTTGACCATGTACAGAAAGATTAGTAAATCCCCGCAATTGTTTTGGCGAAATTATATAATCATTCAAATACTTTGCTCTTAAAATAACTTTTCTTATCGTTATATCTAAAAACTATTTATTAGATAATTATTTATACGCATTGCAAATTGTTGTACAAATCTTATATGAGGGGCCACTAATATTAAGTTAACGTAGGCAGAAAGGCAGCTCATTCTAGACGAAAATAAAATCTGTTACAACAGCAATTGATTTGACTTATCTCAAATAGCACTGTCAAATTAAACTTTAAAAAGGTTAAAGAATAGTCGTATGATAGGTACTAGGTACCCAGTGTGAAGCTTTAATGAGAATTTTGTTTTTAAATCAAAATTGAAAGAAATGTGCAAATTAAAGTACAGATCAATCATTTTAAGTATCGGCACTAAAACAGTTTAGAAAACGATTCTCTTTATTATAACCGACTACAAAAAATAGGGCTGCAAGTTTTGGGAGAAGAAACTATGCCCTTGGTGTCTTTATGATTATTCATATTAGAAAGGTCACATATTTTTATGACCACCCCTGTGGATTTCGATACAATTCACGACACGATAATCAGTATACCACAGGCCTTTAATTAATCTGAAGGGCAGAGCCAGCGCTAATCGTCCCGTAACGCGTAAGGCCTGCGGCGCTGGCGGACGCAGCGCTTAAACGTACCTATTAATTATTTTTAAGAATACTATGGCTTATTTCAATAGTTATTGTAAGTAGAACTGTGTTAATAGAGATAGATGCATTAATTTTATAATAGTCATTTAACCATGTCAATTTAAGATCCAAATTCGAGTTGCAGTGTGGTTGTAAACAAACACATGCAGGCTGTACGTGATATGGACTGGCACATGGAAGAGCTAGGACGTTGAACAAGGGGCGGATTTCGTTATTTAAAAGAAGTATTCTTGTAGTATGATCTGTAGGATAACGGCCAGTTGTATAATCACCATGAAAGCAAAAGACCGGGCTCGATTCCCAGCAGCTTCATTTAAAATTTCTAAGTCTGTCTGAAGCCTAAAGGCTCAAGTCTAACGACTGAAGTTTAATGTCTAAAACCTGAAGACTGCAGTCTAAATATGAAGTTTGTAGTCTGCCCATTAGATAGGTCTCAAGTCTCAAGCCTGAACGCTGAATTAGACGGAAGTCTGAAATCTGAAGACTGAAGTCTGAAGTCTGAAGTCTGAAGTCTGAAGTCAGTAGCCAGTAGTCTGAAGTCTGTAGTCTGAAGTCTGTAGTCTGAAGTTTATCGTCTGAAGTTTGTAGTCTGAAGTCTGTGGTCTGAAGTCTGTAGTCTGAAGTCTGTAGTCTGAAGTCTGTAGTCTGAAGTCTGAAGTCTGTAGTTTGAAGTCTGTAGTCTGAATCTAAAGTCCGAAGTCTGAAGTCTGCAGTCTGAATCTAAATCTGAAGTCTGCAGTCTGCTCATTAGATGGGTCTCAAGTCTCAAGCCTGGACGCTGAATTAGGCGGGAGTCTGAAGTCTGAAGTTAGAGTCTGAAGTCTGTAGTTTGAATCTAAAGTCTGAAGTCTGCAGTCTGAGTCTAAAGTCTGAAGTCTGCAGTGTGAATCTAAAGTCTGAATCTAAATCTGAAGTCTGCAGTCTGCCTATTAGATCGGTCTCAAGTCTCAAGTCTGAACGCTGAATTAGACGGCAGTCTAAAGTTTGAAGACTGAAGTCTAAAGTCAGTCAGAAATCTGAATCTAAATTTGAAGTCTGTAGTCGGCCCATTAAATGGCATAGAAATTGGCAAGTATTGGAGTTAGGCCTTTTGCTAATTACACCGACGATATGCCGATAAACGATACTACGTGGTCAGTCATAGAATTATCGAGAATAATTTTGATTCAGCTCGGGGGGGGGGGGCAGTTAGTGAAAACAGTTGCATCGTAAACTATTGATAGTTCCAAAAGGACAAGAAAGCAGAAACAGCAAGTATACTTCATACTCAAAGTGCAGTGCCTAAATTATTATCTAAAACTATTTAGATAATAATATATTGCTCAAATAGCTAAATAATAAAGTTAATAAAGTTTCAGCATAATACTGAGACTGTTTTTCAGATAATCTGTTAGGAGTAGCAAAATTTTGGTAAGTAGCTGTGAGCTGAAAAGCATGGGTGATAACGATTGAACTGTGCTCCACCTGAGGGGATGGCTAGTCGTTGGTGAAACTGACCATGAAACCAGTAAAAATTTTTCTGCGTAAAATGAACCATTTAGCTGCCTTCGAGCTAAATGTTTTAAGTGCTTGTGTGAACTTGTTAGCATTGAAGCTTCTTTTATAAGTTATTAACAGACGCGTAAGAATTAAACTTTTATTTTTATTGATGTTTTGCAATTGTATTTTGTAATTACCACAGAAAACTTAAAGACAAGTAGTATTTTGCTGACGTCTGAACATCAATAAATTCTTTATTTTAATAATTCACTTCTCTATTTTGCTATTACGATTTTAGGACTAATTTTACTGCACTATTTCGGATAAGATGTAAATAATAATTAATAAACACAAAAAAAAGAAATAATTGAGGTCAACTTTAGACCGCATCACCTATTACTTATTACTAATTATATCCAATAACAACCTAAAATTTTTAGAAAAAGAAAAGTGTAGGTAATTCGAAACTCTTGAGCAAAGTAGTTGATACTTATTTTAAGTAAAATGTTGACAAATTTATCATTTAATGTAAGTATAATACACCGTTGAAGACCAAAAAACTGTCATTTTCTATTAAGTGTGTAATAAATTATATATTTTATACTCGATTATTCAACCAATACCGCCTTGAAGAGTAATAAGAGCGGCAGTGGGTATGTGCTGTTCATTTCCACCCATAGTGACTTTAGGTCTAAATCCATTTTCATCGGCCTCATAGAAAACCCTATATAGATTGCCTTCAGGAGTAATAAACTCGTAAAATCCACCTATCACTGGGTGCTCGATTTCAGTATTTGCATTTTTTATTTCGACTTGTTCGTCACGAAGCGTCCCATCACTCGTTAAGTATCTGCAAAATATCACGATCACCTAACCGGAATTGTAAAAATTTCTATCTCACCTGAATCTAGATTTTCCCAATCCGTCATTTTCAATTTTGTATTCTATTAATTTTACATCTTCTACAGAATAAGTTGTTGTAAAAAAACTAGACAAAATAGCACAGATGAAAAGGTGTTGCATAATAACGGCAGGTTTTTTAACAAAGAACTTGTTAACACTGATTCGTGTCAAATTCAACTGCAATACTTTCTAAGAGTGGTCATCATATTGTTATTTATATAAATTTTGGTGTAGGTAATAAACACATTGTTTACGAAATAATATATGCTTTACTACGATGGGTTAGGTGGGTTGGGTTTTAGTGGGTTATAAAAATTATAGTGACATTTAAAACATTGTAGGTACAGTAGAACCTCAATTATCTGGATGGATTGGGAGAATGATCTGTACGAATAATTGAAAAACACGTAAATGCCTTTTTTACTTACCAATACTATTAATTATACTATGAGTGAGTTGGTCACATTTTAAAAAAATTGTCATAATTCCATAACGCCTACCTGCGTTTTTAACCTTTCTAAATGCAGTGTGGACTTCTTATCAGCTCCAACAGCCATCAGTTCTAGTATCTAGGCCACTATGATACTAGGGCCTATCCAGCGACAAACCAAGGGGTATTAATTTTTTTAATGTGAGTAATTTACTAGGCGAATACGTGTGTTCACAGTGGAACCAATTCTCAAATTATTTAGTAAACCAATAAACAAGAAAATCAAAACCACGTAATTTTCTTTAAAAGTTTAGCTCTGCAGTTTACGAAACCCCATGCACAGGCAATATTACCTGTTCAAAATTTATTGACGGCCCTAGAGTATCGATAAAAAACTTGTTAAGGTTGAAGTTGAAGCTCCATGGTTATACAGGGTGTTTGCGGTCTTCTCTGTAATATTTTAAGGGGCGATAGTACAGGTCAAAAGAAGTCGAAAAACCCTAAAACACCTTGGTAAAAGTTTCCTCATAAGCGAGATCACAGTTATTTTAGTATTTACAATAAATGATTAATTTGTTTCAAAATCAAGTACACTTTTAAAGGGTGTTTTCAGGTTTTTTCACTTTTTTTGACTTTTGGCCTGTACTATCACGCTATCACCCCTTAAAATATTACCAAGAAGACCGTAAACACTCTGTATGATTATATTCTGTTATCGTGTTTTATTTTGACAACATTAACAAAAACGTAACAGGTAGTAACTTTGAGTTTTGTAATGAATCGGTTGAAGAGTTACAGCTATCAGAGGGCTCGGAATATTTTTTCCATTCCATTCCATTTGCTTAAATTTCATATTCAATGGAAGCAAGCATTGTCCACTAAACGCGCCCAATAACACATAATGATCAAATACATAGCAAATTTGTATCGAACAAATACAAGATATGATGCAAGATTGTAATTGAAAGCTCAGTGAATAAAGCTTCTAAAAACTATATCAATAATTAACTTAACGAAGCTGGTGCTAGCTTAACTATTTGAATCTAAATTTTAACAATAATAGTTAAAAAATCGCATTAATTATATTTATTACGCTACATCATATTTTATTAATTATCCTTCAACCTATTTGATTACTGAAACTTAACAATACTATAATTTAAAATCAATAAATTAATCAGTTCGTGAAAAATATAAGTTAAAATAAAGTAAGATTACTTCTTTAGCCAGGAGGGCCTTGCAGAGTAATTATAGCATTTGTACCAATTCTGTTAGGAAATTCTAGTTTTAAATCGCCGGCACTACAATTTTTCTTTTCTTCCAACGTTTTAGTAACATTACAAGGCAGCTTGGGCGTACTTGGGTTTGCCCCTCCCCTACTATCATTGTTTATAAAATTATCCACTGATGTGATATTCTTAGATTTTTGTACTACTACGTCGGGCGAAGTTGGATCAACCGATGAATGATTTGAACTAGGTCGTATAGTTGTTGATTCGGTTATGTTGATGAAAGTGTCGTTTTTCTCAAATTCAGATACATATTGTGATTCTGTTCCATTCGTATTGTTTTCAGTTATATCCAACAGTTTTTGTAGCAAGATGTAGTTTTTAAGACTTTCCGTATGCAACTTTCCTCGTCTTGCTTGAAACCTAAAAATGTAATCATTAAAATTCTGCATACTTTTTTAAGTAAAATTTAGAAGCTACTACGGAAAAAGCGAGTAGTGTGCTCAGTATCCCGAATGTACTAGACAAAGAAAAAATTATTTTCGACTCTTGTGGGAGAAATATCAAAACAAGAGCATTGCGTATAGTAAAGTGTAATATTGAACTCCCCCCCCCCCCAAACAACAACAGGCAACAGTTAAATGTCTAGTCTAGTCTAAACAGACTAGTTTAGAGTAGATAATAATAATAATAATAATAATTTATTTGCACTTTTACATTAGAATATCTGGCAATTACAAGTAGTATAACAAATAAATTGGGTTCCCAAATCAAAAGGGAAAGATATATCGTATCTTAAAAACTAAAGACCCGTTTGACTTGAAGTTTTGAGGGCGTTTCAAAAAAATTATGGTAATGATCGTCATGAAATTTTATCGCGTTTGGTTGGCTAAATTTAACCATGGAAAATTTGGAAGTTGCTCATCAAAACTTAAGTTCTAAACAAACTCGAAACAATAGAGTTCTAGTAGATATATCTTCAAAACTATTCAACCGATTCACTTAAAATTTTAAGGGCGTTTTAAGAAAGTAATGGTAATTATCGTCATAAAATTTGATCGCGATTGGTAGACAAGTTTTGACGATGCAAAAATTTGAATTTGCCCTTGAAAACTTGAGTTCTAAACAAACTCGAAACAAAACAGTTAGAGGAGATATATCTTGACAACTAATGAACCGATTGACTTGAAATTTGAAGGGTGTTTTAAGAAAGTAATGGTAATTATCGTCATACAATTTAATCGCGATTGGTAGGCAAGTTTTGACGATGCAAAAATTTGAATTTGCCCTTGAAAACTTGAGTTCTAAACAAACTCGAAACAAAACAGTTAGAGGAGATATATCTTGACAACTAATGAACCGATTGACTTGAAATTTGAAGGGTGTTTTAAGAAAGTAATGGTAATTATCGTCATAAAATTTGATCGCGATTGGTAGGCAAGTTTTAACGATGCAAAAATTTGAATTTGCCCTTGAAAACTTGAGTTCTAAACAAACTCGAAACAAAACAGTTAGAGGAGATATATCTTGACAACTAATGAACCGATTGACTTGAAATTTGAAGGGTGTTTTAAGAAAGTAATGATAATTATCGTCATAAAATTTGATCGCGATTGGTAGGCAAGTTTTGACGATGCAAAAACTTGAATTTGCCCTTGAAAACTTGAGTTCTAAACAAACTCGAAACAAAACAGTTAGAGGAGATATATCTTGACAACTAATGAACCGATTGACTTGAAATTTGAAGGGTGTTTTAAGAAAGTAATGGTAATTATCGTCATAAAATTTTATCGCGATTGGTAGGCAAGTTTTGACGATGCAAAAACTTGAATTTGCCCTTGAAAACTTGAGTTCTAAACAAACTCGAAACAAAACAGTTAGAGGAGATATATCTTGACAACTAATGAACCGATTGACTTGAAATTTGAAGGGTGTTTTAAGAAAGTAATGGTAATTATCGTCATACAATTTAATCGCGATTGGTAGGCAAGTTTTAATGAAAAAAACATTTGAACTTTGCATGACCATGCTTGCTTTCTGATCACAAGGTATATAGGTTTTTAGCAATGAATTTACGATTGCTGAAAGGAACTTCGTAGAAGGAAATGACGTGCCTTCGTCTTCGTTAAACTTCTACGTTAACATCAGGAAGCAAGCAATGTTTCTATGTTTCATAAGATAAGTATTGTTATACTTCTATAAAAGTACTCTTTATAGGTAATCAGTTCTATTTTTACATACACAACCCTGATAACAAACTCATAAATAACAGTCATGCTAGTAGTTAGCCCACCTTAAATATTTCAGAAAATTTATCCAGATTATAGGGTTATAATTTGCAGTGTCAGTGTGTCCGAATCGGATTGGATTACCGAAGTGACCGAATTAAAGTGTGTCCGAACTATTGAGGCTGTACGCATTACAATAAATATCGAGCGTCTGAGAGTCATTATTATTGACAATACCTCAGTTGGCTCAGTTTGTATCGGGAGGTGCTAAAATGAACATCAAGTGTTGCTAATATTTATTTATTGATCGCATCGACAACATTTTAAAATCAGATTGGATTTGTTGGGGACCGAAGGCTACTGATGGCTCGTCCTGCGTCGTATTAAAAAATGTATTTATTTGTGCTTAACTTGTGCGTTTTTTATGCTTGAAATATTCGGGAAAAAATTTTAACATTCTAACCAAACTTGACTCGATTTTATTAGGTAAGGAAGAGAGAAAATGAAGCTTATAAGTTCCTAAATTTTTGCCAGAATTAAATTATAAACGGAGACTAGAAAAATGCCAAAAATGCGGTAGGTATAGTGGTATAGTTGTACACAAACAGGAACTAGTTGAAAATCATTTATTTTAAGTTTCACTATCACCTTTAACTTTAATCCACGATGAGGTTAACCTGTTTCAATTAGAAATATATTATCAAGAGCGTATTTATTAAATTTTAAAAAAAACCTATGGTTTAGAATTCAGTTTAAGTTTATAAGAGAAACCCATGATGATGATAATAAATTGCATACAAACTATAAAGTTGGTATTCAAGCGAGTGCCGTTATAATTTGGCCAAGATTGTAGAAAATCAAGTTATTTCAATGAATTTCATTTTATTATCAATTATAAGCAAACTTTTAAAAGTTCGTTGCTCTATAAGACTATAAGTATCCCTATTCTATATAATTTGACTACTTACCCGTATCTAACATTTCCTAACCCGTCATTGAAATATTCGTACCAATATTGAGGATTAATAAACACGAATTGTAATATTAAGATTAGAACAACCTACGAAAATTAATTTATTAAATTATTAATAAAAAAATACACAACTTACTATTCCGTTTCTCATTTTAGACATTAACGTTTCATAAACTACTATTAGTTAATAAATAAATAAATAACCGCGTGATTGATTGCAACGTTACATGACCGCACGCACAACAGTATAAAGTGTATATTCCTCATTAGCTCTTCAGGTTGGTGCTGTCGGTGTTCACATGACTTGTTTATTTTTGGTAAGGTATTTATTTCTACTAAAAATAAGACAAATACCCACTTATTTGGAACTACTTCTATTCTATTAAAGACGCAAGGTCTCTTCGTCTCTTCCTAGTACTCTTGTATATTTCCCATTTTTTTCCAAACTTCCACTTTTGTAAAATTCTTAATTTAGACGTTTCCTAGAATTTCCTGTATAATTTAAAAAACAAAAGAAAAAGTTCATGTGAAACAATCAAATGCGCTTGTAGCACCACCGAAACAACTTTAATATCTCCAGGACAGATTCGAAACTATGAGAGTTTCGAATTCACCCCCTTGGCTCCCTAGCTGTACATTACGGCACTAGAAGTAATTTTAATTCGATTAAATAGCAAGTCGCCATCACGAACGAAAAATATGAAAATATTAAGGCGTGCTTATCATTTAAATCAAGCGTTTCTTCAAATTTCAAATTAACATAATTAATGTGAGACATTCCTGTAGCACGTTGTTTACTAGTTTGATTGATAGATGAGAATCAATTTTAAAAAACCATTGAATAAAAAAATATACCATCAGATGAGAATAAAAAACTTTACATTCACAAAAATAACAACAAATTTGTTTTGTACAATTTATTCCAAAGTACAGTAATTTCGAAACTTTAATATTAACCTAAACCCCCTCCCTGTAGAGTTCCTATTGCAACCGAAGATATGTGCGGTTCAAGTAAAATTTCACCAAAAAATACTGTAGGCCTAAATCCTCGATCATCGGATATGTAACTAACGTAATGTTTTGTTCCTTTAGGATCCAAATAAGAATAAAATCCGGAGATGACAATCTGCTCATTTTTTAAACTCTTATTCGAAACTTTCACCGTCTCTTCGCGCAACGTACCATCTCTTGTTTCGTACCTAAAATGTTACTTTTAATTTCGGGAAACAATTTATAAAGTTTTTACCTGAAGAAAGAATTTCCCAAACCATCGTTGTTTATAACATTATTAAACGATTCCGTTGGTTTTGAAGACGTTTGTCGAAGAAATACACTCGAAAAAATTGATAAGATGAGCATGCAAAACATTCTAGTGAACTTAATAAGTAAATAAATATACTAGAATAGTATTTACATGCCGGACTATATAAATAGAATAAATCGTGAAGATGGTGAAGGTTTATGTTGCTATTGATGATTGCTAATTTCTCTACACCTACATTATAAATTATTTTCCTTCTCATTTCTCACAACTCACATCTTTAGGAACTTTAATGTATAATATTTGCATTATATTTGGCATTGAAAATTGATTAGAGAAGGTTCATTTGCTAGCGTACCAAGGCTTTGTTGTTTTGCAAGATATTTAGCGAATATACCACCTTTCTTTACATAAATGGAAATTATATAAACACATTTCTCAAATGAAATTCTTGACAATTATGCTACCCTGTATGACGGTTAGGAAGTTCCTCTGTTCTGAACTGAGTTCCTCACAGAAGTGGTTTCGCTGAAACGACAACACGTCGATTGCTATGATTTCGTATGGGAGGGGGGGACAAGCCTGCATTGATCGCATAATATGTTCTAGTGTCGATTGTGCTCTTTGCTTGTTTCGATTATTACCTCTTTATTTCTCTTTCTAACACACTCCTCTATTTTATGTTTTAAAACTTAAAACTATTGTAATCAAAAACACAGTAAATGCCTCAGTTACAAATGAAATTCATTTACATAAATAAACATTTTATTGAAAAATGTAATCATATAATCATTGAAGAAATCAGCATTCAGTAATACTTACAAGTATGGTTGTACTTTATTATTAAAAATACTCGCAATTCCACCAGCAATAATGTGGCCTATGTAAAATGTAGCTGGAAAAAATTTTAAATTGATCCTTTTTAAAGGTATAAATTCTTGATCGTCGGAGAAATAGCGAACTTCATATTCTTTTCCATCAGAACCAATATAATTATAATATCCTATTACAACAGGTATCGTTTCAGTATCATCTTTAACAATGTTAACAGGTCCTTCATGAATTACGCCATCTTTTGTTCCATACTTCATGCTTACTACTCCGTCGCTTCCAATTGTGTATTGTGGGTCCATTGGTTTCGAATTAGTTTCAAAAACTAAAACACTTACGAAAAGTGAGTAAATCAACAAAGTTCTCATTTTTAAATCTTCTTGGAGTTTGATTCGCAACTAACGGCTAACTAAGCCTATCTGAACATGCATAAGTATCTTAAAGAGCGTAGCGTGAGTTTTATATTTCGAGTAGTCGTAAACTGGATGAATGGATGCATACCGTTTGTTGTTCCACACGCTTACTATCATGCATTTCAATAATTAAAAATAAACGTAAAATAGTCGATTAAACGTAAGTTATGCCACAAATTCCAATGAATTGAGCGTGGTTCATTATTTTTATTTAAAGTAGTAAAAATAAAAAAAACACTCGTTTTCCGGTCAGAATAATTTTTGCTTATAGCTTGAAAACTACGCATTTTTTGAGAGAACTGTTTCTATATTACTAAACTACATCAAATTTGCTACAAATTATATTGGCTAGGTTTTTTCGTCAGACAAACGGCTTAGGCGCTAGAGCGCGCTCAATTTGATAAAATTAATGAGTAAAAGGTAATTAATGGTAGTTACACAATATAGCAACAAAACCCCAAGGTAGGGTGCTCAAATTTCAAAAACATAAGAGAATCAGGCTTTAACGACAGACTTACTCCAAGATTCTCGTACAAGTTTTGTACAGATTTTAAGCAGCATCAGCGAGAAATAATGTCATTATCCATCAGATACGCGTCGAGAATTTTCGGCAAGAAAATACCGAAAATCATTTTCCTAAAGCCAGTCTTGGAATCGTATTAACCCAGGATTATCAACTTACACCGATACATTCCACGAACAATATCGAAGGATGGAATACCCATATACAGCCGAGGAAGCAACACCAATGGATAGCTGATGAGACGACTACCAAAGAGGCTTTCAAAGTAGCATCTTAATAAATAAGGCTTTTTTGGTGACAACATTTCACCTTTCGGAAACAAGCACATAGCAATTCTATTATAAGTGAAGTGCGGTTAGGTGGTGATCCCATCTAAAATGCTGATCCACACAAATGCCCAGATACTTAGTACAACCAACTTTATGTATAAAGCATGTATGTACAAAGGGGAGGGTGCCAAACAATATAACTGAAATACGGCTGAACGGTGACATAAGCACTAAAGTGATGCAAACGGTTTTGTTCAAATGTCTTACACGAGCCCAAAATATTGGAGAAGACAGTTAAGATGGTTAGGATTACGTAGATTCGCGAGATCATTCAAAAAAAAGTTCCTCAAAATCTTTCTCTTTCCAATTTCTGTTTAATTCCATTTAGCGAGGTCCAGGTGTGTCATGTCGAACTACACTTTAGAAAAACACTCCGAAAATTGGGTTAACGATTTTTATTTAAAACAAAAGAAAGAAACGAACCAAAACTTAACAATTTCTTTAACCAACTTTGAATTTAAAAAAACTAATTTAACATTTAACCCAAACTTGAATATTTTCCGGGGCGAAGGACACTAAATCTTAACTCAAGCAAAACTTACAATTTCTGTAATACTTCTTGACTCTAATGACAATTTACCAAATTCACAAAAGAAATTGGTCAACGGTCTGAATCGCGCGGAAGTCAGTTAACATATCGCCCATAGGCAAGGAAGCCTTTTTGTAAACTCGGAGATGTTAACTAACAGGGACAATTGATCTTCAAGATCCAATGTGAGGGGCTAGCTTTATGGTCAAAATCCGGGGTTTACTATTACTGGTCCAAACTATAGGTTTTGACCACCTTTCAAAATATTGTAAGTTTTAATGTTCTTTCTCATTGGCTACGTAAAATCCAGCCTCGCCAGGTCTTATTCTTAGAAAAGCTGGAAAAAAACTAAAAGACCTTCCCTTGCAAAAACAATAATGACGAAGATTTTAGGAGCTGTCAATCGAATGTTTATGATTCCATATATCTTAATTCTGTGCAACTCAAACTAGACTTTAATGGCCCTTTCTCAGAACTAACAATGAAAACTAACACTTGCATAAAAAAATAGACACTTCCGTCCCTTAAACCTTATTTCTTGAAACTGACCGTTTGACTTAATAAGCTAAGCTTTCTAAAGAGGGCGAAATGAATTGGTAACTGTATACTTCTATTTCTAAATTATGAGATTGTTACACAATCAAGCAATGTTTGAATCAGTTTTAGGTTGGCACTGACCCAAGTATCCACCTCGGGCCACGAAACTCTCTTCGTGTTGATCGCGTACGAGAAGAGATCGTCACTAATATCTAAAATAAAAGATCATAGATTTAGATAATAAATAAGATTGGGCCAAGTGGAACCCCGCAACGAATCCTCTGTACCCCGCTCAACATACCACTCATAGAAACCACCTGCTGTATTAAGCAAACTCTTCTAATTTAGTATACGGTGATTAACCAGCCAACTTTAAAAATACAGCAAAGCAAAATACTTGGAAAGAGTAAAAAGTAAATTCTAGCAAAAGCATATTTTGATAATTTCTGCATAATTTTTAAATCTTTACCTAAAAGAAGATTTTCCCAAGCTACCGCTTTACATTTTTTTGCATTTAAAATAGGTTAGAAAAGGTTTATTTGCTGCAGTGCCGGATTACGGTTTTCCCTAGGCCAAAAGAACAGAATGGGCCCCTTAAAAAGGTGATCCAACCCAGGAACGGATCCTGGAGGAGAAACGGCCCGGACGAATTAAATAGTGGCGGCCTCCAATTAATTGCTAATTTACTTTAAAATATTTTGCTATTTTCTAACAGCATGTTCAGTGGTGTAGTTACATATTCAGCTCCCTGGAGCAAGAAAAATCGGTGCGTCTATTTGGTTCTCAGAAGAGTTCTGGGGAAACTTGTTTTCCCAATTTTTTTAATTTTGATATTTTACGGGTCACCTAGCTCCGCAGGCAATTTTTTTTGAATTTTCACGGTCAACATTAGATCCATTTTCCGAATTTTTTAACATATTTTTGTATACTGTAAAATTAAGCAATCAATCTGCTATTGCCCGGTAGCAGAATCCGCCTCTCTGACCCAGCTTGTCGTTTAAAGTTAAAAAAGCCGCTGGAGTTTTGGGCCTCCAACGTCTTAGCGCACTAGGCCAGGGCCTAGTTGGCCTATAGGTAAATCCGGCACTGATTTGCTGGCGTACCGTATTCTAATTCCGCTCCGTAAAGTTATTTTTGACTTACGCCACCAGCAGAGAGGTTCAATACAATCAATAGAAGAATAGAATTGAAAGAGATTATTCATTATTGTACCTCTCTGCTGGTGGTAAAGTTACCGACAACTTTACGGAGCGGACCTACCTTACCAAGGCTTTGTTGTTATGTAAGATATGTGGCGAATATATCCGCTAATGTACATAAGTTAAAATTAGTATACAAAATACTCTTATCAAATCAAATTCATGACAATTATGCTTCTCAGTATGACCACGTATGACGGTTACAAACTCTGAACTATTTGGGTATGATGTCACTGTAACGATACGTCAAATGAAGTTCCACACAGAAGTGGTTTCGTTTGAACATACGCATACGACCGCTGCTACTATTTCATTAGGTATCAACAAGCCTGGAACGATCGCATACGTTCTAGTGACTTTGCTTGTTTATTCGATTACCTATAAATGTTGCGAGAAGATGAGCTTTAGCAAAGATTCGAAGCTTGAAGAACTGACTTGGTTACAGTTCAACCAAAACTCTTTCTATCACCATTTTAACAACACATCCCTCTATTTTCTGTTTTAAAACTTAAAGCTATTGTAATAAAAAATCCAATAAATCCCTCAAACAAACAAACTCGTTTACATAAATAATCATTTAATCATCATTGTTTACTATAACACCAACTATAATTTTACCCATATTCATTTTGAGTGGAGTTTCTGATAAATCCAAAACTTCTAAAGGTGTAAATTGTTTATCGTTATCAACAAAAGGAACTTCATATTTTTTTCCATCAGAACCAATATAATTATAAGATCCTATTGCAAAAGGTATCCTTCCACCATCTCTTTCCTCGTTACCAGTTTCTTCACGAATTGAACCATCTTCTGTTTCATACTCCATAATTAGCAATCCGTCGTTTCTAACTTCGTATTGTATTCCTGTTGGCTTCGAATTAGTTTCAAAAATAAACACACTTACAAAAAGTGAGTAAATCAACAAAGTTCTCATTTTTAAATCTTCTTAAAGTTTTATTCGCAACTAACGAGAGGACCCCGGTGCTTGACCAAAGATCTAAAAACGTATATGAATAATATGCATAAGTATCTTAAAGAGCATATCTTTTATATTCTGGGTGGTCGTATACTGGATGAATGGATGCATACCGTTTATTGTTTCCACATAACTACTATCATACATGGTCGTCCGGAAGGGAGAGTGCAATTCCGCTCAAATGTCCCCCTCTCGTTGGAACTTCTAAACCAAACTAAAAAATTGAAATTGTAGCACAAAACATGATGAGCATAAAAAGAAGAAGATGATCTTCATTAAAAGGAATAGTAATTATCATATATACATATTATTCAGAAATAAATAGTAATGGCTTCCGCGTATGCTGGAGTAATAGCGAGCTCTTCGTCCTATTCCTATTTATTATTATACTGCTTGAAGTTCAATAATTTTGTCAAATAAATTCTATTAGTGGTTATCTACTTTGTTTTTGTATCCTCTTTTAGACGTACTATCTATCGCTACTAAAATAAACTAATAAACCTCAACAACCAAAAACTTGCGTTTGCGGCTCTATTTCCTTATATTTCTAAGTATAGAGATAAAGTCTTTATGCCACTGGATGACTTCTTTTCGCAAATTGACCTAAATGCCTAAACTTCTGTTCATGTATGGCTTGCACCCTCTCTGAATAGTTTCTGCGGGTGCCCATGCTCTCATACATTTAAAGAATTCAAAAATATACGCAAAAGTTGCCTAATATAAATGGACAATTAATCGTAAGTTACGCCACAATTTTAAAGAATTGAGCGTGGCTAATCACTAATATAATATAGACCGTGATTGATATTGCAGATAGTCACACTATACTGTATTAGTAGCAATTACAAAGCAAAGGTGATGTGTTTAAATTTCAAAAATATTAAAAAAAGCTTTAGCGACAAACTCACTTGACCGAGAACGGTGCCCTGTGGGACCCCACACCTAATCCTCTTTACTCTAAATTCTAGCTGTCAAATGTGCGATAGCACATTACTGTTAATTTCGACATAAAGTTTTTAAATCTTTACCCTAAGAAGAGTTCCCTAAGCCATAGCTTTTAATAATATTCTTAACAGATTGTGTTGATTTTGAAGTCGTTTTCTTTTCAAATGGTTCTTTATCTATTAGGATACCAAAATCCGATGGTCGTTAAAATGTCGTCCAGTACGAGGTGGCTCAAAAATTCAAGAAAATTTACCCTCTTTCACTTCTTGTCAATTTTGTCCCGGAATAGTTTTTCGGCAAAGGCAGTTTTATACTTTTTAAAAGAAGACTAAATTTTGTACAATTCGAGACCAGAATAGTATCTGTAGACCTAATCGAGTCCGAGATGCAAGTGCACTAATAAAGCTTGCAAATCCGGGGTTCCGCCGAAGACAAAAACTTAAATTTATTATTAGACCTTCATCATATACAACATACCAAAAAACCATAGTAACTATTCCATTTTACGCAAGGTAATTAATCCAGTATTTGTCTGAAATCCAAAACTAAATTGTTTAATTTTTGCAAACTTTTGTACCCTTGTCTCTCGGATACCAATTAGACCCAATAGTAAGGAATCATTTGCAAAAGGTTCCAGCTTTAATCTCAAAGTGAAAACAGAAATCACTTTAGAAATAGAAAAATCGTAAAAAATGATGAAAGTTTATAGTACTATTGATTGTTGAAAAAAAATTCATAACAATTATGCTACCCATCAGTATGGCGGTTAGGCCCAGTTGTATAAACGAGCTAATCTGGGAGTCAGAGTTAACTCCACGATCTGAATATAAGGTTAAATCTTATGCGGGTCATTCACGTTCGAGCCTACCTTGAGGCAAGTCTTCGAGCCTCTAGGTTGGCAAGCAAATGCGAACGTTAGTGATCAAAAACTGAAGGCTTGTCGAGCCAATGGCGGGCATGAAATCATCTGGCGAGAACAGAAATTTGCTCGACGTGCCAAGTAGCTGACAAGCTTTGCATGCACTTGAGTGGGCGAAAACGCGCCAGTTCTCATTTTTATAAACTGTTCTGCTCTAGGTACGCAGCGAAATAAGGAAATAAAAAGTAATATCTGATTAGGACAAAGTATTATAATTAGGAACGACTATATTTATTAAAACCTGGCGATATACGGCGCTAATTTAAATTTAAAGAGCTGTAAACATTTTTGTATAGAAAATTTTAGTCTTATTATTCCCCAAGCATGGTTTTGAGAAGCTTGTTATGCCGTTTGCGCTTTTAGCACACCTCATCTCAAGATGGTTCTCGGTAGTTAATAAAAACATGAAGTGTTCTATGATTTATTTATTAATTCATAAAATCAAAATTAAAACTTGAAAGTAAAACTGTGAAGAAACTTGTACGTAGAAAAATAGTATAAATTCTAAATGATAGTTAGTTATTGAATGCCGTCCATCCTGCTTCTTGGTTCTTGTATTAACTTTAAGTATAACGTACACCGTTAGGGGATAATTATACCTATAGGTACCTACTAGTCACAAAAATTGAAAGATATTAAAAAAGCTCCAAGTTTTAAGGCGATTTTCAGCAAAGGATAACTCGAAGAAAAATGGTCGTACAGAAAATTAACAAAAACGTAAATTGTAGCCTCAAGGGTCTAGTTTTCAGATCCAGACTGTAAAATTTTTAAGAGTGTGCGGTTTTCACGTATTCATCCGAAAACAGCAACTATCGTGGTAGCGATTAAACACAGATTTTCTGCATTCAAATCCATCGATAAATCGAATAAAACTGACAAAATGTTGTCAGTTCGTTCGAATGCGTGAGTGGTTAAATAACATTCACATTTGCTCGCGGACTTCAGGCTCAAAGACTTGCCTCAAGGTAGGCTCGAACGTGAATGGCCTGCATTAACGTAGATTAGATTAGGTTAGCTCGTAGGTACTTGGTCTAGGGTTAACCCATCAATTTTCTTGAGTCAAATATAATTCAATTTAACTCAGAATTAGTTGTTATATATGTTGAATTTAGGTTAATCGCGGAGTTAACTCTGACTCCCCGATTAGCCCGTTTGTGGGCCTTAGTGTGTCTAAAATATCTAGGTAGGATGTAACGACACGTTAAGTGACGTCACACAGAAATGGTTACGATTTCATTGGAGATCAACCAGCCTGCAGCGATCGAATACGTTCTAGTTTCGATTAATAATTTCGTGACTATACAGGTTGATTCCAAAATGGCTGATAGGCTCTTCGGCACTCAGTATTTTGTGACAAGATGAGTTTTTGCAAAAACAATGATTGAAAGCTCGAAGAACTGTGGATGTAGTTAAACTCCCTCTGCATTTCTATTGCTATTATAACAGCACACTCACCCTCCTCTATTTTATGTTCTAAAATGTAAAACCATTGTAATAAAAAGGGCAAATAAAGCAGTTTAAAATAAAACTCGTTTATAAAAGAGTATACGTAGTCATTTATTGAAAAATGTAATGCGTATTATTAGGTAATCATTTAAAAAATCGGCATTAACCTAAACCACCTCCTTGTAAAGTGCCAATAGCAGTGCTATTTATCGCTTTGATTAGACCTTGTAATAAATCCATAGTTTCTAAAGGTGTAAGTTCTTCATCGTCAGTAACATAACAAAGTTCATCTTTTTTCCCATTAGAGCCAGTATAAGAATACGATCTTATTACCATAGTAGGTATCGTTTCAGCATCTTTCGTCTCATTATTAACAGTTTTTTCACCAATTACACCATCTTCTGTTTCACTCTTCTTAATTTCCAATCTGTAGTTTCCAATTTTGCATTCTTTTCCTATTGGCTTCGAAATAGTTACAAGAACCAAAACACTTACGCAAAGCGAGTAAATCAACAAAGTTTTCATTTTTAAATCTTCTAGAACTTTGATTCGCAATGAGTGGACCCCGGTGCTTAATAAAGAACTATAAACGTATATGAAGTAAGAGCGTTGCTTTTATATTCCCAGTGGTTGCAAACTTAATGAATGAATGCCGTTTATTATTTTCATAAACATACTATCATACATGGTCGCCCGCAAGGGATAGGGCAATTGCGAGAAAATGACCCCCTTTGTTTCTTTGATTCTAAGCACTATAGCGATATTTAAACCCCTTCTTTAAAATCTTTACGCCACTGCATGGCGTATTTTCAAAAATTTACCTATACATGTCAGAACTTTTATTGACGCATGGCTTGCCCCTTTCCTTCGCAACCATTTTCGAAGAGCGCCCATGCTCTCATGCATTTAAAGAATTCAAAAATATACGCAAAAGGTGCATAATATAAATGGACAATTAAACGTAAGTTACGCCACAATTTTAAAGAATTGAGCGTGGCTAATCACTAATATAATAGTAGACCTTGATATGATATTGCAGATAGTCACACTATACCTACTTTATTAGTGGTAATTACAAAAGCAACAAAAACTCAAGGTGATGTGTTAAAATTTCAAAAACATTAAAAAAGCTTTAGCGACAAACTCAGTGGACCGAGAACGGTGCCCTGTGGAACCCCACACATATCCTCTTTACCCCGCTCAAGATACCACCCGTAGAAACCATCTGTTGTCTATCAGATAAATATGACTTCATCTTTAGTTTCTTTAGAGCTCATGCGAAATATGTTTAGTTTATTTAATAGTATACAGTGTGATTAACCGTATCAAAGCCTTTGGCAAAGTGAAAAAAAAAGAAGCAAAGGATTACTTGAATTCATCTAAGGGAGAATAAACTGTAGCTGTCAAATGTGCGATAGCACATTAATGTTAATTTCGACATTAAGTTTTTAAATCTTTACCCGAAGAAAGGATTTCCCACGCCATCGCTTTTTATAATATTCATAACCGATTCTATTGGTTCTGAAGAAGAAGAAATACACTCCAAAAAATAACTTACAAGATTAGTGTGTAAAACATACCAATGAAGCTAAATAAGTTAATACCAAGTAACAAAGTATTTACTTGTCGGCCTTTATAAATAGAAAAATCGTGAAGATGATGAAGGTTTACATTGTTATTGATGATGATTGCTCAAATGAAATTAATGACAATTATGCTACCCAGTATGAGTGTTAGAAAGTGTAAAGGTAGGAAGTCACAGTAAGGACACGTCAAATAGAGTTCCACACAGAAGTGATTTCGTTTGGACGCCGATTGCTCAAGAATGCGTCGTTTTCATATGCGATAAATGTCAGAGATACTCAGGGGTATTCTGTATCATAACATTTAACGATAGTAGTCAAACTTTTACGTTAAAATAACGTTCTATCTCGCTCTATCACAGCTAAATAAAAAGGATAGAACGTTACTTTAAACGTAAAAGTTTGGCCACTATCTTAAAGTTTATGATACAGAATTGGGCCTCATTGTCAGATAGAGCTACAGTTTAATATAAACGTGAACGTTAAGTGCCAGAAAACTCGAGAAAGTATTGCGACAAATTGAAGAATAGAGAGACAGAATTAGCTTATTGTAAACTGGAATCACCCTGTATTTCGTGACAAGTGAGTTTTTGCAAAAACGACAATTCAAAGCTCGAAGAACTGCTGTTGCGCTTAAAGTCTGCGTTTCTATCGCTATTTTAACAGCATACTCACATTTTATGTTCAAAAACGTAAAACTATTGTAATAAAAACGACAATAAATCCCTCAATTAAAAATGAAACTCGTTTACGTAAGTAGTAATTTATTGAAAAATGCAATGCGTATTATTTGGTAATCATTTTTTAAATCGCCATTAACCAAAACCGCCTCCTTGTAAAGTGGCAATTGCACTGGTGCCTATAATCACTTGGATTGGAGTTTCTGATAAATCCAAATCTTTTAAAGGCTTAAATCCTTCATCGTCAGCGTAATAACGAACTTGGTATTTTTTTCCATCAGGACCAGTATAAGAATAAAGTCCCATTACAACAGGATGTTCGTTTTCGGTACCTTTATTCACAATTTCAACAGTTTCTTCACGAATTGTACCATCTTCTGTTTCATACCTCGAAATAACAAAATTAAAATTTCAACAATATTTAGTAACTTTCATACCTGAAGTGAGAGAAACCCAATCCGTCGTTTTCCAGTTTGTACTCGACGACTCCTGTTGGTTTAGAATAAGTTTCAAAGACAAAAACACTTATGAAAAGTGAGTAAATGAACAAAGTTCTCATTTTTGAATCTTCTTGAACTTGAGTCGCAACTAACGGGGACCAAACCGATGCTTAACTTGCACAACTTTAACTAATGAATATGCATAAATATCTTAAAAGCGTCTCTTTTATATTCCGAGTGGTCTCAAACTGGATGCCTAATCTCAAACTTGAAAACAAGATTTAACAACAAGATTTACCCTCAGCTCCGCTATTAAACAAAGTTTTACCAAGGTCTCCTACTTGAGGTGCTTATTTAACTTATTTTGTTGTATGTTAACTATTTGTTTTAAGTAATCACTTACTTAACGGGCTTGTAGCGCAAGATTTTAACACGGAACTCCCTTAAAAGTTCAGAAATACCCATTACCTACAACTAGTAAAAGCACACCTTGTTCGGACAAAACTAATTACAACAATGAATGAGGCATCATTGATGTGTTATTTAATTCAGGGTTTTCCGATTTAACTAAACTCCAGAAAATAATAAAATTTATTTTAATAATAATAATAATAAAATTGGATTAATACTAACTCACTGGAAAGCAATATAGCTACAACTACAATTAAAAAGGAAGTCCTTTAACCAAGGCCTCCGCCTTGCAAACTGGAAATAGCATTCGAAGCAATATCTGGTCCAATATCCAATCCAGCTTCAACTACCGAAATTTCGGGCTTAAATCCATGCTCATCGGCTGTATAGTGAACATTATACTGCTTTCCATCCGTACCAATAAAAGAATAATATCCGCTCACAAAAGCGGGATCGTCTCCAGCATGACGAACAGTCTCCTCGCGTACAGTGCCATCGTTTAGTGCGTACCTGAATTTGAAAATTTAAATGCAGTTTAATTAATTTATAGCAGTTTAATTCTTACCTGAAATTAGAATTGCCCAAACCGTCATTTTGAGTTTCATATTCGTAGCCAGTAGGCTTTGAATTTATTTCAATCACCAACAAATTTGTAAAGAGCACAAAAAGAAGCAAAGAAGTCATTCTTTGTTAACGTAAAAACAGCACGACTTGACTCGATAGAGTTAACCACTAACAATAAGTTGTAATTATGCATATCCTGATGGTTAATTAACTGTTCAAATAATGATTTGGCAAAACTAAAATAATAGGTATGTAATTTGTAATCATGTTTTTTGTGTATCTATTTAAAAATTCTAAGTAGTGTCGAACGTGATGTAAGTTTTTCCAATGATTCGAGTTGCAATGAGACGTCGATAGGTATAACTTGTGGTTTTGTTAGATACATTTACCTCAAACTTTATCATATCATCGCAGTGAATGAATGTGGAATACCTGCCAGAAGTAATAATTATTATAGGTACTATCAAGGTGGGTTAGTTATTATAACGAAATGTACCTACCACACCTACGTCAATAATGTAATTTTACGGATTCTGTATATAACTTCAAGCTTCGAGTAATCTTACATTGATGATTTTTTTATTATTTGAGTTTTTTGTACATCGTTTGATTACTAATTATGTTATTTTTAGATTTGGAAATACCTTACAGAATAATTATACATACAGTATGGTCGGTTCTTAATGATTTCCCGAAGTACAGGGTCCGCCAGTGAAACGAGAACGTGAACGAGACTGTGTAATTTTTGTACAACGATTGTTCCGTAATCAATTCAATATTCCACGGCATAGAAGACACAAAGTTTGAAGAAACTGGTTCTATATTAAACTTAAAGCATAGAGGAGGAATAAAGTCTGTAAGAACAGAGGGAAACACTGAAAGGGCTCGAGTAGCATTGAGCATTGACACGTAGTCCACAACGTTAAGTGCATCCTTACTGGACTAACTGGCCCATCGACAATAAAGGAAACGTCAGTACTGTTAATGTAAACCGCTACACACACATAATCAGAACATTTTTGATGCCCCAACTTCCTAGGTTTCCGGAAAATAATTTTTTACAGCAGGATGGAGTGTCCAGATAAGTTTTCGGTAGTTGAAAATTCAAAATAGGAACGGTTTATGAGTTTATATCTATTCGATCCCTTAAAATTATTTTTAAATATTCAGAGTGGTAACATAAAATAGAGCGTGAAACACATTTATTTTAATTAGAACACCCTATACATATTTTTCTAGTATTTTTTTAGTCTCTATTTAACTTTCTTATTATTTTATTTTTGCCAAAAACACGCTACTAAAATTGTAGGAAGCAGAAAATCTTTGTTTATTGGCGAGTCCGTGTGGGGTAAAGAAATATAAAATAGAAGTATAGTGAGGCCGCTTCTAAAAGTTCTAATTGACTTTTGAATACCAGCAGAGAGGTTACAATAGTGAATAGATGCATCCTTTAGAGAAGTTAAGTAGATATAGGTTAGACACTTTAAAGATTTTTGCTGCTTATTTACGAAACCTAATCCGTTATGAGGCCGCTAGTAGTGCATTTATGCAAAAAAATATAAAGGGATGCCTACAGAAAATATTTACCTGCCTGACACTCCAGATGTTGTCTTCTCAAATACAACCTCATTTTATACAGGGTGTTGCATGACGTACTGTACAAACTTAAGGGGCTTTTTTCTGAGGTCAAAATAAGTCGATTTAACCAACTTACCCTATACAGGGTGTTCGGATATTCCTTAGCCAACGGTCTACACATGATTCTACAGGTCAAAATAGCACTAAAAGCTCCTATAACAAAAAGTCGAAATCTCAATAATAAGAAAGTTGTGGGGCCTTAAAGTTGAGTTTTTAAATTTTCATTTTTGTTATAATTACTTTAAATGTTACCGAAATTTTTTGATATTGGGCACATTTACTAAGAATTATAAAGCCTCGAATAAGAAGTAGAAAAGTTTAAGAAATCTCTGCAATAAAGGGCACTTAACCTGAAGTCTAAATTTAATTTTAGCCCTAACTTTTTTGTCTGTTCTATTTTCAATTATTTTTCATACGAAATTTGAAAGATTAGACAAAATTATAAAAATAAGGTACTCTTGTTTAAAGTTGATAAAATTAACCGTTTCATCAGAAATCACTTTCAAAAAGTTTAAGTTTGGCAATTTTTTACTAAATTTTAAATAATCAAATTGCCATGATCAACTAAAATCCAAATTCTTTTGGTTTATTCGTTTTTAGTTGATCGTGGCAACCTGATTATTTAAAATTTCGTAAAAAATGGCCAAACTTAATCTTTTTGAAAGCGATTTCTGATGAAACGGTTAATTATATCAACTTAAAAGAAGAGTACCTTATTTTTATAATTTTGTCTAATCTTTCAAATTTCGTATAAAAAGTAATTGAAAATAGAACAGACAAAAAAGTTAGGGGTAAAATTAAATTTAGACTTCAGGTTAAGTGCCCTTTATTGCAGAGATTTCTTAAACTTTTCTACTTCTTATTCGAGGCTTTATAATTCTTAGTAAATGTGCCCAATATCAAAAAATTTCGGTAACATTTAAAGTAATTATAACCAAAATGAAAATTTAAAAACTCAATTTTAAGGCCCCACAACTTTCTTATTATTGAGATTTCGACTTTTTGTTATAGGAGCTTTTAGTGCTATTTTGACCTGTAGAATCATGTGTAGACCGTTGGCCAAGGAATATCCGAACACCCTGTATACCAAAATGGTTCCTAAGCCCGCGAGGGTGCTACAAAGTTGACGAAAATTTTGTCTTTTTCTTTAATAACTCAGAAATGCTTAGATTGATTTTGATCAAATTTGGTATGTGGGGTCATGTTAAAAGCTAAGTGTACGAAGTACAAATAAGTACTCAAACTCAACTGCAGCAGCGTATTATTGAAGCATGTCAGCAAATAAAGAATATTCCGGAGGTACTAAATGCAGCTCCTCGGTCGATTCTTGATCGTACTACAAAGTGTATCGATGCTGAAGGTGGTCATTTTAAACACTTAAGATAGTTTTAATTTCTTAAAATTTTGTAAGAGAGAAAGCATACATAGCATAAATATATTATCGCAATTTTAGCCTCTAAGATTGAAATATTGAATTCATAATTATTATTACATTTAGAGACACAAAACGAGTTTTTTACAAGAGCCATAAAATGTCCAAAAATTAATAAGGCTTTTATTTAAAAACAAATTTAAAGAGCTGAAACTACCCCCAAAAAGTTATAATCTAGGTACGAAATTTAAGAAACTACTGGATACTCACCGTAACACAGTTATTTAATAAATCTAATTAATTTACCCTAAAAATTTAAAAATTTGTAAAACAGTTATTTAATGTTGTAAAAGCCAAAACTCGTTTTTCGATATGACCACATTGGCAAAATTACCTAGCTATTTATAGCACCACCTTCACAAGAAGAAGAAATTGTCTGCAAACTCATCACGTCATCGCATCAGTTTTAGTTCACTGAGATGCTATTTTTTAAACTTACCAAATACATAATTTTATGTTATATAACTTCGGTTTGAAAAAAACGTTCATAAAATAAACAATAATATTCAATGCAAGAAATATGAATTTTTCAACTATGTCAAAGCCAACTAAGTGTCCATTTTAGATATTTATGCAGGTTTAGGTCAAAACTAAAAAATGTAAGATAATACCAAAAATCTGAATAATATAAATATTTACATGGAGAGTTTGAAGTTCTAAGTGACACTACCCAAAATTCTTTTTTAATTATTTAAAGGTTAAAGGTTTCCAAAATATTCCCAAAAAAATCTGAAAAACAAGCCACCCATGTAAGTACTAAGTTGTACTAATAATTAAATAATAAAACACAAACACTTCTTCAGGTTGTGGGTATCTCACCACTCATCAATAATCCCTGAAGAAGGCATAGAGTGGGTCGAAACATAAAATGCTTTTGAAATAGTACACATAAAAAGACTTATTACCTACTTTATGTTTTATTATTTAATATGATAAGGTTCAAACAAATTTAACAAATTTATCATTAAATTGTCAACTAAATTTAGTTTACCGGAGATACCTTGTAGTTCTGCCTGCTTTGCAATTATCGGTTATTGCACTTGAAAGCTGCATTCTTAAAAATTAAACACGTTGATTAAGATGGCAATTAAGTTAAAATACCAGTTTAAAATTAAAAATTTTGTTAATAGGTTGGCATACTAATTATAAATTTACAAAAATATCTACCTATTATATCAATCTATAGGTAAAACGTCGAGTTGCGATACTATTGTTTAAAATAAGAAAGCAATCAAATCAAAAACAAATAATATAGAATAGAGGTCATTACATGTCAATTTTTTGAGGCAGTTGGCCTTGCTATTTCCGATTTCATTCAAATTTGCGAGTAAGTCACAGATCAATGTGAAATGTAAAAATTGACGCTCATTTTGCTATACCTACAACAGGTTGTTTAAAATTTCCATTTACGCACAAGAATCTCATAAACTGGATGAGATAACGAGTAGTATGGTTAAATTGAGGCCTAATTTTATGCCACATTGAGAAATCACCTTAATGGACTATTTTTAAATTAGAACCTAAATTGATTATTGATATTTTACAATAAGATTTTTAATTCTTGAAATGGTTTAGTGTCTCTTTGTCATTTCATTCCAAAAAACGCCATCTTTTCAAAATAATACATAAACAAAATAAATATAAATATATGTTTCCAAATTCCTTGAGGTGCCGAATTCAACGTGTCACCTCCGAATAAATGATGGTTATAAAGCAGAAGGCAGATAGTTATTATTTATTAAAGACTGTTATTCAAAACACAAAACCAATTTGAGATTTTTACAATTTGTTTTTATAATTTTTGTTTACTGAGAGTTGACAAGCAATAAAGTTTCAGTAAAAGACCACTGGTTCTAGTCTAGGCGTAGCACTGAAAATGCTGCCTGTTAAAAACGGTCAAATAAGATAATATTTTCACCATGCAAAAAGTAGTTTTACTACTTAGCTGATTTCCGTAGTACTAGTTAACAAATAACTATTATTGGTTGCCTTATTAGATCTAGTTGAGGAGTCTTTTACGATGCTCAGAGTCCGAGATAATTTGCTTAAAACGTAACAGGAGGATTATATCCCTTGCAAAGTTTTTATAGCGACTGGAGATATTCTAAAAGGGTTAGAGTTTAAAACAGGACAATAATAGCTGTTTATCACATTTTTAGAAAACGTCGCAATTAACCCACTTGTAGTTTTTAGAGAATACAAAAGTACATTCTTAATTCGTTTGTTAGCATTGATAAAATTTGTCAATGCGAAATCGGAAGTATTAGTCAATAATTCTAAATTATTGTAAAAAATGTTACCAGAGCTACATTTAATTACATCACCATTATCATAGTCTTCATTCCTCTCTGTAGTAACAACATCATCGGTAACATATGCTCCGCTTACAGTGAAATTTGAATTTTCAGTCGGGGCGTAGTCCGAATTTGCACTGCAATAAAAGTACAATAAGTTCGTATTAAATAAACAATAATTTTGAAAAAAGTATAAGGTAATTATTTACAAAATGAAAGAGTCTCTTCTGACTTTATTGAGTCAATATCAGCTGTCAGATGTATTATTACCTGGCTGTGGGTTTGACTATTATGTCTCTGATCCATGCTTTTTTCCCAATGTAACCGAACTTATGGTAGCGGCATTCTGGTAAACAATACAGTAATACAGTTTTAAATAATTTAACTTATATGGATCACGCAGGCCTTAATATCGATACTTGCAGACGATTGCAGAATATCCCAGATTTTTTAAAATAATTACGTTACATGGACATTTTTAAGAAACGATCAACAGAGGAGGATGGCTCGTAAATGACCCGTAAATGGCAAACTGACCCCGATGACCAAAGTTTATCATATTCTACAGTACAAAGATAATGTTAATTAAAAACATTTAAATAGAGAGTGTCTCCGAATGGTCTGAACAGCCCTCCACAACATATTTCTGAAACCAAAACAGCACAAGTAAACCCAACTTACCTCTACCCAAAAGTGCTATCGGGTGTCGAAGATCTTTAAAAAACTTGAATTTTTTTAAATAACAACAATTTGTTTCTAGCAATTGGACTGAAATGTCTAATATGGATAGCGAATATGTACTAGAAAAATGCGTTTTTTGACATATTTGTTTTTCTTGCCGGTCTTACATGATGTAAGTGGTAAAAAGTTGAACATCTTCATGTAAAGAACCTGATATTTTTTTAACGATTTGTTCAATACCTTCCAACCTTTGCTTAGTGGTAGAAATTCTTATTCAAAGTATATTTTAACCTCTTGTTTGATTTCGCTATCACAACCGTAGTTTAGGCAGAAAACAATAGTTTACGATTGATGAACAATATGCGTATACCTACTGCTGATGCAACAGTAGAGTTTATATCTTAGAATAAGGTAGGTTTTCGATGAAAATATATAGAACTGAAATTGTAGAGTGGAAAATTCTTTATTATTCTGCCAAATTAAACTTATTTATTTAAACAATTTAACTCTTCTTCCACCCCTATGCACAGAGTATAATGGGTACCTAACTCGAAAACTATAACTGCTAATCGTTTACGATGCTCTAAGCCTTTAGATAATTTGCTTAAAACTTAAAACGACGATTACACCCCTTGCAAAGTTTTTAAAGCATTTTTAGATATTCTATCATCGCTATCTAGTAGAGCAGGACAATAATAGCCGGTTGTTACATCTGTATAAAACTTCGCAATTAGCCCATTTGCAGTTTTTAGAGAATACAAAAGTACATTCTTAATTCGTTTTTTGTTAGTATTGACAACATTGTTAAATACAAAATCGGAAGTATTAGTCAGTAATTCTAAATTATTGTAAAAAACGTAACCAGAGTTACATTTAACTACATCCAAATCATTATAATAGTCTTCAATCCTCTGTATAGCAACATCATCGGTAACATATGCTCCGCTTACAGTGAATTTTGAATTTTCAGTCGGGGCGTAGTTCAAATTAGCGCTGCAATAAAGGTACAATAAGTTCGTATTAAATAAACAATATTTTTGAAAAAGTATAAGGAAATTATTTACAAAATGAAAGACATCGATATAAATAAATAGTAGTTGTTATAGGTAGATTGGTAGAAAAGATGTGTAAAATCGTAATCAAGAATAACATCAGATCACGAATTCTCTATGTCGCTGTTCGATGTATAGGCCTTCCCATAAATATTCTCTTCTGATTTTATTGAATTCATGTCAGCTGTCAGATGTATCATTACCTGGCTGCGGGTTGGACTATTATCTCTCTGATCCATTCCTTTTTTTCCAATGTAACCGAATTTAGCGTAGAGGCATTTCGATAATTAATTAAGTGGATCACGAAGGATTTAATATCGATACTTGCAGACTATTGCAGAAAATTCTAGAGTTTTTGAATAATATACATTGTACATGTACATTGTACAACCCCATCCTGGACATTAAAAAAAACGATCAACGGAGAGGATGGGTCGTAAATTTTATACATCGAATATTCTTTAAGTGAGACAGGGGTCATCAGAAGTGTCCCCATTTGTAAATAAACACCTAAACTAATGTTGAAATTTTACCAACTTACGGAAAAGTGCCATTTTGGCAATTACTTGCTGAATCCGAATATCCAAAAACGAGAGGAATACACAGTATTAGACAAATCTACAATTTTGACATTAAATTTTTTTAACTTATTAGGTATTGAAAGACCATATTTACAAAAGTACTCATAGTATTCATTGTTTCAATATTAACACAAAGCACTAACTAACCCTGATGACCAAAGTTTATCATATTCTACAAAGATAAAGTTAATTAAAAACTTTTATATAGAGGGTGTTTCCAAAAGGTCTGTACAGTCCTCTACCACATAATATTTCTGAGACTAAAATAGCACGATTAAACCCAACTTACCTCTACTCAAAAGCGCTTCGTTAAGGTGCTATCGGATGCTTTGATCTTTAAAAAACCTCAATTTTTCCACTTCTTTCACTCCCATGCATGGAGTATTATAACGGATAACTCGAAAACTATAACTAGCACAGAAAAAAATCCATATAATCATTCTTTGGAAATATATACAAATTTTTTGCTTTGAAGTATTTTTGACTTTCGATGCACCCTTGCCAAATTAATAGTCAAAAACCGATTTTGAGGGGTTCTTATTGGTCATCCACGATTCAGGAGAAAGCGTTAATTATGAATTGAGAAATATGAAACGATTTTTTAAAAATTTCGGCTGAATCCAACAGAGAACCCCCTCAAAATTGGTTTTGGAATATTATTTTGGAAAGGGTGCGTTGGAAGCCAAGTATAAAAAATAAGTTTTCAATAAGAATAATTCTATGGGTTTTTTCTGTGCGAGCCATTGCTTCAAAGTTACACGTTCAAAGGCGGCAATGCCGCAGATCCGTCATGCTATAGGCCAATCTCGGTACTAGACTTCATGTCTAAGGTAATTGAAAAGGCCGTTAAAACCAGACTGACAAAATTTCTCTCCGAGCATGATCTCATATCTGCGAACCAGTTCGGATTCAGACCGGGAATGGGCACAGGAGATGCTATACTGAAAGTAACAAACTTCGTCCACGCGAACATCAACAAGAACTACAAATGTATTGGGGTTTTCTTAGACCTTAAAAAAGCATTTGATACTGTGTCGCATTCTATATTATTAAAAAAACTGTATCGGTGCGGAGTACGAGGTCTCGCACTAAAGTGGTTTGAAAGTTACTTATATAACAGACAACAATACGTGACAATTGACACGACAAACGGTACAAGACAAACTACAACATTTGGCGTACCCCAAGGTTCCATATTGGGTCCGACACTCTTTTTAACCTACATAAACGAACTTTGTGACTGGTCAAGGGACAGTCTTACAACAGTTTTTGCCGACGACACCGTCCTTCTCTATAGTGGAGAAACATGGGATGAGGCATTTGGGAAGGTATCGAGGGGACTTCGTTCGGTAAAGAGGTGGCTTGATTTAAATCTTCTGACCCTTAACGTCGACAAAACAAATTACCTAACATTCTCACCTACTGCCTCGGGTCTCCCGTCTCCTCATTTTACGCTACAGCTTCACGAATGCCACGACGAACTTGACTGTAACTGTAAAGCAGTAACAGCGAAAGATAGCGTAAAATACCTTGGACTGGTGATGGACAAACATCTAAAATGGACTGACCACATACAGACTACGACTAAACGACTTAGAAAGACCGTGTACACATTTAAACAACTAAGGACAATACTAGACAAGACTACTATGCACACTGTTTACTACGCTCTGGTAAATTCAATTCTGGCATATGGGATCATTGCTTGGGGGGGAACAAATAAGACTGCCCTCGACCCTATCAACAAAGTACAAAGACTAATATTACGAGTAGCTAACAAAAGACCCCCACGCTATCCGACAGACATGTTGTTCGAGGAGTGTAAGGTCTTAAACATTCGACAAACATATATAAAGACTGCTCTTATAGCATTTCACCAAGACAGGGCCTTGCACTCTCAAAGAGATCATTTGCACCTAACCAGACGACGGGACGACTTATTTACACCCAGACAGAAAAGGACATTTGGACAGAGACACTACTTATTTCTCGCACCTAGGATTTACAACTTCTTACCGGAGGAGGTCAAAACTACCCGTTCCAGGCAAAGCTTTGCACGCTCATTGCATAAGTGGCTGAGGTCCTTGACTGGGGAGGAGGTCGAGGGGCTGTTTTCTGGCCCGGTTTACTGAGTTTTTATGTTACTGAATTATAGGTTATTTTGTGTTGTAAATCCCTGTATCATATCCAGATATATATAATGTGTATTGGAATAATGAATGCATTCCAGTGTTAATTTTGAATTGGGAAATTGTAAGATAAATTGGTATATTGTTTTCTCATATTTGATATTTGTGTAGTCTTTCGTGGACTACTGCGTGATTTAGTAGCATCTCCTTTTGCCATGGTTGCCGAATTGTATTGTATTTTTGTTGATTGTGTTGTATATTACTGTTAATACTGTATAGTTTGTTGAAAGTTGTCGTTTTTGCCCACGCTCATGGTTCGCCATATTTGGGCAAAACAATATTTCCACAAATTGCTCCAATTATTATTGTTTGATTTTTTTATTCGAGTGGAAATAAATTGATTTTGATTTTGATTTGATTTGATACTCCATGCACAGGAGTGGAGGGGAGTTGAATTGTTTAAATAAATTAATTTAATTTGGAAGACTAATTCAGAATTTGCCTTTCTACAATTTTAGTTCTACCCATTTTCATCAAAAAACTAGCTTATAGATATAAGTTGCTGCAGTGCACGCATATAAGGTGGAGCAATTGAAAACTATTGTTTTCCACATAAACCATGGCTGATAGCGAAATCAAACAAGATATCAAAAATGCTGTAAATTAGAATGCCCGCCTGTATAAAAAATGTGCAAGGTATTAACTGAACTGTTCAAAAAATATGAGGCTCTTTGCGGATAATCACCTTTTCACCACTTAATACGCAAGACTCATAACGCACTTCTTCGTAGATATTTTTTATTCTCAATCACAAGGCTTTATCTAAATTTAGACGTAACGTTTCGTTTTATTATAACCGTCATCGACTTTATTTTTTTTAATAGAATATATTAATTAGTGCCAATTTTAAATTCTTACAGTAGTCTCTTCAGCTACTCTGCGCTCTGCCAAAGAAACTACGTTTCGTCATGAGGTATTTCCCCTTAAAGCCATCTTTTCAAAATTCATCGGCAAAATGTGTTTCCAAACTCGTTGAGAACTGAATTCAAACTTGCAGGCTTACTTTAAATGGCTGTAAAGCAGAAGGCAGATGGTTATTTGGCTACACAAAACACAAAACCAATTTAAACTTTTTACAATTTATTTCTATAATTTTTGTTTACTAGAAGGAACTTAAATACACACTTTGTGCTAAATCTGTATTTTACTGAGAGTTGACAAGCAATAAAGTTCGAGGAGGAGCACTGAAAATATTGCCTATAAAGTCACTTTAGCAATCGTTGTCAATTGGTTAAAATCACAAAATTAATGTTAAACTTAAATAAAGGCCACATAACTTCTCATTTTCACCGTGCAAAAAGTAGTTTCACTGCTTAGCTCATTTTCGTTAATAATACTTTAACAAACAACTATTATTGGTTGTCATATATCTAGTTAAGGAGTCTTTTACGATGCTCTAATCTTTAGATAATTTGCTTAAAACTTAAAACGAGGATTACACCCCTTGCAAAGTTTTTATAGCCTTTTTAGATATTCTATCATCGCTATCTAGTAGAACAGGACAATAATAGCTGTTTGTGACATTTTTAGAAAACGTCACTATTAGCTCATTTGAAGTTTTTAAAAAATACAAAAGGACATTTTTAATTCGTTTGTTAGTATTGATAACATTTTTAAAAACGAAATCGGAAGTATTACTCAATAATTCTAAATTATTGTAAAAAACGTAACCTGATTTACATTGAATTACATCTTCATCACGTTTTTCATTCCTTTCCGGAGGAAGAACATCGGTAAAATATACTCTTATTATATCATCGTCGCTTACAGTAAAATTTGAATTTTCAGTCGGTGCATAGTTTCGAGTTCCACTGCAATAAAAGTTCAATAAGTTCGTATTAAAGTATAAGGTAATAAGTAATGAGTATTTACAAAATGAAAGACATCGATTTCAACTTATATTTTCAAAAGTAAGCAGCGCCATTGCGGTAAAAAATGCAGTTTTAATTTATTTTAATTGTAATTGCATTTTTGCGGCTCAAGCAGGCTTTAATATCGATACTTTGCATTTATTGCAGTGTTTTTATAAAGAATGGGGCAGTTGATGATTGATACAGTTTATAAATCGAACATTTCTTAAGTGAGACTAGGATTATCAGAAGTGCCGCCATTTGTAAATAAACACCTAAACTGATTTTTAAATTTACCAACTTACGGAAAAGCGCCATTTTGACGATTACTTGCTGAATCCGAATGTCCAAAAGCGAGAGTAATACACAGTATCAGACAAATCTACAATTTCTACATTAAAAAATTCAAACTTAGGTATTGAAAAAACATAATTACAATAATAGTACCCATCGTTTGAATATTGATGAAGTTATAACACAAACTGACCCAAGTTTATCATTTTAGTAAAGATAAATCAAAAATATCTATATTATATTAAAAACGTAAACGTGTTCTTGCACATCATTAATTGTTTATCGTCATGCTTTGTTTGGTACGAAATAAATCTGATAAATACGAAATAAATCCAAAAAATGTACGCACCAAATACTTTTTATAGAAATTTGCATATCAGAAATGTTATAATTTGTATCTTGAAATAAAGTAAAAAGTATTTAATTGTTATGTGTAAAAATGCCAGTACTTGGATATTTTGTGGTTTACAATACGCCTGGTGCTTATGCAAAATCAATACACATGTGTATAAGTTGTTTCATTACTTATGCGTATAAATTATTAACATCAATTTATTAAAACAGTTAGGTACGTCCTATAAATATTCTATAGATATAATAATCTAAGCAATATTATGTAGTATTTACGATTCTTCATCCTCCAACACAAAAAATATCTACAGAGTGTTCATCATTTCAAAGTTTTTAAAACATAAAGTTTTCATTTCATCAGGAGGTACAACCTCAGCAATATCGATAAACAAACTAATTCATTAAATTATTCTAAAGTGCCTTCTAGGAGCTTGGACGTGGGTGTTCTAAATGACAAAATGAAGCCGTATAAAGCTATAGGTGATGACAAAAGACGAAAATAGCATCCGTTATTAAAAACGTTGTGCAGTTACACCTTTTATCTCAATCAAAAAAAAATTTTAGCCGAAGTTAAAATTAAATTTGTTATTTTCCAATACTTGATGTATATCTAATACAAAATACAAGAGATGAAACCTGTAAAGCCTGTAACGAATATGCAGAAAGGGACAACAACCCCCAGTTCCAAATAAATTTATCATACAACGCAATGTATTAAAATTGCTTTGAGAAGATTTCAAATCCTTTTTATTGATTTTAATTAAATTTTATTATTTTTAATAAGAAAGTCGTGACTGTTTGGGCTTTGTTCCTAAGCCATTAAACTTAAGAAAAATAGATTTCAAAATGTTATTTAGAGATTTTTGGGACTAATGTGAACAAATTTACACGGCCTAGGTTCTAGAATCTAGCTAATTGTAATTCGGAAGATGTTGCTGCAGTTAAATATTTTTGGAGCAATTGCAAATTAATTAATTGTAGTTAATATCTAATACTTATAATCCCATTACTTTAAAATTATCACCTAATTATATTTATAACGCATTAAATTTAATTATATCATAAAAAAGTAATTAAGTCGTTTAATTTAAAATTGAACCATCTTTTAGTATGATGATGTGAAGGATGCACTTCCACTTGTAAGTTCACCTATTATGCTTTATTAATCTAGTAATATTATTATCTATATTTATCCATTCTATAAAAAATATATTTTGATATTCGTTTTAGTACCGTTGTTGGGGAAAGGTAGATGAGATTGACCTATTACCTCACACAGTCGTGTAAAGGTCAGTTGACACTACACTATTCATAAATACTAAATACAACAAATACATTAACAACAACTAAAAGAATATTTTTACATTGACTTGCCTCCTCTTGGATGAAATGTTCAACACTTGAACATTAAAATAACTTTTAGAGTATACGGAAAGCTAAAGAAATTGTTTCATTTTTATTGGAGTTCGGAATCCGCATCATGTATGTATATAAATTTAATTTAAAAAAAAACAACACTGCCTACACGGTTATGTAAAGAGAAATTTTTATGTCATCTTGGATTTTTGCGGTTAGGTAAAACCAAGCCCTAAAAGTTTGTATGTCAAGTGTCGTTTAATTGGTTAATTCGATTTGTTAATATTATCGTAAGATATTATTATAGCAATATGAATATGTAGCAGGTGTTAAAATACTCCTTTGCTAATTCAAATTGATATTAAAGAAGTATCTACGATCTACAATTCAACCATACTGTCACAGTACTAAACCATTTGTCCATTCTTTCTATTGGCTTTAGATAAATCTGTAACTCATGGTACAGTGTCGATATTGACCGTTGAGCCCCTTTAAACTTATTCTTTCTGGCTTTTAGCATAAGCATTTTAAAATAAGAATTTCTGTAATAAAAGTTCATCATAAGCAGAAAAATGTAAATTTTTGAGTGATCAGTAATCGTATGCTACTAAAAAAAATCAAACGAGTCGATAATCTTTATTTCCAATTCCATCTAAAATGTAATTAAAACGTGTTAAGGTAGTGCTAATCTAGAAAGCCTTGACATGTACTAAAGGTTAGGAAAAATTAAATTTGTTTAATAATTTCTAAGCTTGAAAAAGTATCTGTAATTAATTATTTTTCGGATTAAATTATAATCGCCAAAATAGTGCAAAATCTCAACACTTGCATCATGCATTTTAAAGAAGGCGTACTCGAAGATGTTACGACCAAGTATAAATTATTCAAGAATGATTAATTAGTGATTGATTGCGATATAATTAAAGCGAACGTTGAAAGAGGTACCCTACATTAATCTCAAGACAAAACTCAGACAGCTGCTTATAGTTCCAATTCCGGTCAATAGATAAACTCAGATCCCGCCTAAGGTATCTATAGTCAAAACCAGGAGAGGTGTCCTATGATTCATCGCTAAAATGACTTAAAAATGACGTATTAAAATATTCCGTTGCATTCCCACACCGTAAAAACAAACTTATAAGCAAGAACAGCGTGATCAAGTTACGTAGTTTTTTGGAATGAGTCACAGGACACCTCTCCTGGTTTTGACTATACTCAATAGAGAACAAAAAAATGCTTTGATTATTTATTTTAGCTTCATACATGGAGAGAGAATTAATTTTTTAAAATCATGGAAATAGTTGCAGTGGGACCGTTGTTGGATAAATATACAGTATATTTATGTGCATGTCTACCTGTGTCCAAACTTTAGGGATATACTGTAGAGATTTCAACATATACACCCTTTCCCAAGTAGGCGTTTGCAAGGAAGTTATTGTTAATATTGTTAAATAATATAAATTATTCGAGAATGATTAATTGTTGCTTGATTGCAATTTAATTAAAATCGTATGTTGATTAAATCGTTACATACAAAGGTGTGCTTCTCCTTTTAGGTTATTTAAAATTCCATAATCATAATTGACTATTTAAGTACCATAATTTACTAATTAAAGTGATCTTTAAAGTATTATGAACTGATATAAATTGCTTTTTAAGTATATTACACACATTAATAACTGATTATAATTTTAGTTTTAAATTTAATCGCATTCAAATTGATATGTAGGCATTGTACAGAATCATCAGCTCGTAAATTCGGAGCGCTTTAGAACGCCGCTTTAAAAAAATTTCAGTGCAATTATATAGTGAGAACTACGCTACTCAGAAGGTGACCCTCAAGATATATCAATATCTCATGAACGCTTCGAGGTACTACAGACGTACAGACTATACAGACTACAGAGAAACAAGAAAATTAAAAACTGGTGCACCTATAAATAATTTGAATTCGTAAAATGAGCAAACTTGATTTTACTAGAGAAGCTTTCGCATATTTTATTAATCACAAATTATCCAAAGCTCGTACCTCATCCACATAATAAATATTAAATAGTCGGGGCGATCAAGCTAAGACAGACTCTCGTGTCCCCAACAACGCACCCAAGTACCTATAGTTTAGTCGACGAACTCGTTGCACGACCAAACGATTTACGATGTTTCTGTTTCTTTTAGAAGCCTGAACTCTGGTTCACAATAGGACTATTCTTGCCCCCCCATCCCCCCGAATTGTTAATTGAAACAAACAATTAAAATTGTACCTACCATAAACAGGATGGGTATTGGACATTCGAGTAAATTACAAAAATATACTCTCAGTGTTAAAAATTATTATCATCATTATTCTTGTTAAGAAAGTAGCGTGTAAGCTGAAGTAATAGCGAGCATTTCTTCCCATCCTTATACAGTGTGTTCATTTGAAAACTTCGCACCTGGAACAACTCGAAATCTAATTGACTTTTATAAAAAAGCACGTCGATTTAGAGGCAGATGGGGAACTTCAAAACCACTGTTGATTAATTTTTATGTTGCCCTCTTTAACCACCAGCAATCCCTACTAGAAAATCTTTAATGACAATCCCTAATTTTAAACAATATAATATCTGAAAAATATTCGAGTCTTTTTCGATTCCATTTCGAGTTATTCCAGGTGGGAGGTTTTCAAATGAACACACTGTATACGCTTGAACTATTGCTTCTTTTTTAATATTCCCGAACTACTTCTTGACTTTTTTCACGCTAAGTCGGATTGAAAAGGCCCATAAATTAAACTTACACAGCCACCATAGACATTTCTTCAAAATTATACCTAGGAAAAGTAAAGAGATTTGGTAAATTTTTGAACAAACTAAGATGGCTTTTACATGTTTAATTTATGGACCTTTTCAATTTCGCTTACCCTAAGTAAAGCCAAGAAGTTTTTCCGGAATATCGAGAAATACACAGTAGTACAAAAATGTGGTATTTCCTTTTATTTTTAGATCACAATATTTACACCTGACATGATGGCCTAATTCAAAAAATTAGGACATTACTAGAACATTAAATTTGTTCATAGACGCGGTTTGCCCCCCCCCCCCCCTCTAAAAAGTTTTCTACGGGTGATAACAGGCTTCGCAGTTATCTACAACAGCGTTTCTCAACCTGGGGTCGCGTAATAATTTTTGGAGGCCGCGACTACTAGATAAATCTGTAAGTAGTAAATTTACAGTGATGTAAATTCGTCGAGTTTCGCGCCTAATCGCTAGCTCAAATTTTGCTGTAGATTTGTCTAGTGGTCGCGACCCCCAGAAAGCATTACTAAAGAATACATTAAGTCTCAGTTGTATAAACGAGATAATATCGGAGTCAGAGTTAACTCCACGATCTGAATATTAAAGTTAGATCTTAGCATGGATTAGATTAGGTTAGCTCGTAGGCACTAGAGTCAAATATATTTCAATTTAACTCAGAATTAGTTGTTGATTGTTGATCGTGGAGTTACCTCTGACTCCGAGATTTGTTCGTTTATACAACTGGGCCTAAGAAACACTAAGACCAAAGCGGTCATTAGGGCTGCAAGATTGTACTACTTTTGTGAGTATTAAGTTTATGTAGAGAACCTCAATGTCCTTGGCGTCGATTTTCCTAATTTATTTTTATAAAACATCGGTTTGGAGATACTATCAATTGCTACTAAAATTCCTGAACGTCATTTTAAGCCGTTTGACCTTAAACAGTCAAAAATTTGCCCCTGCGGCGCTATATCTAAGGGGTCGCCAAAAATAATGCCTAGAATTTGGGAGTCGCGAGCCAAAAAGGTTGAGAAACTCTGATCTAGAAGATATAAACGATTAAATATTCCTATAAAGACGATTTTTCGATAGAATTAGACCCAACATCGATCTTAATAATATGTACGAGGTATGTGGTTTGTGATGGGGGTCATCTTCAGAAGAGAGGCGTTTAGGTCAGCTTAGTATGATCGTTGATACTTTTTTTAGCTTTAATAAGTTTGAAATGTTTTCCTGAAACACCCCGGCATAATTCTAATTTAAATTGCAATAATGCACGATAAAGGGCGACCAAAAAAAGAAGGGTAAATTAATTATTTAAGTTAATTGTTTATAAGATTTTCGACGTAAAAATAAACTCATTTTTATAAATATCATTTTGAAATTGTATTGTAATTTGCACCCACACTCTCTTCTGTGTAATAAATAAATAATATTCTAATAACACACGTAATTTTACAATAATAATATTTACTGCTAAAATTCGTGACGGTGTTAGTTATTGTTATCTTCTAAATACAACGATGTAAATAGTAAATATGCGATGCAAGCGATTCTGTGTATGACATTTAAAACGAATCTTCTTTTCTTTAACAAGGTTAACGACTAATAAATGTTGCTTTCGGCGTTATAAAAATATACGTATTCGCGATTTTAATTGAAAAAGTTATGAATATTTAATATTTATTGAAAGTTTTAGCATTAATTTGTTTCTAATTGAAATTGATACCATTTTAATAGAATTTAACTGAAGGTAAGACGTGCAGCCCTGCGCTTCTGACCATCTATAATAAATAATAATTATTAAAAATACTATAATACTATGCAATATGAACCCGAGTTTCCACTCATCGAGTACCGACGTCAAGGACGAAAGCGCCAAGTTGATATAACGGGTGGCCGATGCCACCCCGAAACTTTCAGTTGCATAGGTACTTCAGCAGTTCAGTGCCCATAATACGAGTACATAATGTATTAGCTCACCGACAACCTGCATGTGTTGTTTTTGACAACAACTTTGTAGAGGGTTGAAAATTCGCGCAACAGTTTCCCTTAGAAATTTTTTACTCTTTATTTTGCTTCCAAAACCGACAGCTTTTGAGTAAAAAAGTCACAGCTTCTTCCATTAAATTTATTAAAAAAACAAATAAATAAATTTAATGAAAAGATGAAAAGTAAGGGTGGTCTAACAAAAATATGCTCTTGAATAAATGAAATTGGTGGGCCCCGCCACCGCCTTGCGGGGGCTGGTTTCGCAACTGATCCAGTTCCTTTTATTTCAGCACCTTTTTAGTGTTGATAAGGTGCCATTTGTTACTATAACCGCCTTGATAATTTAAAAGTATTTTTTGCAGAAGCTCAGAAGCTGTTTAAATTCAAAAACTTTTAAATCACCTGTTTGAATGATTTAACATACACCATCGTACCACTTTGTAACTACTAATAAGCAATATAAGCATAATTTTCCACTTTATTAAGATGTAATGTCATTCCTCATCCTTAAAGGTCTCGTAATGAATTCCAATTTAAATAGACACATTCTCTATAAAATTTCGTCAAGCAAGGAAGATGCACATAACAAAAAACTCATGGATGCATTATTTCCAATTCCAACCTTGATCTTAAGAGAAGAAAAAATCATTAGGTATGTATTGTATATATAATGCATAGTAGGTACAAAACTACTCTATAAGTTTAACGACGTGATGGATGTGTTTCTGGTGAAATCAATGCTTTAGAATGTATTTAATAACACTTGAACGTCAACAGTGCCAATCTTCCTTTCAACTACTAATCTTATTTTATTAATAAATGCAAATTTTACATCTATTTAGCTTTATTATAGCTTAATACACAGGATTTCAGAATAAATTTTCAACCGCTTGAAAATAAAAAGCACAAATTAATGCGTATTAGTCAATTCCAAATTATAACATTTGAGCCAGGTGAAAAATGTTCTCAAACTATAAGCAGCTCTCTTCAAATTTAAGTTTATGTGAAGCTCAGTATAATGTTACGCTTCTTTATTAAAGGATCCTAAGATGACTCCTGGAATTTTCAGAAAAAAATATTTACTAACCCCTCCCTGATGTGGTGTAAAGGTAAAATTGCATCAAACGTGCAAATGGTAACAAATAAGTAATAATTAATTATCACACTTTTAGTCAAATGAGCACACTCAATTTGTTAAACAAATAAACTTTATAATAGCATTAAACGTATTGCGTAAAATTGAAAATTGTTCTAAAATACAAAACTCTGCTTCAAATAAAAGTTAAGAAACTTCGCAAGGTTATTATTATTCACTTACAATTAACGAATTTTCTGCTATAATACTATTTTAATTAATTATTATTTGAAAATTGATTTTTAAATTGCATTTTAAAATTTTAAATAATGCTCAGATAATGATATTTTATAATTACACGTTAAGTAGTTACCTATTTAGAATATTTTGGATTTGGATGCACTCAAGGATAAAAAAACACTAATGTTATTTCTAAATTTGTATGGTTTAGTTTAACATTTAACGTTTCATTATAATTGATTCAAATTTAAACACTCGTTAAGGTTATTTATTTGTTTAAAAACAGAGTAGTGATTGACTTACCCTAATCTGACAGAATTTTGCTGAAAGCTTAGTCAAAATTAATTACCAAATATTTTTCAATTTGCCGGCTTTTTAATTAAAAGCACGTACGTCTTTACCTGGTTACGCTCACAAAAGTTGTCGTAGGTCAGTTTTGTGTTAACGTAACCGTCTTAATGATTACGTTAACCTTAATTTGTGGTTTCCCCTTCTTATCAACTTATCATTAACGACACATTAACACTGGGACGTTGCACCAGTTATAGACGCTATAATAGTAGATGCATCACCGATGGAGAGCTTTATTATTTTTTTATTTTACCCACACACATTACCAAAAAAAACGTTTCTATAAATATTTCGTATCATCTTCATATATGGTCTTAGAGATCAAAACAAGAAACTAATTTTAATACACCGAGCTTCACTACTTCAATGGTATTCGTAGTTACTGAACTTGTTTGGCTTTCCTAACAATCGTCATAATTTTAAGGAATATTGAAGAAAATCGAAGATTTTCAGAATTATCTTTCAATTATCTAAAGCATTAGTATTTAGAACTATTTAAGATTTTTTCAAATAACTAAATGGTGGCCGATCAAACACTTCAAAAGAAAAGAATGTTTCAAACAAATGTTTAGTAAATAAATGTAAGTATGTACTACTTACAGGCCACTCAGATTCAAGTGCGATATACGACCGGGTACGCAGCAGTGGCGATGAATAGGTTTATCTCTCTCCAGTATTGTTCAGTACATCCCTGGTGAGACGCTTCCTAAGAGTTGAGACACAACAAACTATCCGTCAGTGAATTCAAAACACTTACGATGTTATAAGAAAAGCATCTCCTAAAAGTGTGACGCCGGTGCCTTGGAATGGTTAGCCCTCTACTCCTAAGGTTAAGATGATGGACATCAGTTCTAAAAGTAATCTTATGGTACAGATAATTAAAAACTTTGAGGGCTAAGACCCTATAGAGAAAGCAAACCGAATGTAACTCTTGACGTCGCCTCATGTTAAGCCACCCCACCATTTCCAGGGTGTGAGAAATTCGTACTTCCTTAGACCAAAGATATAAGCCGAATATACGAGTTCTGGACGCGCTGCACTCTGCCTAGGTCAACTGAGTCAAGACAGGAATGTTACAAAACATCACAGGAATTAAATCTGGGGAGAATGAAGAAATCACAGAGAACAGACCTGAGCCTCGTATCGAGTTTTCAACGACTAGCATAAAGCATCTTAAGAGTAGAATATTAATTCTTAAGCAGATAAGTGATGTGGGACTTGAATCTCAGCTCAGTGTTTAACACAATACCAAGATTCCGAGTCTCGTCCGATAAGGGCAGGTTAGACCCTCCGAGATGTACACAAATTTCAGGAAGCACTACCAGTTTTGCACAACGACCACCGAAAAGCAGAACATACAATTTTAGAGAGGTTTAAGACGAGATTAAGTTCATTGGAGAAGCTAAGCAGGCCTGCAATATCGGAATTTAGTGAACTGATCGTATTAATGACGTTATCAGGAGGAAAGAAAAAGTATAGCTGCGTAAAAGCATAAAAGTGATACTTACAATGGTTAAGAGACAAGTTGGACGTATAGGTAGAGAAAAAAGTAGAACCTGAGGAACACCTGAAACACAGGGTAGAAGGTCAGAAAGTAGACCGTCAGTCTTGACACTTTGAAAAAATGCGACGTAATCCGATGTAATTTAGGATAGAAAGAAGTAAATAAGTATTAATGACATCAAAAGCGCGAGAGTGGTCCAACAAAACCAACACAGTATGATTTTCTTCGTCCCTTTCTAAACCCCAACTGTTCATGAGGGGTCCCATCTGCAGGATCTGCAGTTCACAGGCTAAGGCTTTATACAAATATGTTTAAAATATTGATATTACCTGAAAAGGCGCGTAAGAATGGTAATGGTAATATAATAAAGGCTAAGCAAGAACTCTTACAGTTACTCTGGTGGTACAACATGTACCCAAACTTCGCCGAACCATCAAGAGTTAGGGCGAGTTAGTAGTGCAACGTGGATAGATAATGTATTTAGTAACTTTGCAGAAATGGAACAGCGGTCGACCAATCCTCACATATTGAACCATCTAGCCCAAATTGGTACAGATGTTCTAAACAAAAATATAAACACGAAAAACACAAATAAGTCATTTTAAGAAGGAATATAAATGAAGGCAACACTTACATATTCAATAAAGAATTGAGAACTGTTAGCTGGGCTTCGCTACTACAAAAAAACACAATAATAGTGAAAAGCTTTTTCAAACATATTAAAAATTTAATTAAGTCGAGAACCCTGTCAATTCTCGCTCAATTTAAGATTATTTATGGCGATCAACATAGCTATACACTATACACAGGGCAAGTCAACCATAACTGCTCTCTCCTGAGTCCTATCAAGAATAATTGAGGCTTATAACGAGGGTAAATGTGTCGAAATTTTGTGCAGCAATCTAAATAAAGCTTTTGATACCGTGAACCACTCCATTGGGTAAACTAGAACAATACGGTTTCAAAAGCAACGTGATAAAACTATTTAGATCTTACCTCAGCGGTAGAACACAATGTCTATCCTGAAACAACTTCAGATCGGAGGCCTTCTTAACCTAACATAGAGTACCCCCGGGTTCCATTTTGGGACCCTTGCTTTTTATTGCTTACGCTAATGACTAATGGTTAATGTCAAAGCGTGAAACGGCTGCCAGTTCGCAGATGACACGACATAAATTCGGATTCAGAGACTACAAACTTTAGAAAAATTAAGAGCAATGCATTACATTAGCAAATAATTAGTTGGGGAGTAACAGACTAGGTTTAAACAAACGCAAGCCTCAGATCGTGCAGTTCTCGTCTGAAAGACTTCGTCGTCGGCCGTGTTCCCCGGTCTATGCCTGGATTGCAGGTTGAATTGGTGTGCCCATGTGGAGGGACTGTGGGAGAAACTCTTAAGAGCATTATACAGGGCTATAAAAAATTGTGCTACACTTAAACCAGTTGTGATGTGACCTGTGATGTCGTAAAGCGTTATGTTCTGGGGCCCATAGATTTTTGTTCTGCAAAAAAGACTATCAGAATACTGTGCAACCTAAAAAAACAAGATAGTTGCCAAAGCAATTTTAAAAATCTAGATATACTTACCTTATGTGCTGCCTTCGTTTTCAAGCATCTTAAAAACATCACGCACATACTTAATAAAAGTGACTTGTTGCCGAATAATTAGTTACAACATAGTTACAACACGCGTATAACGGGGAAAAATTCAGAATACCCCATAATCGCCTAAAAATGGCCCAAAAGAGCACCGAACATTGGAGGCCTTTTCTGTTTCACTCAAATCAGTGGTGTTAGGAATGTCTCTATTAGAGTCTAATTAATGCTAGCTAAATATTCTTTAAAAAGTATAGAAAACTTATAAAGGTCAATGAGCTCAATAAAAGCCGGAATTGGAGTAAAATACTAAACTAGCTATAACCGTACCTAGCTAGAACCAACTAGAACCCATCTTTTCGTGTAGGATATTTTTGAATCCTTTATAATTAAATATTTTATTTTTATTCCAATGCTTCATTAATTCCATAATAGTGGGTATTTAATAATCAGATAAGTTCAAGATTGAAAAGGTTATTGGAAATTTTTGATTATTCAAGTTTGCTTAAAATCGCTACGTTCATTATCGCAATTGAGATGATTTAACGTTCTGGAGCAGTATACAGAGACATTTTAAAAATTGACAACGCAATACCACAGTTTCTAAATTCTATTTTTCTTAAAACTTTTTACTTAAAATTTAAAATATAAATTTAAGTTATAATCTAGATACTCCGTTCTCGATATATCGAATCGATACAGTGATGCTGTATGATTTGTTTTTCTTATACCCCATCTGAACGGATACACTGAACGGTAGTAATAAGTTCAAAAATAATTAGTGAAAGGCAAAACATTCAAGATACTAATTTTATGCAATTTCCTAACAAAATAATTTTGTCAAGTAATCGTTTAACTAGACATTACGATGACATTTTCCAGATAATTGAGGATTATTGTCTTTAAATTTCATGATATAGTACAGTCGAATTACACACATTTTATCCTGCAAAAGGTCGAGTAGTTCTGATTTTTGGATACGTATCCCTTGATTAAAATCCTAAGTTTTCGACCTCGCCGCACCTCGGCTACCTCCACAGTAATGAATAAACCACGAAAAATTACGGCTTTTATCAGAAATTGCAAAATATCTCTTCATCAATTGGTTTTTTAGCGAAAAAGTTGCCATATTATTTTTTGTAGAACACTAAAATTACTACAATTTAGACCTATAACATTTTTCCCTCCACCCTATACATATTGTTGTGATATGGAAACTAGGCGTTTTATTTAAAATTTAATAAATATGTAAACTAGTGGTAATTTATAAAAAAAAAAAGAGAAGTTCCTAGATGATGAAAAAAAATAAATAGAAACAGAATTAGTTCGTATTCCAGACTTGCCGAGGAGAGTTGTGTAACAGAAAAATTAAGTTAGACAAAGACCCTCGATAAATTAAAACAAAGAGAAACGAATTAAAATTTAAAAGAATTGGAAAGGTGTTAAACGCAATATTGGAAATAAACGGGAAGAGTTGTAATTTTGAGTAAAACAAGGTTGAACGGAATAAAGTCAGCATAAAAAAGTGGATGGAAGATGTACAAGAAGTTGAATTCTAAAAATGATAAAGGCAATTTAGGAAGAAAGTAGGAACAAAATAAAGAAACGAAGTATTCGACGTTGGATTAAGAAAATAGTTTTTTGGGAGAAGATTGGAAAATAGAAGAAATTGAAAAAGGCTTGCTAGCTGTGGATTTAACGCATGCATGCATTAGCGTAAATAACAGTGATAAAAGCATAAAAAAAGGGTTAGTAACATTTAGGTTAAAGTTTAATAAAGGAAAAAGGCATACCCACGAGGTGAATTTTCGTTGATGCAAAAAGATTTCAAAATTGAAGTAAATTGATAAGCATTGGTATAAAACAAAAAAAGGATGAAAATTGAAATTTTCCATCAACGAGAAAGAGCTTGGTGAGAGAACCTTTTGAAATTGTGAAATATTTATTTGAAATTATAAAAATTTATTTGAAATTGACTAGTTGTAAGAATCTATTGAAATTGTGAAAATAAAATGACATTCCATATCACAATACAAAAATGCAGTTTTTATGAATTTTTGGTGAAAAATAAATAAACCCTGAGATAAGAGATTGAAAAGTTTATCTATGTTGTTGAGTATTTTTTTAAAGAGATCACGACAATATATAGTCCAGTCAAATAGTGTAGAAAAAGGACTTGAAGTGAACACGAATCTGAAGTTGTCCAACAAAAATTTTTACGATAAATATGAGAAATCATCAAAAATCTCTTAAAATTTGAGTCTTTTTTTGGTTTTGGCTTAGTACTTGAAAAGTAAACTTTTTAAGCAAAAATTCCCTACAATTTATGTTCTTATCATTTTTTTGTACAAGATGGTTTCCGCACAAAGGGGCGCTGTATATACAATGTGTCTCAGTCTGTACTTAACACGGAATTGGATATATCCTGTATACAGGGTGTCCAGATATTCCTTGGCCAACGGTCTACACATGATTCTACAGGCCAAAATAGCACTAGAAGCTCCTATAACAAAAAGTCGAAATCTCAATAATAAGAAAGTTGGGAGCCTCAAAGTTGAGTTTTTTAATTTTTGTCATATTTACTTTAAATGTCACCGAAATTTTTTGATATTGAGCACATTTACTAAGAATTATAAAGCCTCGAATAAGAAGTAGAAAAGTTTAAAAAATCTCTGCAATAAAGGGCGCTTAACCCGAAGTCTAAATTTAATTTTCGCTCTAACTTTTTTGTCTGTTCTATTTCCGATTATTTTTTATACAAAATTTGAACGATTAAACAAAATTATAAAAATAAGGTACTCTTCTTTTAAGTTGATATAATTAACTGTTTCATCAAAAATCGCTTTCAAAAAGTTTGAGTTTTACCATTTTTTACTAAACTTTAAATAATCAAATTGCCATGATCAACTAAAAACGAATAAACAAAAAGAAATTGGATTTTAGTTGATCATGGCAAAAAAGCTAGGGCTAAAATTAAATTTAGACTTCACGTTCACTTCTTATTCGATGCTTTATAATTCTTAGTAAAAGTGCCTAATATCAAAAAATTTCGGTGACATTTAAAGTAAATATAACAAAAATTAAAATTAAAAAACTCAACTTTGAGGCTTCACAACTTTCTTATTATTGAGATTTCGACCTTTTGTTATAGGAGCTTCTAGTGCTATTTTAACCTGTAGAATCATGTGTAGACCGTTGGCCAAGGAATATCCGGACACCCTGTATATAACATACCAAAAAATCAAAAAATTATACAAGATAAAGCCAAATATTATCTTAATTGGACTGTACTAAGAATGCAATTTATGAAAATCTCGGAAGCGACGCCAAAGTTTTTCATTTTTTAAACGAACTATTTTGTCCCGAGTTGTTCTGTGAGGTAGTGTCTTATCAGTTTTCAATTTATCACTAAAAATTTAAGTAAAATATTTTTCTTCGATTTTATCGAAACTTTGTTTAGTTGATCCCATCGACATACACTACTTCCTTTCGTTGCCTTTGACCGTCAAGTTTTCGCGAAATTATGTAATGTTTTTAAAAATTTATAAATTTCAAATTATCTTAAAAATCTTCAAAAATGAAAGTACTAACAATTTACATAAATCTACATTTTGCATTTATAATCACGATCAATAATTTGATCATCTCTATATGCTTAATTCAGCACACATACGAAATGTCATAATAATGGTACTGCAATTAATTAAGCGTAAATATCAAATATTTTTAAAATATTTTACCTTGGTTAATTTTAACGAGTATTTATAAATAAATAAATATTACCACTTCTTGGTTATCCAAAAAGTTAAATAACGCCTTAGGGTAACGTTTCGCTTAAAGACAATTAAATAATTGTTATGCAAATCGCTTAATTTTTGTGTGACGACAGTGCTGGTACTGATGGGGGTTTTGCAAAATGATCTCCCCCTTTTTGGTTTGTTTTATATAAAAGCGTGCCAATGTACATCGTTGAGTATTGTAATTCGCAAAGTTAAGTAATCATCATGAAGACGGTGAGTGATCTTTACTTAGCAATTACTTATAATCATCATCACATTGCTTCAATAGTGTTTTTGTTTACTACTCTTACATAATAAGTCAATACAGCCGGTGTTGTGTTATAGTAACGAGTGCTTTGTTAAGATGACATTTAAGTGGTTTATATAGGAATTAATTAGTGCTCTAATAAACTAAACAAGTGAAAATTTAGTGACGAGTGTTTATTGATATATTTTTATTTTCAGATCGTTTTGTTGTTACCCCTCTTGGTCGTTGTCTTGGCACGTCCACAAAAAGGCGGAGAAGGCGATGCGGTAATTACCAAATTGAATAACGACAATATTGGCGTAGATGGATACAGTTTCGATTTCGAGACGAGCAATGGTATTTCGCGTCAAGAAGTTGGAAAATTAGCCAACGCCGGTTCTGAAAAAGAAGCCATCGAAGTTAACGGAGCTTTTACGAGTCCAGTAGGAAATAAGAAAGTAACCATCACTTTCGTCGCCGATGAAAATGGTTACAGACCAAAAGTACTTATTGAATAAGTAGTTTGTTTCTTTTGTTATTTTTTCAAGAGCATTATAAAATTATGTAATTTCAAAAAAGTTTTTTCAACGAAAATTCTTATAATAAATTATGTTGTTATTAATTACGTCGAGACTTTTTTCAATCGAACCATTGCAATAAGTATCTTCCTCACTATACTATAAGTCTATAATCTACAACTCACTTCTACACTAATTTTAGAAAAATTAAAAACCAAATTCAGCCGTTAGTATACAGTATGCCCCAAAAGTAGTGCTACTGTTTTTCTAAAAATTGGCAGAGAATGAATTCAATGGTTTTCAGTCCACACTTTTAGGGCGTAGGTACTATAAGGCAATAAACGTTTTGCCATATTTCGCCTTAACCTTGAATTCATCGTTTTTTACTATTAATTATTTTTGATTTAATCACAAATTAATTGAAGGTAAATTAAATAATTTATACTTTTTTCAATTCAGTTCTCACCGCATGGAATACGTCGTAGTTTTTTTGAACTAAATTGTTTTTAAATCATCAACATAAATATATTACGTTTCCTGGTTTTTTAATTACCGCTTCTGAAAATTTTTTTAGGGCCTAATATTAAATTATTAATGGGTACTACACAATTTAGAGGCGTTTCGGCCTTTTTGTAATAAATAAGTAACTCAAATACAACATTTGATTAAAAAATAATAATCAAACACGGCCCTGGTCAAATTATTGTTAGTTTCCCTACACTTGAAAACAGGAGAGGGGAAGTAGAAAATCTTGGGATGGTGAAAAGTGCTATTAGGTATTAATAATTATTTATTGCTCAAACTTGCAGCTCTTCAACCATTATAGTAATTTAATTTTTACTTTTTTTACATTTTTATCGTGGCGCTCTTTTCTCTTATTTTCCCCGCAAAGGCAGGCCTTTAAAACTTATCAGCGTCTAAAGCTCCTTACAAAAAAATACGTCAATGCAGCTCTTTGCCCCTTTAACAAAAATGCTGTCATCCCGCCTATGACTCTAACACATAGTTGTCTAGATATTAACAAAAAACCGAAAAAAGTGGCATGTCTTCTGCCACTGTCGATAAAGCTCACACTTCCGATTCATCAGGACTTTAGGGTACGTATAATCATCACTAGACGCCTATAAATGAATATGTAAAGTTTCAAAATTATTGGAATTTTTTGAAGGTGAAGTTCATTTTTGATATTTGTTGACTAGATTAGTTGCCTATACCTATGTTTTTTATGCAGTTTCTTTTTTATTCAGTCGTATTAGTATAGCTGCTTTGGTTAAAATCCGTCCAACAAAAGAGGTTATTAGTGATGTTTGATGTGTATTGTAAATCGATTTTTTCATTGATACATTACAAGGGGCCAGGATGGCCGAGCGGGCCGAGCATCGGATCCAGATCTAGATGTACTAGGTTCGAGACTCGCTCACCCCTTGATTTTTCTACGTGTCAAATACCTTGTCCCGGGTGATTCGGAACTCGGAACCCACCTAAAGCTGTTGTAGGTCCCGTCTGTATATAACCTGTCCCGTTGAAGCGGACGTTAAATACCCCATTTAAAAAAATTACAAGGCAATGAGAATAAGTAATAATAAATAATAAAGTGGCAGTTGGCTTCACATTATGAAACCTTCAGTTATAAACCTACCACACATCATAGAGATCAACCAACTCGTTCAATAAAAATCATTGTTTCGCCATAAATTATTTCAAGGGCTTTTCATTATTTTAAGTTTAATGATCTGACAAGTTAAAAACCCATTTTGGCGCAAACTACCGAAAAACATCGTTAAAACCCCTTGAAAGTTAGTTTTAATTACAATTCATATTCCATACTCGTATTATATCCTTGCTTTTCAAAATAAAAACTAGTAAGTAGCTATATTGTGTTCTTATTTCCACTAATCAACCATTCTGCTAACTTAAGCCTTCGTTCTTCGTTGTTAGTCGCTTCGAACACTCCACACGAAAAATTTGGATGAAGTAATTGAAGTGAAAGTTTTATTGCAATTTCAATTAACATTCCTATCATTTATTCCATCATAGATTTTTCTAAAACAGATCTACAAAAATAACCTTTTATGTTTACAGTTTACACGCCTTCAAACTATACTTCTATTTTGATAATTTTATAGAATTTTTAAGTTAATTTGTAGTGCTGTTCCAACCATCTTCACAATTACATTAAACAAATAAAAGAAAAAGTTAAAAATGTAAGAAGATGTACCTACAATTTGCAAAGTATACCTTACTACGATCAGTTCACTCTTCATCAGAAGTTTATAATTTTAAGTTTTCCTATAAAATAACTCGATGGAACTAAAAATTTAATTTCGAACCGTAACGTACAACTGCGTAATAAAAACAATTCGTGATCCGACTATAAATTCAACTACCGAATAACAACAATAATTAGCACCGATTTGTTTAAGTTTAATTAATACCTTGTTAACATCCAACAATTAACAATAATTGTAGTTTTTTTACACTCTTTAATTTTTGAGAACAATTTTGCAATATAAAATTTATTACTGAAAATAAATATCTTCGGATATTCCATCATAAAAAATGCTCGTAGAAGGTTACTATATGAATATTAAACTTGATTGATTTAAAATAGAATTGCAATTTACGTATTCATTCTTAATTGACCGTGCTTACCATGACAGTAATTAAGCAGTTAAAGAAGTTTCTGTGTAATAAACCTCTGGAATGAGTAATATTTTTCTTCTTATTATCTTAGACATGCAATACAATGAATCTTTTTTGGGTTTCGTCGTCAACTGGCGATGCATATTTAAATTAAAAATCTTTATTACAAAACCTAAAATAATTGATTTGAGCATTCAAGAGAAAGCTAAGAATTTTTATAGCCATTTCAAGCAGAAACCAACAAATGGTGCACAGAATTGTTGGTCGAAATGAAGCGCAGCTGAGATTTTACGCAGTTGAACTATTTTTATAGTAAAATGTTTAGGACCTTGTCACCCCTACAACCCACGAATAATTGGTGCACTTAAAGGAAACATTCTTAGAGCTATTCTTGAATAATCAACAAAGTGTTGCAAAATTAGTTTAACATGATGAGGTACTTTCATGCTAACTACGGTAGCCATTTAACCCTTATGTGGCGGCATAAAAAATTATCCATAAACGGCGAGCGGTGGTACCCGGGTACCACCGTGTGCTTTATATTGTTTTAGGCTTATCAACTCTATAGCCAAGACGGGGCGACACCCTCCCCCCCCATTTGCAAAGGTCAGGAAAAATTCCATTGAATGCAGGTATCTTAAAAGAAATAGTTGCTGTTCTCTAGCAATTTAGTGCGATTAGTGTTCGCTGTGTTATGAAGCTGTCTGTGAGTCGCTTCATACTGTGAATCGACACACAGACAGACAGACAGACACATGCCTTGCCGCACTTGAATTAACTAAAATTTTATTATAGTCTCAGAAAAAACATTTAAAGTTTTACGGGTTTCCAAAAATATTCGGAGACTTTAATGATATATTGTAATTGTATAACAGCGTAAACCCCCGTGTAAAGGTTCGGAATGAGAATAACCCTAATATTATTAACCTGGGGAGAAGTAAAAAGCTTTCAAGAAGAATGAACACACCGTAAACGGTTTATCCATGTGCAACGTCTTCCTTGATCTCTCAGACTACGTGGATTAAGTACTATTATAAAACTTTTTGGCAGCTCCAGCCCCCTCCCCTCCCCCATTATATTATCTAATTAATTAACCTTAAAAATTTAAAAATTCGAAATAAAAGTAATATTTTTTGACTTAATTTCAGTTCGGGGGAGGGGGACTTGCCCCCCTCTCTTGCTCAAACTCTTTTCTGGCTACGGCCTTGGCAACAACGAAAATAGAAAACGAGAAACTCGTATAGGGTGTATACGTTCAGCACGAGAATCAAAGGATAAAATGCCTTCAATGTTGAGATAAATAATAATTATTTATGATTTTCGATTATTTTTAACATTTGTGATATAAAAATAACAATTAACCATAATATTACAAACAATCAGGCGTATTATGTATCATAAACTTTAAGGAAAGCGGGAAAATTTTGACGTTAAAATGACGCTCTATCCTTCGGCATTTTAACGTCAAAGTTTTCCCGCTATCCTTAAAGTTTATGATGCAGAATACGCCTGATTATCTATTGTTTTGGAGCTAATAGATATGGTGGCACCCGGGTACCACCAACCGCCAGAATGTGTTGGCATTTCTTTATGGTTCAAAATCTGTTACCTGATACGCCCATCGTACATGAAATTCTCAAAAATGACGTAAAACGATCTACTTGAAGATGTCCTAAAAGCTCAAATCGATTCGGTTTCCCAAAAATTAAATATTTCATATTTTATGCGTAAAAAGTACCCGGGTGCCACAGTCAGCCATATAAGCGTTAAATTATTTTTCAAAAATAATCGGATAGTGCAATTTTTTCAATAATTCATCGTAAAGTATTGAACGATGCAGCTGTAATAGCTTTTTAAAAAGAAACCGAGAAATGGTCCACCCTATAATAGTGGTGTGGTTAGTGAGCTGCCTAAATTCAAAATCTGAAGTTTCCGTTTTTGTTACTTTGCGATAGGTATTTTAAATTATTGATTACTATTACTAATTAGTATTTTAAGTTAATTAAAAGCTCTTTTTCTAGTTTTACGAGATTAACTAGCCATAAATACATAAAACATTAACACTAAATGTGAACTTTTAAACAATTCAACTCTTCGATGAATGAATATTGTGTTTAAGCATAAGTGAAACCTGTAATAATAATAATAATAAATTCTCAACTTTACAACTAAAATTAAAATTAAAGGTTAAATTAATAATACTAATATTAATACTCACACAACATTAATTGTTAATTTCAAATTAAGATTTGCAATTAAAAATACTCGAATAAACTATTATCGTATTACTTTAATAAAAGTAAATGGTAAATTAATGTAATGTGCAATTGGTACTATTAAAAGGTTAAATTCTATTATAATAATTTGAAAAAAAATTACAGAAATCGCGTAATTATTTAAAATAATTTAATAAATTAAGATGCATAGGACGAAATCGATAAGACGATAATAAATCGACTTTTTTGTAATTTCTACTGTTTATTAATAATAAATAGTAGATATAAAAAATTATATAATATAAATTTATAATTATTAATTATTTAATTCGATAATAAAATTCAAATTTGTTAGAAGCTTTATATGTATTTCGTCACCACAAAAGAAAAAACTATCGAGTTTGGCATTAAATACAAAACAACACCTTTGATTTCTTTAAACAATTAGCTATAATAAACATTTCCAAGAAGCTTTACTTAAAAGTTACCTACACATAAAATGTTATTATAATATACAACAAACACAATGCATATTGCTGCACATTTATGTAATTTTAATTCCATTTCCTTCAATTCGAATCCAAACTAGCGATCTTTAAATATTGATTTTCGAATGTCATTCGGATACAAAAAGGTTTGACATTTCAAAAAAATTTTAAAAATATGCCCATTTATTCGAATGAATTTGTAAAAAAACATAATTAATTAGGAAAAAGAAGTGCTTCGGATATGTTAACCTTGCCCATTAAAAGTCGGTATCATGGCATCATGATGGGAATAAATCCTTGTATTTAGATACGCAATTTTCACATTTCTCATTATTCTTATTTTACAAATATGAACTTTACTAACCTATAAGATGATTTTATAAAACTAATTGCTTTAGCATTTAACATAATAATGTGGGATAGAAATGCCGTGCATATTGCACAGGGTGTTTCTATTAAGAGAGGTATCGCGATATAATTCCGTTCTTTAGAAAAAGGGTTAATTTTTGTGTCAAGAACGGTTAATTTTTAATCATTTTATAACTATCGTCGTTATTTTTACAATGCTAATCAATTCGTAGATCTCCTATTTAATTAACTGTTGTACTCCAATAAAAGCTCGCACACGTTTCGATAGAAAACCACAAAATGCAAATAATATAATTTGTAATACACTATTAATCATCTATTATTTACGACGTTGCACCATATCGACAAGGTCGAAAAAATTTAGTAATAAACAATTTAAAAAAAAAAAAAAGTAGTACTCCAGTACAAGAGCAAGGGCTCTTTTCATTAATTTTGTAATGTTCCGCCTAAAAATAAAGAAGCTATTCCAGAACAATAATTTACAAAATACGTAAGCTTTGTTTAAATAAAATAGTGAATTGGCCACCTGGTGCATTTCGGATGCACTAATAAAACGTATAAGTATTTTTAGTACCTTGCCTTCACCAGAGATGTAGGTAAATGAGAATGCCAATAATATGCAAAATACCAGGATATCTTCAGAAAATATTAAAAACTAAGAGATAACTTAAATTCATTTTTTCAAAACGAGAAATTGGATAATAATCCGCGAAGTTACAATTAACCACTTACAAAAAAATTATTGCAAGTACCTAATTTAGTGCGATAATAAAAAGAAATTAGTGCGCGTCTAGTTTAGGCACTATAAGGGTAGGAAATGTGGTTAGTACTGTAAGTTAACGCGTATGAACCATCACCTTCGATTTTCATAAAACTTGGTGATAATTTGGTATGCATTTAGTGTAATTTAGTGCGCTATTATATTTTCTACAGTAGTATAATTAATCTGTAATCTGTAGGTAACAATATGGGACTGTATAATAAGCATACAGGATGTCTAAAAGGTAAAGAATTCGTTATAGTGTTTCACTTTATGAGGAAAATGATTAGTCTAAGATTGCGGTCATTTATGGAGAGAGATCGTTAAGATGCATCTTTTTTGTAATAATGAAAACTGACTTTTAATGGAAAGTTATTTTGAAGCTTTTCAAAGGATTTTGTAAAGGTAATGGTCATAGGTCATAAAAGACAAGTAGTGAGTAGCGATTTAGATAAAATATTTTGAAAAAGTTGTTGACAATCATTAAAAACATCCAAATATGAATTTTCTCTCAAACAATTCGATAAACTATAAGTTTGGTCAAAGACAAACTGGAGATGTTGCTAATACTGGTTGTAAACGTCAAATTCTTCCATTACTTTTTCCACAAACAAAGTAGATAATAATTATCACGCTCTAACTAGTTATATTAATTTAAAAGCATGTGCACTAAATTGAACCACATATAGGTACCAGTCTAGAATATGTATCTTAACTTTTATAATTTCTAAATTAGATGCGGACAAAATTTTTTTATTAGCGCATTAAATTACACTAAATAATCACAAATTTTCATGAAAATCAGATGGTTTTTATGCATGAACTTGCAATAACCACATTTCCAACCCCTATAGGGCGTAAACCAGACGCGCACAATTTTTTTTTTATTAGTGCACTAAAACTTTAAAAGCAGTCAAATGTTCAAACATTTCAACTTTTACAAAAAAATGATAATGACAAGTAATCGGTAATTCATAAAAATTTTTAATTTTTTCTGACAATGTTTATTATGAAAACATCTACCTCCCTATTATACTGGGTGTATATAACGCGCTGCCTTGGATAGCTCTTGAAAAGTTGTAGATAAATTTCAAGTTTTAATAAGAAATTGCTTCTGGCGTTTGTAGATATAATTTAAATATTTTTAAATAGGTAAGATGATAAAAGATAAGATGAGATATAAAAAAAGTTTTATTTCAAATAGGACAAACACTAGAAAAAATGGTTTTTGGTTTACTCACAGCCATTTTGACTTTGCTCGGTCTTATGGGTCGAAGAACAGCTACTGTATGAAGCAAACCGAAACACGTCACATTCTACAGCGCAGCAACATTGTAAGCGCGAGATATCGCATATCTACTAACTACTGTTAAATAATCTACAGAAACTGGATACAGGGTGTTCAAAAAAGTTATACTGAACTTCGTTAATTTTACAAATTTGAAACATAACTTCTCAGTTAGTAATTATTTTGTTTACAGCAGCGATCACCAAACTACGGCTCATGGGCCGGATCCTACCGTCCAAAGAATTTTATTCAGCCTCGGACTTTTATTCATAAATATTATACCGGATGTATCAAATTTTGTGTTAAGTAACGGGATCTCGCTTATTAGCGTAGATAGAGAGTTGGTTAATTGCACAAAAATGATCCTCGAGTTATGCCTACTACCAAATAGAAAAACACTATTTAACCCCTTCATAATGTTGAAGAACTATGACAGGAGATAATAAAATTTGCGTTCTTAAGTTTGGCTCTATAACCGTCATTTGAAAAGCTATTTAAAAAACTGAGAAGGCTTTCCTGTTTAGTTCAGGCAATTAGTAGGTTCTGACTTACAAAAAGTTAAGAAAGTTGTAAAAATGGTAATACCGCTTTTTCAAAAGTATCTAGAATCTAGAGCCCGGCTCTGAGAATATCTTCTCTCCAGCACCATGCACCATCTAGATCAAAAATAGCTATTCTAAAAATTATAGAGCATGAATCTTTCTGTAACTTTTGTAAGAAACGTTTTTCAATCAGATAAATAGTTCACGAGTTACAGCGGAATCAAGCTCGGAAAATTTCTACAATTCGCAAAATCGCTACATTTTTGTTCGAATAGTCCAGTCGTCCTGTATAGAAAATTCGAGTTACCTGGAAAATGGTCCCAAGTTAATGATATTTAAATATGTTGTATTTGGGTATTATAGTGGTGTAGAATCCAAGTTTTCCAATTCGAGAACGCTGTGCTACTTTCAGGGCAGCTGAAAAACGTCGACATTTTTTACCTTTTCCAAAATTTAAACATCCAAAACAAAGCAAAACTAAATCGTATATATTTCTGGAGATTTAACAAAGATCTATCGAGGTGAAAACGCAGTGCTTGCTCAAGGAGGGTTCCAAACTGTACAAATGTACCAAATTAGATCTTTCCTTGACCTTTTGTAGCGAAAGCACACTTTTATGTATTCAGTGCCTGGACGATGATGATTTACAGCATCCTTTTTACATTTTTTACAATTCTAAATTTTTTTAGTCCAGGAGAGTTTACGTATTTCTCGATGTTCATGAAATTTTTTTTAGTTTCCTTCAAGCATTACCACTGCATCACCATCTTTCTTGTATTCTGTCCTGGCATTGAGATCTCTTAGCTGTCAGCCGAGGTCATTTGAACTTAGGTTTTTTTCGAGGTATTAATACTCCTCGAGCTGGTAAAGCCAGGGACTCTAGACTAGACCCTGACGAAATTATTGATTCCATGCCTGCCTTAAACTTAGATACAATCCTTTGCGTATCAATAAAAAACAGGTATAGGCTTACCTACTTAGGTTTAATTAATCGCGAAAGGCGTATGGTTCAGATAAATAATTTTTGCAGCACAAAACCGAAACTTATAAACTAAGCTTGGAAGGTCGCTAAGTCAATAATAATGAATATAGTAAATCAAAATTCATAAAAAATATTCACACAGAAACGAAACAACGTACCTATTTAACTTTATTTGTTAAGAACTAAAAGTGGAAAAAGCAGCGACTTGAAAATTTATTTCCAATCCTATAATTAATTATGGCATAATAATCTTGTCAATTTTGCTCTACATAATTGAATATCTAAGTAAACTTTAAGAGCACAAATTTAAAAAAGAAAACACCATTGAAGAAGGTTTATCTAAAAGTAAATCAGTTGTGATAGTTACACAACAAGTTAACTCTATCGTGCTAACTACAGATTCGTTTTCATTATATTGTCAATATAATATAAAATCAAAAATTCGATTTCGTAAACAAATAATTTGATTACATTATCATTGAATGAAATCAAGACTCGTTAGAAAGAAGAAATTGCATATTAATGTACGATTATTCCCGAAGAGTTTATCCATTAATGTACGCATTAAGCTCCCTCTTCTGTAATTTTTCTAATGCATATCATGTTACTTAACAGTATTGTCACAATCGATTGGTCATCTGATAAAAAATGACTAATTAAGAAGACACAATAATGTAATTTTGAAACCGAAATAATATGTTTGTTGTCAAACTTATTTATCGAAACAAGCGTAATAAGTCAAGCCCAAATCTAGGGCAAACGATTAAAGCAGAAGACCGAACAAAAATATAGAGTCAAAAACCAGACATTAGGTAATGTATCGGTTAAAAACTGCATCCTCACTTTAAGATCTACTTAAAGCTTTCTATAATAAATAAAATTAATGTAAAGGTATTTTATAGGAATTAATAAGATGCCCAACGAGCCCAACTTTCCCTACAGCAGGAATTAAAACATTTTTTAACTTCGCATAAACCAATTTTTCTCGCCTTATCGTAAATTTGTATTTTATATCGACTCACCGAAATAAAAAAGGACGATTTTTCAAGAGCATTTCTTTCATAACGGTAATAGCTTGGGGATAAGAAACCAAAATTTCCATTCTGGTTTCGATGCGTATATAAAACGAACGATTAGTAACAAATTATGAAATTTTATTACTAATTTTATTTGAACAAAGAAATTCGTCTGATACGACTTTATCAAATTACGTTATTTCGTAATCGAAATAAAATTAATCTCTCTTAAGCAAAAATCTTCTTACAATTAGTTTTAACGTTTTAACCTACAATTTAAATTAACCTTGCTGTGGGCAAGTAAATTACAGTTAATTTCGCTTTTAGAGAGTAGAAGAATTCTATTGTATTTCAATTTTTTGTGATTTTTTAGCCATAAAACGCATGCCGTCGTATTTACTTTTAAACGAAGTATAATATCGCGTAATAATTCGGTAGCTCTTCACTTTTTAATATATTATTGTAAGTAGATTGAATAAATTAGTTGTTCTTTTATAATCGTGCAGCAATTTAATGTTACATGAACAATAAAATTACAATAGGTGGTAGAAGAAGATGCGTGAAGAAGAGGTGGTAAATGTCAAAGGAGCCACGCAGTGATGGTAAGAAGAGCAGGGCTCTTGTAAGGACTATTTAATATAAAAGCAAGATCTTCAGCTCATACATTTAGTTTGTGCTTGTGATTAGTGAAAAACATACATCTATTACCAATATGAAGATGGTAAGATGCAACCGGGGCTTAATTACGTACGCGGCGTACATTTGGAGTTACTAAAATTACTTAATTTTAGATCATCGTTCTTGCTGCCTTAGTGGCTTTCGCCCTTGCAGCTCCACAAGGAGGACCCGAAAAGGACGCCGTAATCCTCAAGTACAGTAGCGACAACATTGGTGTCGATGGATATAATTTCGAGTGAGTCAAATAAAAATTTTGTAAACCCTTTGTAAGTACAAAATTTTAGATTTGAAACGAGCAATCAAATTTCTCAAAAAGAAGTTGGACGTATAGATAACGCCGGTACCGATAACGAAGAATTGTCTGTTCAAGGAGAATACTCTTACCCAGGACCTAACGGCGTACTTTACCTTGTAAGGTACATCGCGGACAAAAACGGATTCCAACCGATAGGAGATCACATTCCCAAATAAAATTAGTAATTATATAATTGTTAAATTTGTTAATTTTTGGCAAATTAAGTTATTTTGGAGTTTTTATAAAACTGCAACTTTTGTAAATAAAAGCAAAAAAATTCCCTCCCAAATTTAGAATAAATGAGAATTTGAAAACCCAATCGATATTCGTTTTCTTCATAAATTATGCGAGGAGATTTCTCGTCTTAGAATAACAGCACTTCTTTTGAAGTGTGACGGAACACGTCCAATAGCCACCACTCAAGCCACTTTAATGTTCAATCAAACAATAAACCGCTTGTGTATATTATACTCTTATTTATGTACGTACTTACAACTTTCACTTTTATTTAAAAAATAATTATTACCACAACCTTACATTTAGTAACTTTTTTTTTAAATTATGCATTCATAATAAATAGAAGAGGAGCCTCCCAAAGTCTATTATGGAATAGCTATTGATTTATATTTCGGTCAAGTCGTAAAGTAAAGCTGCTATTGGCGGCTTGATTAGCATAATGTGGTAATTAAAAATAAGATCAGAGCAGTTGATGTTTATCCTCTCTTTAATAAATTCAACCTTGTTAAATGCGTTAAATGTGTGCGAATAAAAAATATTGAAGATTAAGAAGGGAATTTGAACTTCAAAGCTACGCCGGAAATCCTATTATATTTAAAAAATGCAGAATGGAATGTTTCTACGAGATTTTTGGATCGTTTACGCGCCCAACCAGAGGAAACTGTGCTAATACTAAATGCGCTACCCATCACTTCCCAGTCGCCAGTCGGTCAAACTGTGAAGAATAGCAACGTTTTTCCTACAGATACGGAAAATCTTTACTGGGTAGTACGGTACTTATTAGCAAAGCTTAGAATTGATGCATTTATTTGCATATTTAATTATTCTATAATACGGGTATTGTTATACGAACAAAATTGTTTCGGATCTCGGCAAATTGGACATCAAATTTAAAAAAATGCTCTTTGAAATGCATATTTTGAATATTTTTGATGCCTTCTGCATATTTTACTAAATAATGCCCATTAGTGAATTATTTGTTCTTTTTTGAGTACCTATAAAATAAAATAAAAGAGGAAAACTACAATTTTCTAAACTTGAAAAAATGTATTTTTGGCAAAATTTAAAGTCTTTTTGATTAATCAAAATCAACATTATTTATCAAAGCTAATTTTGGTCAGTAATTAAGATGTCAGATGCAAAAGTTTCTAATCTATTAAAAGGAAAAAAGGAAATTTAGAGCAGTTTTTTGATATGGAACCATCAATATTAGTATATCAAAATTAAAATATTGTTACGAGTCAGGTAACTATGTACACTCTAAGAGCCTAGAATACGCAAAACTACGTAGATAGCAACAAAATATAACCTAATTGGCTCTCGGTTTCGCTAAACACTGGAGACGGTAGTGGGTTCCCAATAAAAGTTCGAAAATACTCACTAGAGAAACTAAAAACCAAAAATTTACAACACTCGATAGTTCAGAATTTCCAATAGGCATAAAACGACTAAAATAATAAAAATAACAAAACTATCAATATGAGATTTGTATCGGTACTCGTGCAATGGTACGCCACAATAACAACAATAGTACCTCACCAATTTACCAGTAAAAAATATTTGGAAACTCAAAATTACAACATCGGAGGATCTTACTGCAGAAAGGAGTTCGCTCACGGTGGTGTTGCATTCCTTCTGTCAGAGAGTCTAAAAATTTAAAAGTACTGCGGGGGTGGAAAGTCTGTCGGAAGATAAGGAGTTTGAGATAACTGCCTTGCACCTTCCCACACTGAAGCTGGTCGTAATCTCAGTCTATAGAGCACCATCGGACGATACTGCTGTTTTTTTGCGTAAGGCAAACCTGTGTCTGAACTTTATTAGTAATAAATTTAAAAACAGGCTATTTATTTAGCCGGCGACTTTAATGTCAATTTTCGAGTAAACTCAAAGGCTAAAAATGACCTTATAAATGAGTTAAAATCGTTCAACTTAATGTTTGTAATGAAGGGGTCCTCTAGAATTGCAAAAACTAGTGCAACTTGCATAGACAATATATTTAAAAACTCAAATAGTGAAAAAATCACAAAGTGTACAGTTAATCCACATGTATGTCTATCTGGGACAGTCACTAACATTGAAAATCGAGACTCCCCAACAACCTAAAACAGAATACAAATTTGTACAATTTCTAAGTCTAAACGAGGCTGCTACTCATCGCTTCAAAACAAGGTTAATGAGTACCAGTACGACATATTTTGATAGAATTCCCAAAATACAAGATCGAAAGGACTAAATAAAAAATATCGGGAAATATCTCAGAAAACTTAAACTCAATATCTTAACAAGAGGAAAAATATCGTAATTTACTAAAATTTTTAAAAACCACTCGATTATTACAGCTACTCTAAATCAAATCGTGTGAATTCAAAGTGACCCTAATCACCAGACACAAAACGTTGTGAAAAGGTAAACAGTAAAATATAAAATTTTCGTCATGGGAATGCGAATAGTGCGTATGCCCTTTCCGTGAAAAGGTTGCCACCAGCAGAGAGGTTACAATAGTGAATAGGGGCCTCCCATAGAGAAGTCAAGTAGGTGTAGGTAATTGTTGAAATTTGCGTTTACCTGCATTGAAAGTTCGGGTCTTAACCAAATTAAAGTTTTTTTAAGAGAACTTGTTTTAAAAACAAAATGTGGTTGTATTTGAAAAGACAACATCTGGGGGTGTCCGGCAGGTAACTATTAAAATCTTTAAAAGCTCTAAACAGATTTCAACAATTACCTACCTACTTAACTTCTCCAAGGGAGGCATCTATTCACTATTGTAATCTCTCTGCTGGTGGCGTACCTAAGTCACCGAGAACTTTACCTATCGAAATTACTATACAACAATAGTCAAAATTTGTAACTTTTCTACTTTTGAATTAATTTTCGTAAAAAAAATTTTTAATCGCACATTAATGTATATTTTATCATATTTATACTTGTCTGCTTATTTTGGGCAAATGAAAAAAATAATGGTTCTGATAAACCAAGATAGCCAGTGTGCCGATAAATTTGAAATATCATTTCCAGAGCTATATTTCAATTAGATGCATCAACATTGGAAATAAGTGTGTCATCATTGTCATCAGTCATCGAGTCATCAGGCAAAAGAGTGCTTGTAAGAGTATTAAGTCATATATAAAATTGAAGTTAATAAATTTTATTCACTGATGTAGCCAAAGAATTATGTAGTGAATAGCATATTTAAACTTGAGAAATGAATATTTTGGCATTTAATGCAACTTTTTTTAAAATGATTCGAGTACTTTTAAATGATATTTGACTAAAACATAACTAACTAGGTACTTATAATTTAATGTTTAAATTTTTGAGTACGTACCACTTTCAAACAAACATATATTCAAACCTATTCAAGACGAAGAGAGACGTATAAAAATGTTAAATCGTTTAAAATCGAACACGATTTATGCCTTTGTCCAAATATTAAATAAACATTATTTATGATAAATCTATTTTAAAACCTGCTCAACAAATTTAATTACTTATTAAATTATAGAAATATTATACTATAGGCTCACGTTGGCTAATACCATTAACAACCTGTGTATAGGGAATAATTACTTAATAATTTAATTCATTAACTTGTAATTTAAATGTGCTACTGTTTAACACGACGATTTTAAGTTTAACGAATAACACAATTAGAAAAAAATTATTAAGTGTGCTTAATTTTTATTGATTTTATATTTCCGGAAGCAACAAACACTAATATTTAAATAATTCAGTTACCGAAACCGAAGGAGGCTATAAATAAACAAAAACTAGACATTTTAACATATTGATATTATGGTGGGATGTGGGATGGATGTAAGGTGGCGTTGGAAAAATTAGTTTTGGAGAATCATAAACTTTCCAGCATTAGTGGTGACAAGAACACGATGATTAACTCCACGAAATCGTCAACATTTACCATAAACTAAACACCGAGGAGCTTTTAGGTGTTACTACAACATAGAAATGGTATAAAAAGAAACCTATTTTATCACATTCAACGATCGCTGTTAAGAAACGTAATAAGCATCTAGAGCCAAATAAATCAAAAAATTAACTGTATTAATACCCACCATTACATAATAATTTTGCCTACTAAATTGTGAACAATATTTCACGACTAGAATTCGATAAATATCAACTTGTTCAATAATTATTATAAAAGAAAAGTCATGTCTGGTATGGAACAACAATTTTTTATTATTTAATTTTACAAGTAGTTAATAAGGTATTTTCTACCTACTTCTAAAAAGATCATTATTAATTTTTGTTACATTATGTAAGTTCGACTCGAATGATTTCTCAATTTATAATTTTTTTACCTAAATTTTAAAGGGTAAACTTCTTTAATATTTATCTTAATGACGGCTTCATTGAGGTATTCGAGTTTTCCGCAAAAATTTCTCAAACGACAATTTGTGTCTTTTGTGCCGTTTATTTACAAGTGAGCTATGAAAGAGGTGCGCAAAAACGTGTAATAATTTCAGATTTTATCGAAGTTTACCTTTGCATTTCTTTACAATTATTTGTGTTAATAAAGCATTAATAATCAGACATTATTAAGAATTATTGTGTTAATTTATAATGCCTGGATGACATTTACTAATCGTCTCATCATTAAAACATCAAGTACTTCTTTAAAGCAATTTAGCGATTTTTAGATATAAATAAAAAATATAATCCGCAAACTGGATGCTAAATAAATTAGTTATTAATTAATTTCAAGGGCATTACAACAAATGGTAAATTTGTGTGCTTTTGTACGGCTCGCAGGTTTTAGTAACTATAACGAACAGGTATCACCACTGACTAAATTCGATCGTGGACTAAAATTTCAACAAACCTCAAAACCAGATATGGGAGAAACAATACTTGACATTTTGAAAACTGGAAAGCAAGTGGAAATAGAAAAATTCAAATATCGAAGACAGCGCTGTAATCGACTTCTGTTAATTTTTGGTAGCTCTCAATAAATTTTTCCAACAAAAACGCTTTATCATTTAATCCTTACACATTTATGTTTTATTCTAAATTCCAATTTTATTACAAATTCATTCAACTTACTCTCATACTCCTTACTCTTTAAATCCTTTCTCGTTATTATTTGACCCTTACCTCCCGTCTGGATACCCGAGTAAGTGCCACCTCGGCGTATCGAACAGATGGACGGCTAGCCTAAGCCTAGCAATATGGTAACTCCAAGGGTTCCCACCACCGGTCAGGGATGAAAGGAGTCTTTCATTTTCGGTTAAGGCATAGGTTTCATCTTCATGTATTAAGACTTCATTGATATCATATTTCTTCATTCCTTGCTCTTTCTCTCTGTTGTTCTTTACCTTTTTGTTCCTACAACTTTCTATAAAACTTATACCAAATAATTAACTTGAATTATCTAATTTGTCCGTTTAATCGCCTCTTACGATAAGTAGGACTGCACTATGTTCCTATTCTTTGCCGGGACACATACGGCTATTGTACTTTTTTTTAACTACATTTAATTGCCGTTACCTATAACCTATATCCAAGGTTGATAGAAATGCTATTTTTATCACACTTGCTATAAGCTACACTGCCCACTATATCTATTTATTTCTGCCTTGGGCACAAAAAAACTGTACATTTTTTGCTCCTTGGTTATCACTATTCTCTTCATGTTTTGCTAAAATAAATTACCACAACTAAAATTATGTACGAGGCTATATTGAAAAATTCGTAGCCAACTATAGAACCAAACAAAATTTCAATGTCAAAATATTTTATTACTCAATATATTCTCCTCTTAATTGGATACATTTATTACAGCGAACCTGCAACGTCTCTAGACCTTTCAAAAAAAATGTTTCTTCTTGCTCTGCAAACCAGACGTCCACAGCTTTTATTACCTCCTCGTTGGAAGAAAATTTACGACCTTTTAAGCTTTTTTTCAGTTGAGGAAAGAGATGATAGTCGGACGGAGCCAAATCTGGAGAATAAGGGAGGTGTTCTAGTAATTCAAACTCTAAATCACGAATTGTTTGCATGGCAACATGAGATGCAGGGGCGTTGTCCTGCAAAAACAAAACACCTTTGGATAGCTTTTCGCGTCTTTTCTCTTTAATTTTTTCCCGTAGAGTGGTCAGTAATATCGAATAGTAATCTCTAGTTATTGTTCTACTCTTATCCAAAAAATCAATCATGATTACTCCATGGCAATCCCAAAAAACTGAAGCAAGAACTTTTCGATCGGTCATCATCTTCAATTGAAAATTTACCTCTTTTGAAGCTTGCAGTCCAATTTTTCACGGTCGCATACGAAGGACATTGATCACCAAGGGTATTAACCATATCTTCGTAAATCTGCTTACCTCTTAACCCTTTTAAATACAGGTACTTGATGATGGCTCGATACTCCAATTTTTCGATTTTCACAATTTCGGTGGACATCCTTTTTCTTTTAATTTATTGCTTAACTCTGGTTTACTTTTTTGACGTCAAACTTTACACTGACACTTCTAATAAGTTATTGTTCGTTGCTATGGTAACGCAATATTTTTTTTTGCATGGAACTGGCCTAGGCTAACTAGTTATCAATACATGCTCGTACAAGATAGGCAAAATTTGATTGTTCTTATAGAGAAATTGGTAACTAGTTAGAAAAGGTATGGAAAAATAGATGATGGCGCATCCTCGCTCTCTTTTTTTTTTGAGAGGGAATTGATGGCGAATACCGGAATTCGCGATTTTCTTTTGTTTTGGAGCTATAAGCAAAAGTTCGATTTTTTAGTTTTTCCTTAAATGTCGATATCTCGGTTGCTGTGAAGTTACAAAGAAAAATATTAGCACGCTCTTCAGGATGAAGAACGCTATTCAAATATGTTACATCCAACTATGGTTTTTATTTAAAAAACACAACTTTGTCTTATAGACTGAAAACTAACGAAGATATTAAAAAATTCTTCGGCTCATTTTATTGTCTTTAGAAAAGTTCCTGAAGAACACGTTAAAAAGTTTTTTCTGTACCTTGAAATCTTGAAAAATCGAACTTTTGCTTATAGCTCTAAAACAAAAGAAGATCGCGAATTACGGTTTTTACTATTGGGTTCTTCTCAAAAAGAGAGAACGAGGATGCGCCATCTAGTTTTTCATATCCGTAGTTATCAATATCTCTAATAAAATTCTTCAAACTTTGCCCTCCCTGTACAACTCTCATGTTTTTTGCTCTTCTAATATTTCGGGGATCCTCTTCGAGAACGACGCCTCCCCCATGTTACGACCGTCTAATGTAACGACCTGAGCACCAGAGCCACCCGACTCAGGTTGCACCTGGTTATAATCGTGGTGCAGAATCTGACTCTAACTGTCACTACTCACTCTCTCCACTCACTCACTGTCCACTCCATGTCATGCTATGTCATGGCAGCTCATATTATTTGAATTAAATAAAAGAGGTTAGTAAAAAAGTATTTAGTATCAGGAGACTCAGAATATAATTCTATTTGGATAGATACCTCTACCGTTCTAGTAGAAGCAACTGGCGAGCAGCAAACTGCAAGAAAGTGATTTACAATGTTATTTCTCCCGATGTACCACTTTGAAAATAATCACACGGTAACTGTAGATAGAGTCAAAAGCAAAATGTTATTAATTCCACTCTATGTAATATCATTCCCGAAAAAATAATTTCTCCGGACTCTTTACCCTAACCAACTTTTGGGAAAAATCTAATTTTGGTTTTTCGAACAAAACACGAAGTGGTGTATTTTTGCCAAATCCTCTTTGAAGTCCTGTGTAAACCCTATTAACTAAATAAGGCAAATTAATGATTCTAAAAACTCTGACAAACAACACTTAATGGGGAAAACTTTAGAAGTAGCTAATCTGTGCAGTGTCAACGGTGTTGCCTGTTGTATCTAAGACACGCATTAAGCATGATATAATTCTTAGTGGTTATAGACATACGATACATTACACGTTTTTTCGTTATTTTACAAGCCTTTGGCTCATTCGGTTGTGCCAGAATAACGCGATCCATCTTTGGACTTTTAAACCGAGCACGACCATTTTAAATCTTCAGACATCAATATTAAATCTGATCTTTGTAAATTAATGTAATCCTGTAATAGTAAATTAGGCATATCTGGAACTTCATTTTAAAATAATGATTTGATTAGCAAATATTTTATATCATTATCGAGGATCGAGTATTTGCCAAAACGTTCTCTTTGGAAGTTGTGATTAATTAGACTCATCATAGACACGCGATTATTTGGATCTAGTCGACTATTTGTTAAACTTTAAAAGCTAAATTACATAAGACATCCAACATCACCATCGGACCTTTAATTAATACTTACATAATTTCATTCTTTCTCACCTTATTGTTTTATAGCTTCGATCTTTTCAAAATAAGTGATTTTTTATGTGAAATTTATTCAAAACTTGATTTTTATCGAAAATAGTTTTGTTGGTTTTTTTTCCAAAATCTTGAAATATTTAAAGGTCGCTAGAAGGGCCTTGACTATAACGGTAGAATAATAATAATTTTAAACTTAAAAGAAACCGGTACGACACAAATTTTTATTTTAAGATTACCCGGATACAGCTTAAAATTATTAACAATTGATCGAACAAATTTCGTGTAAATCATGATGTGCTCTTTACAAAATTTATTGGCCAAAAATGTTAACCTTTGTCTAATGTCTCGTGGGGTCAAATTAAACAATTAGATAACTCTTTTATAACTGCCGCAAGTGTAAAAGCCCCTCGGATGCATAATGTTTCTGTATGATGTTTCAAAAGCAAAAATATAATTTATGTAGTTGCTTTTCGTCTCTTTCAAGTGTAATTATATTATACTATACCAAATTAAACAATTAAGTAGGTAACTCTATTATAACTGGCAAAAATATATAAGCTACTCGGACGCATATTACATGCTACATGTCGGAAAACCAAAAATCTAATGTATCCTTCTCCAAAGGCAATTCTACCAAGCCGCATCATCGAGCCTGGTAATGTTTCAGACTTAATTACATTTAACTTTATGTAAAATTATACCAATTTCAATTTCAGAAAAAAAATTAATTATTCATTATTCTAGTCACATTTGATATAACATTTTTAAATGTCGCACAATCTATAAAGAAGATTCTTGGCCATGAAATTGAAAGCTTAGAGATGATCCACACATTAAAATATGATAAACCAGATTTTCAACTCGTATTAAACTGCACCAAATTATGTTAATAATTAACACTATCCTTTTTTATTCGATATATTGTTGTGCTTTTCTGTAACTCCTTTGCGAACAAAAGTTTTGCTATATAAACTGTTTGTCTTGGGGATAAGCTACACTGACTTTTCGTACAAAGAGAAGACAACACATCACAATCAAAATGAAATTCGTAAGTAAAAATTAAAATTGCTTCGTTCGATAATTGCTCATTGTATCAATTTTTTGGCCACTTTAGGTTATTGTATTCGCTGCCCTCGTTGCCGCCGTCCTAGCTGCACCAGCTTCAGTTGACGAGAAGGGAGTATACGTCGTCAAGACCGAGTTCGAGAACATTGGTGTTGATGGATACAAATACGGGTATGTGTTTTTGGTTTCTTAGCATTAAGTAACAATAGATCTTTGCGGATTCTTACATGGGCGTCGAGATAAATAATTTCATTGTTCGTTCGAGCGAATAAATTTCTTAATTATATTACTGAAACGGTGTCATCTAAAAATTTTGTGTCGAAAATGATCGTTGCAAAATTTTATATGTCATGTATCGGCTTACAATATCAAAAACTTTTGCAATGGTTTAGATCTTCTCCAATAAATTATGTAAGATCAATTATTAATCAAAAACTTATTATTTTTTCGTATAATTAAACAATTTAAAAAAATTATTTACGACCTCAACTGTTCTAAATTTGTCAAATAATATGCAAATTCGAAACGTAAATAAGAATTTTGCATGCAATATTAAAAATTCCAAAAGATAAGTGAAAGCGAAGATGTACCAAGGTAAATAGAATACCACCTTGAAGTTACTTTCGTTCCACACATAACTGTAAAACAATTAAAATGTATTATCATTTTTCTAATTAATTATTTGTTGCAGTTTCGAAAACAGCAACGGACACTCCCAAAGCGAAGTCGGTGAACTCAAAAATGCAGGAACTGACAACGAAGCCATGACCGTCCAAGGATACGCCTCTTGGTCCGACGCTTTCGGAAAATGGGTATTAGAATACACCGCAGACGAAAATGGATTCCACTCCAAGGGACCCCAACTCGTTAAATAAGGAGTTATTGTTTGAATAGTACCTGTTTATTGTTATGCATCTGTTAAATTTTCACCGGCAACTAAGATTTTTCAAAATGTTTTCTTCTACTTTCCGTTATTCTTAAATAAAATTGTTGATACTTTACACAAGTCTTTTTTATTTAAAATTAAAAACGAAACACAAAAGCATCGAGGAATGATTGAGCCTTTAGTTATAAATAACAAAATAAGTGATTGCCGTTAAATTAATCAAATCAGATTGAAAACTCAAAAGGTTAAAATTACATATTTATAAAAATTTAAAAAAAAATAGAGAAGAGATGGTAGAAATTATAAAATGTAAAATATGTACAATAAATAGTCGAGGACATCTTCTGCTCTTTTCGAATACACAATCAATATCGTTATGTCACTAACGAAATTATCTAAATGCTGAACATCTTTAGGAATATTAATGATTCTTATAAATAAGTGTTTCTCGTAATTTGCATTAAAATATTTACACATTTAGTATTTCTGCTTAAGATCCAGGGGCGAACTAGGCGACCACCTTAAGACAAAAAAATATAATATCAAAGGGAGTAGGTACCACCTCGACAAATACGTTTTTAAGTGCTTAACAATCAAATCAAATCAAATCAAAATCAATTTATTTCCTCTAGAATAAAAATCAAACAATAATAATTGAAGCAATTTGTGGAAATTATCATTATCACAATATACAGTTATTGTGATAATGATAAGTGATAAGCTTGTAGAGAGAAAGCAAATTTTAAAAATTAGGTACCTATTATCGTTTACGATCAACTTCCTTATTTGTTATACTTAACACATTAGTTGTTCTCCAGACAGCTTGTCATAAATTACACAAGGCGTTCCATTAAAAAAAATCAGAAAGGTAAGAGATGACGAAGAAGGGGCAGAATATTTACATCTAGAAGGGGTGACGGCACAAGACGTTTCAAACTAGAGCACAGAGCTCCAAGAGGCAGAAATAAGTTGCATGACGTATCCTTGATACCATGATAAGTACAAAATGTCTATGAGGCAATGGTTCACTTTTCAAAAGTTTCCTAGACACAAATTTGAGTTAGTAGGTATAGTAGTAGTAGTAGGTAGATGGTAGTAAAAAATTATTACTACTACTAGAAGCTTCCTAATACTTACAATGACATAAGATATAAATATGTTCCAGCAGTACGTATAGTACGTCATACAATACTCTGAATTTTTTTAAAGAGACGTAACGACTAGGCTTGTCACCAGTCGAGAAATAATAACCGTATTTGAACTCATTCGAGGATCACGAGAACTTACGTTGTGTTTTACCATACCCAACTTGTAAGGTCTGGTAAATAGAGCAATTACACTTCCATTGGACAAATCCAGCCTTTGGCATTCCCTATGAAATGGCAAAAAGAGAAATAAAGTCACTTCTGACGAAGTGGCATATTAAGCACTGTTGGTTAACTCCTGGCCATTCTAAAGTCCTACTGGAGAAACCCTCGGACAAAAGAACCTGCTCTCTACTCAGAATGAGCAGAGGTGAGCTACGACTGGCAACGGCACTAATAACGGGACATTGTCAGCTTAAAAAGCACCTATATACGATGGGACTAGAAGAAGGCCCACTATGCAGAGGCAGAGGATGTGCAGAGGTAGAGGAAACTCAAATTCACCTTCTGCTACATTGCAAGGCTTCTCAAAGCATTTTCAGAAAGTACAAGATGCTCAAAAGATAATTCTTGACTTTATCAAAAGCACAGAATTCACATAAAGGATCCAAGAGATGCAAGGAACCACTGGGAGCCAGCCTCAACCACAATAACAAATACAGTTCTTCAAGAAGCAGTATAGAACTTCAAGATAGGAAAGTTTTTGAGTAGTAACTCTATGTAAAGCAGACGACCTTTCGCAACACGTCAAATACTTATTCCGCCCGGTTTTAAATAAAAATCAATAAATAGAAAAAAAATGTTGAATATAATTTGTTATGAAGGTGTCCTCTCCAACATACAATGCATATATTATCTTCATTTTATTGTTAATAGAAAAGCACTGACAACGCCTACTGCGATTTTTTTAAATGACGCCATATTTATCTAAGTAATTATTGCAATCGATAGAGAATTCTATTCTATTTACAGATGTGCAATTGTTTTTATTCCTACACAACTTTTATTTATAGGGGAACAGTTAACAAATTGTCAACTCTATACGCTATACGCCATATTCGTTTTATTAATTTGTTGAAAAGTGTTCCTTATCCGTTTCCTAATGTCTACACGCGTTGTTTGACATTCCGGAAAGACAATTTCCCAACAATTTCCTAAAAAAAGGTGAATAAGAATAAATAAATAAATTATACGTCTGTAAAGAGAATAAAATTCTCAATAGATTGACATATAATATTTAGACATAGTGTCAATTAAAAAGATCGTAGTTGGCGTTGTCAGTGCTTTATTCCATTAACAATAAAATGAAGATACGCATTGTATGTTGGGGAAGATGGGGATGTTCAATGATTCATAGATGTCGCAAGTCTATTTTTTTAAATTTAAATAATGCACCTACTTCTGTCTGTATAATTTAAATTTTAACAAATAAAAATGAATGAACTATGTCAAAACATTATTCTTTATTACATTTCAATTCTAATAAGCTTTAAAAATAAACATTTTAATAAATGATATTTGACATTTGTAAACGTCAGTGCAACTTGACGCAAACTTAGCAGAAGAAAATTCCCCAGAAACAGTACGTTAAGAGAGCTTCTTAACGCACTGTTTTGAGACCCAAACAGTACGTTAAGGAGTGGATTAAAGAACCGAAATAGAAAAATTAATGTTATATCCAAATCAAATAGAAGAGATCTTACCCCTTCCTACCTATTTCGTTATTTCCCACCCTCTTGAGCCATTGAAAATCGACCTTCCACTCATTTCTTCTCTTTAAAAGTCTAAGGTAGTAGTACCAAAGATTCTAAAGTCATTTTTGATTATTTTATCCAATTAACGCGTTGCCCTATTTGTTAAAGTACGGGAAAGCCGTATAATAAAATTTGCCTTGTAATCTAATTACACGAATTTAGACAATGTACTACTTACACGAATTATTACATTAAAGTAATTTAGAATTATAATTATGTTATCCAGCTAACCTTAGTCTCAAATATAAACAAATTTATAATTATAATTACATCAATACTAGTAGATAAAATTAACATATTTCTTTATTTAGAAGATGGGTATTACCTTTAAAAATCAATAAATTAAACATTTAACCTTTTGTTTCAATTAAACTTAATTTAAAAGGTAGCGCTACAGTGTAAAAGTAACCTAATTGCGGTTTAATACAATTCAACAAATTGGAATTTTTAATTAAAAAATTTTACAGGGTGGTACTACTTATAGGATGACTCATAGTAGCAGATCATGAAGGTTACGATACCACGATTTAGTCCAACATCCCTTGCAGAAACAAGCATTGTCTTTGAGTCAATAAACAAAAGTCGATAGCGAAAAAAGATGGGTTGGTATATGGAGGATATCTAGGACTTAACACGTGACCCAGATGATCTACAAAAATGAATCTTAATTGGCAATTGTTTTAAATTTAAACTTTTTCGCTATTATCGTTTAGGCTGTGAAGTGACCCACGGATAACCAAACAGACGGGAAGAGCCAGACCAGTAGCTTTCCAATTCGTGATGTTGAAGCAAGTCAAATAGTAAACAGTACCTACATATTTGAAAAAAGTTTTTTACTGTGCCTAAAATAGTAACGAAAAGTCAAAAGTAAATAATATACCGGATGTAAACCACCAAAGATGATCATAAAACATAAGGATGTAGCATGGTCTCGAAAACCAATTTCACCTATTCACCAATTTCGTCTATAGAAAAACTATGTCCTTGTAAAATGTTACTTCTTTCTCAAAGATATACATCTTGTGTTATCGCATAGAATAAAAATAAATTTTCATATCCAACATCTCTTAAGAGGCGAGGAGTGAAGCCCACCTGTAATACTACCACCCACAAAGATCCACTCTGTATATGTATACCTACTGAACGGGGAAACAAATTTAATTAGTCTACACTAAACTTTAATTTAAAATTAATTCAGTTTATTAAAATTAATATGACTCCAAATTACCTATTCAAAACTCAATTCAAAACCTGCTTTTAATGTAAATAAAACAGAAGTGTCAATAACGCACACGAGGTCTACGATAATAACTCGAAACCGTTTTTCAATTAATTGAATAATTAAATTACAATCGATTATCGTTCGTATTTTTGTTAATTAAAATTTTTTGCGCGAGTTGAAGAGCACCGATTTAAGATATGGACGATAAAAAGTATTAAAATGTTTGAGTTGTTGTCAATTTTTTCCTAATTAATTGATAGGACCTTCTTATAAAGCACTTCCGTGGGCTATCTAAAGACCAAATACCACCGTATAGATAATTTTTGAAGTTTTAATTTAAACTGAATTCGAAATTATTTACTTCGCGGCCTTACATGCATTGTTCAAACACCTAAATTAGCCAATTATGTACTTACCTACTTGTAAATTGTTCATTTTTAACAAACGTTAATAAATATCAATCTAATTAAAATTAGTAAAGTAAAGCCATGTAAAGCATTTCAGCAAATCGAAAAGTGTTTCAAGTTCATTACAAAAAGGTCATGATGTTGTAATAATAAAGTTTAGATATTAACCAAGAGCTGCACTCTATGCTCAGACTTTGAAATTTATTTATTTATAACCTTTTACAATTTAACATTGTTCATTTTGAGCAAGAAAATTAACTACTTGTAGTGTTAATATTGTAACACGAGATGTCGTACTCTACGCTATAGAGTTATTATTTTATAGCAAGAATAAATTATGCAAACTAACCAGAAGCTAAACCAAAATGGAGTCTAGAAATACATAATTCAAATTAAGTTTATTTTCTTCAAAATAGTTTGTAATATTAGGTAGTACACGGTACACCGCCCTATAAAAAAATTTAACTTGTTACTACAGCAAAACTTTTGCTTTTGTTGAAAACTCTCACGTTGTATTATATTTTTCTCTAAAAACTAATGAAATCACTGCTTCAATTGTTTATGGATTAGAAGTCCTTACTTAAATTTAAACAGAACAGAGCTTATCGTGGCATCTGACCATTAAGCGATTCTAAATCTCTTTGCCGAGAAGAACCCTAAAAGTAAAAGGTCAATTTTACTCCCAGCACGTCCCTGCATGAATGAAACTAAAGACCAGATTGATATTTGGGGATAATTGTATCTGTTGGACTCAATACTGAAGCAATATTAATAGATCAAAGTGAGACCCTATTACATAATTAATATAAATTTGTGGATCCGCCTCAGTCCGGTGGTGCTTTGCGTGCACTGAACATCGAAAATTGATAACAATAATAATTTTTTAAAAGCCTAGTATAGCTATTTTCATTCATAGCAATCGCATTAAAAAGGCGCGCTAAACGTAGAAGACGGACGAATGAATGATTGCAAAAACGGAAGACCCATTCGCATTTACTTGGAAAATTATTTTTAAATTCCTGAAGGCTGTTTTGTAAACCTTCTTGAAATGTATCCCATGTTTAACAAACGAAGATACACTTATGAGACCTTAAGCTGTGGTGTTACGTTACACCCGTCCAGAGTGACCTGATCATAAACAATTGCCGCAATACTTCCGAAATTAGAGATTCCGGAATTAGAGATTCTAAAATCGTTACTTAATCTCAACGGAATACGGCCAGAGAAACAATTTGAACTGACTCCTGAGGTCAGTCTTTTTAATCCGCTAAATAACGTATAATATAACCAAGTCCAATAAATAATATGGAACCTCGGGCAGCCTAGAGCCCGTCTCAAAAATATCAAATTAAAGTCTCCTAGCTTTTACAAAGTAGGTACGTCTCACACGCATTTCCCACAATTAATATTTTTACATTCACTAGACATACCGAGCTCTGGATGTCTCAGGACATCATTAGATACTAGATGCCCTGAGTAGTCACTAACCGAATTAAATCCAATATTAAATTGTCTCAGTGGATTATTAGGATTGTACGCGGCGAACTGTCGAATTGAGCACAGTTCGGCATCAGACTGTCAGATAGAAACGTGAAAAACGAAAACTTGACTGTAAATTCGAGAAAACTCTAGGAAGTCGCTTCCAATGCACTCATTTACAGTATAGCAAGCGACTTCAACAGGACTTTTTAGAGCTTTCTTGCACTTACACAGTCCACTATTCCAAATTCGGTTGTCTGCCTCGGACAATTCTAACAATTCACAGCTTAAAGCCGCGTTTTCACATGCGAAAAAATTCAGATAATTTCTCAGATAGAGCTTAATGTATAGTGGACTGTAAATGCGAGAAAACTCGAAGAAGTCTTCCAGAAATCGCTTGAAATACTGTTTAGACCAGCGTTTGTCAACCTTTTGGGCTCGTGACCCCCAAATTCTAGGCATTATTATTGGCGACCCCTCGGAAATAACGCCGCAGACAAACTTTTTTGGTTGTTCAAGGTCAAACGGCTTAAAATGACGTTCGGGAATTTTAGTAGCAATAATTGATAGCCTCTCCAAACCACCGATGTTTGATAAAAACACAAATTATAAAAATTGATGTCCAGGTCATTGAGATTCTCGGCATAACTGACTTAGTACTCATAAAATCCACCAAACATAGTTACTTATAGGGAAATTTAAAATAATAATAACTATAATCTTTCAGCCGTAACGACCGCTTTGGTGTATTTCAATGCACTCATTAATAATGCTTTTTGGTCCAGAAAAAATTTCCGGAGGGGGTTTGCAAGTATAGTGGTACAAACGGCAAACTATGTCCATTTTAAGCCCCTTTCCTTTGAAATAAAATGCGACGCAGGCAAAAATCTTGGATTGTTCAAGGTCAAACGTTTTATTTTTCTATAGATTCACACCCCTTTCTAGATATTTAGCGCTCCCTAAGGGGGCGCGTCAAACAGGTTGAGAGCCACTGGTTTATACTATTGCTTACAGCAAAACGAGGCCTCTTCTTCATATGCGAGAGAACTTCTGCGAGGAAGAGAAAGGGAGATACAAACTAGAGTAATGTAAACTGGCAGTCTGTCTGACGTTTCTCGCATGTGAATACGATAACTAGGCTCCAAGACCGAAAACGAACACTGAACAAAAAAAAGTACGACAACGAGCTTTGGCAACAATTGCTACAAAACGAAATTTGTGTAGTGCTCACAGCGCCTTGTGGCATCTACAAAAAAGACACTGAGCTAAATTCGTGTTGTGGTTCTTGTGATAGGTATCAGCGGTCACAAAGCGTTTTGACAATAAAAAGATACCACAACGCATACCGAATGTTTACTACTGTAGTAGGGACGGTGTTAATTTTTACGGAGCCTGGTTAATAAATTTTAAAAATTGGGAAAGGCCCAAAAAACTTTATCGCCAAGAAGCGAGCAAGATTTCATAAGCTGCCACCGTAAATAATATTGCGTTGGAAAAAAATGCAAATGTCTCTCAAAAATATTAAATGCAATTCAAAATGCCATAATAATAGTTCTTGTATAAGAATAAATTAATATTAATTTGAATTTTCAATTTTGTAAGAAACCGAAACGTATTAGGAATGCTTTGTTTGCATTTCTGTTCATAATTCATTTCAATAAAGAATTTAATGTTACTACAACGAACAGCCGATGGCGTCACTAATAACGGCCCACAACGCGTTTTGACAGTTTTTCAGTGCCAAAACGCGTTCTGCTCGATTTTTAAAAGAACCACAGCACGAATTTCATTTTATGCCTTTTTTTCTAGTTTTTATAATACCCACATCGTCAGTTTTGTTTTGTGGCCTTTAAGTGTTGCCAAAACGCGTTGTGGTAGTTTTCTTCGCTTGACCGTTTTCGGTCTTGGCGCCTAACATATTGATACCAAATTTTGTATCGATATTTTTTGTGTATGGGTAGGAGCTAACATTAAAGTGAGGGTAATTTCAACCTAAAGTTTACCGCAATGGGAAGAGCTATCTAAAAAGCTAATCGAAGAGGAAATGAGAAATGATTCTCCAATCCCAACGATTTTAGTTTACTATTAAGTAGCAAGTTCAATTTTTCTACAACCTCATGTGGTTATAATTAGTATTTAAATTGATACTTTTCTTGGTAATTAATTTTTTTATATTTTGACTTAAATGGTGTTGTGGACATTCTTTCGTTTTTCGGTATCTATAAATTTCGTATAACATTAGAATAATCTTTAAAAAGCCACGCGAAGCGGCAGCTTTATCTAATGTTTTAAGACTTTAGTAAAATTCAAGATATTTAATACGCACAATCCACCTATTAGCGTTTTTAGTAACAACATAATTTTAAAACTTGCTCTTAAATAATATAATTTATAATTTACTCCAATCTCGTTTTGTACATTTTGTATGCGCATTTCTGCAAAATGTGTATAATTATGTAATTTATTAATGACGATAGTCGTAATAATTAATAAATGTCGTATTATACACACTGTGCCTATTCAAAAACGATTATTAAAAGTTATGAGTTTTCAACATCACTAGGTGATCACATTTACATTTAAATGGAGGTAACAATTTTATTTTGCTATATGCGTTTTCCGACAAACTACCATGTTGTTATTTTAAAGTTGTAGCAATTAGTTATTGAGGAAAAACGGTTAATTAGCATTAAAACAATAATTTGTAAAGAGAGCTGTGAGCGCTGGAAACTCAGCAGGATCCGTATTTAAAAAATAATATTTATTAAGGTATAGACAAACCGAAGAAATTTTTCACCAAAGACTACAGGTCGCAATACGCTGGACGGGGAGCGCGGGTGGAAATTTTATAGAACTGTAACTACCTATAAGCTGGCATTTGCAGCCGTTTTGTGAGACGATTGCGAAAAGTTAATTGAACTGAACTGAGAAAATAAGCAAACATTAACTATCTAAATCTAATATTTTAAAAACAAATTGTCAACATTTAAAGTTTAAAGTGTAGCTACATAAAAAAATAGGAACTATAAATTATTACAACGCTACTGTAAAATGTCGTCGAAAGTATTAGGAATGCCGACTGCCGGTAAAACAAAATACATTGAAAAATGCGTACTTCCGACCAGAACTTGACTCCAACTCTCCAACTGTCCTTCGGGAAGACCCTGCCGGCAGGACAAGCGGTTGAATGTTCCTTTCTACACTAAAAAGCAGAGATTGTGAAGTACATGATTTAAACTTGAAATGTTTTACTGTATTATTTATATTTATTTCTGCCTTCCATTATCTTTCGCTATCGTACTTAAAATGAGTAAAGAACAAATCTTTCACAGAAAACAGAAACATTTGGCAATAGACTCGAACTCAAACTTAAGCTCAAATTCGAACGTAAAGGGTGTCCCAACAAGAGCGCCCGATTTAAATTTGCCGCCATTTTGTTAATACGAGTTGTACGGTGAATTTTTTCGCCAGTTGTCACGTACAGATCACGCGATTTAAAAATATGGAGAAGTATTCAAACCAACAACGTTTAATTATTAACACATTACAAAAATGGTGAAAATTTTACGAAAACAGTTCGCCAATTACGTCAAGTTTTTGGCCGCAATAATGCGCCAAATGAATCGACAGTGGGGCGTTTAATTACGAAATTTGAGACCAAATTTACGCTGATGGATCAGAAGATCATTGTTCGTCGTCGACCTTGTCGGTCACTCGAAAATATAGCCACAGTAAGGGAATCTGTGGCCGAGAATCCAGGAACTTCCATTCGGCATCGTGGTCAAGAATGAAACATTTCCAGAAGCACTATGCAACAAATTTTAGTAAAAGATGGTGTTACTGCAGATTAAGTTTCCAGGTCGTGTCATTTCTCGATTTGGCGATCAACATTGGCCACCAAGATCGTGCGATCTAACACCGATGGACTTTTTTCTTTGAGGCTATGTGAAGGAAAAGGTGTATGGGAATGAGCCTAAATCAGTTGAACATCTTAAAGAGGAATACGGCACGTTATTGGTGAAATACAGCCACATTTATGCGAAAACGTTATTCAAAATTTCAACAAAAGAATAACCCTGTGTCAGAGGTTTTGTGGTGGTCATTTGCCTGATGTTGTATTTCACGTTTAATCGGAACTATTTTTCTTTATGTTGAAATAAAAATGGGTTTTTCTTTAAAATTAAATCCGGCGCTTTTGTTGGGACACCCTTTATTAGGTTTGATTTCAGATTCAGAGTGAACGTTAAAATTCTTCCACAAAGCACAGCTATGAGGAAAAATAGTTCATATCTTTTCCTTTATTGTATTAAGGGTATTTTTTCTTAACTGTATCAAAACGTAAAAGTCTCAATCGTCGGTGACATCTTTCATAGTGTACCTGTTTTAATTAAAATAAAATTAATACAGCCACTAATAAGGAGATATTTATTTTCCCGTTGACCCATCGTGTTATTCATACTTCACCTAACTAAAATTTAATTCCGAACGACAAATACGTATAGTAATGGTACTAATAATTCACTCAAATGCTGTTCGATATTCGATAAATTTTTATTGAAAAAAAATCTTCAATGAAATTAATTAGTAGCTCTCGGCTATTAACGCTTTAAATAAAAATTCATTAACAGTACATCGAAATCGTGATACTTCCTTTATCTATTCTTGTGATGAAGCTAAAAGAACAATCAATAAGTACAATAACTTTCATTAATCAGACGCAAGGTGAAGTCATCCGAAGGTATAACATTTTAATTGTTTTTAATCAATAAAATAATAATTTTTTTGATTAAAATAGACGTACAAATAAAATTGATAATTTATGTTTCACATAAAGTTCCTAAACTATTTTTTTTATAATCCAATAAAGCATAATTTTATTTTCGATTTAAACAGGTTTATATTAATTAAAACATATCTCAAGGATAATCTTCTTAAATGACTATAGGTGAAGAATACTAGAAAGCAATAAATTTTACGTTATTGACGAAAAAAAATGGCTTATGGATAATATAATTTAATAAATTACCCAATATGTTTAGCAATTTTTCTACATAAAAGTGTTCGTAAATCGAAATTATGTGACTGATTTTTAAACAAATGATCCATTACAAGCACCGTGGCTTGCCACCGTTTTAATTAAAAGCTTCCAAAACTTCCACCGGAAAAGAATTTTCAGCTGTTTGGTAGTTTAACATTTTAAGGAAAAAAAGTCAGTTGACACGACTTTGCTTCTAGAATTCGGTTTACCATTAAGTTTTGGCTAGATGTAACGTAAATTCGTTTACCTTCGATTAGATTTGCGTACTTATCAAGTCATTAAGCACAGAGATGCCATTAATCAATTTATTGTTAAAATCTTACATCACTATGCAAAAATGCATTAAGTCTTTATTTGCTTTTAGCAACAAAATGCCACAAGTTCAGCTATTTTAAAACTGATCATTCATAAAACTAAATAATTGTAAGAACTACTACTGTCAGAAAATGAAATTGTAACCGGAAAACAGTTTTTTAAACTATGAACAACAGTGCGCTTTAATTCAAAATAGAAGTAAGCTAATAAATACAAGTCAAGTCACTCTATAAACTGAACCTTCCACCCTTACATTTGGTAATAAAATCCCAAGAAGGTTAAAAACCCACTCCTACACAGGAAGGAATGTGCAAGAACATGCCTCAATCTTATGAAAGATGGCAGAATACTCCATACTTAGTATGGTGTCTGACAGAATAACGAGAGCATATTATGCTATAATATACCATCGAAAGAGCTTACGGAATTAACATTCCGACAACAGAAGAATGGGAATGCAAGGCAATCAAAATGAATGGACTTGTGATCCACACAGACGGCTGTAAAAACCTAACAGACACAAAAGCTGCAATCGTCGGGGACAGCAACTTGAGGCAAGGGGTAAGCTTAAGCCTCGGGGAGCACGCCAAGCCGAAAGAGACGCGATTCTAACATGTGTGCAAATACTGTTAGATCAAGGTTATCACAACCAAATAATCTTTATAGCATCTGCCAGCCAAGCAGCTCTTAAAGCGTTGAACGTCTGTGAGGTGGGGTCCGGACTAGTAACGGACTGCATCCGCAGACTAAACGAGCTAGAGGAGAAATTTTTTCAACTTTGTATGGGTGCCAGCTCATGCTGACATACCAAAGAACGAGAAAGCAGACGATCTGAATAAAGAGGACAGCAAAATAAAACTCATTGAACCAAAACCAGCCTTTGGCATTCCCCATGAAATAGAAAAAAAATAAAGTCTTCTGGTGAAGTGACATATTAAACATTGGAGGACAATTCCTAGACAGGGATTATTCTAAAATCCTATTGGAGAACTCGCTCTCTAGTCGGAATGAGCAGATGTGAGCTACGATTGGCAACGGCACTAATAACGAGACATTGCCAGCTTCACAAGCACCTGTATTACGATGGGACTATGCAGAGGATGCGCAGAGGCAGAAGAAATTTCAATTTACCTTCTGCTACACGGCGAGGCTTTCACAAGAAGTTGTCACAGCATTCTCGGAAAGTAGAAGATGCTTAAAAGAGAACTGCCCAAATTATAAATAGAGAAAATTCTGGGACGTTATAAAAGCACATAACTCACACAAAAAAGAAGACTATATTCGAGGTTAACAACAGATTCGAGAGGTCGCGGCGCAAGGAACCACTGGGGAATCAGTCTTTTCTTGTGTATATAATGAAAAAATATTCTGTGGCGATAAATGGCAAAGAAGTTTGATGCACTAATGGACAGGAATTGGAGGATTTTCATTTTCAATAAGTAAGAATTGAATATAAAAGCCCCTACAGACGACCTGACGCGGTCGGCCTGACAGTCGGTCCGACCAAATCAAGTGTTGCCTACACATGACCCAACTTGTGATCCAACAAACCCCTACAGACGAAACTGACGCGGTCGAATGAAGCTCGACTGACACGGCTAAAATCGTCTGACAACACTCCACACGACCTAATTTGGTCAGGCGGTTGGGTAGTCAGGTGGACGGGCCATCTGACAATACCCGACGACCCGACAAAATAAATGTCAGACGACAAGCCTACACACGACCTGATATTCTACCTGATCTGACCAAATCGGCCCGACCGCCTGACCAAATCAGGTCGTCTGTAGGGGGTTTTAGACTGATGACTAATAGTGGAGCGGATCGACAGTGAAAATGTGCATGTTTATTTTTCTGGAGTAGAATCATATGGCACCTTTACTATCTTATTAAGGAACCTCTAAAGCACTAGAATCTCTGCTTACGACATTTTCCCGTGGTACTGACAAAAGTTATGAGCCTTCGAACCTGAAATATGGGTCTTTTTTCTCACGCGTTACATCTTTCAAAAACATTATTTTTCTCCGTCATTACTACACGCACAGGACTGCTTTTGGTCTCAATTAATAGAGTCACTACTGGGAAATAGAAAACGATTTATAGAATTTAAAAACCACGATCAGTTTTGGCAGTATTACTTTGTTTTTTGGAAATGTCGTGACAAAATGTGTAAAGTTCCGACTTTAAACACCCTCAACTTTTGATTTCACGATATGGAATTTAGTTTCTTGGCTACATATAGCTGAATTAGAGTTTTGGCAACCTATGATCTCCCTTAACATATAGTCGCGTTTCAAAAATAAAGTCTCTAGCTCTAGGGCCATTTATAAGAAACGACGCAAATGAACTATGCCCAAATCAACTATGCAAGAGAGAGAGACCGAGTCAAACGGCAACACGGGCGTTAAACAAGGAGCACAATACATTTATAAAATTTCCGTAATTTTTCTGTTCTGTTGATATCCATTTGGACAACATTTAAGATTCCATTTAAGATGCACAAAATTCCAAAAATACTACCTAAGCCAGAAATTAAGTCCTCATTTGTTGAAAAGTGAGTAAAAATGATACATAGTCTATTATTTAATGCTTTTTAATCGATTCAGTTAAATTGAAAATAAATTGTCCACTTCTTTCTTCATGTCTTGTCCAACAATCGAACAATCCCATCAAAATGTTTTAAGACGGTTCATTTTTTGGTTTCTTTACAACAGGTTTTAAGTATTTGATAATAAAAAATCAAAAATATCTATAGGTACACTTTAATAATCGTGAAAAATTGTTGTAGACTCGATAGAGTTCTCTGTAGTAATAAAACGTCTTTAGAATTAATCAAAGCGAAATTCGTGTTGTGCTTTTTTTAAAAACCGACCAGAACGCGTTTTGGAATTAAAAAGTACCGCAACGCATCAAGAATGTTTACATTGTAGTGTAATAATAGTCGAGCCCTTTTAAATTGCGTTAATTAGAAGTTTGATGAAATCTTAATGGTAGGTAGGGGGTGCCAGTAGAACACTCCAAGCAAGTTTCACCCTTGGATTCATCGCATTTTCATCACCCAATTCATAATAAGAGAGCACCCTCGAGTGGAAATTTGCGATGGCTCGAAATAATTAGTGCTCCTTGTTTAACGCCCGTGTTGCCGTATGACTCGGTCTCTCTCTCTCTCTTGCAAATGATTTAGGCATAGTTCATTTGCGTCGTTTCTTATAAATGGCCCTAGAGACTTTATTTTTGAAACGCGACTATATGTTAAGCGAGATCATAAGTTGACAAAACTCTAATTCAGCTATATGTAGCAAAGAAACTAAATTCCATATCGTGAAATCAAAAGTTGAGGGTGTTTAAAGTCGGAACTTTACACATTTTGTCACGACATTTCCAAAAAACAAAGTAATACTGCCAAAACTGATCGTGGTTTTTAAATTCTATAAATCGTTTTCTATTTCCCAGTAGTTACTCTATTAATTGCGACCAAAAGCAGTCCTGTGCGTGTAGTAATGACGGAGAAAAATAATGTTTTTGAAAGATGTAACGCGTGAGAAAAAAGACCCATATTTCAGATTCGAAGGCTTATAACTTTTGTCAGTACCACGGGAAAATGTCGTAAGCAGAGATTCTAGTGCTTTAGAGGTTCCTTAATAAGATAGTAAAGGTGCCATATGATTCTATTCCGAAAAATTTTACTACACGAAAGAAGCGAATTTTTACTGTCGATCCGCTCCACTATAATCAATCAATTTTAGCTCCCAAAACACCATAATATGACATTCTATGACGTGCAAGTCGATGCAAAATAATTGTTCGATTACGAGCTAGCTATAATATACAGAGTGTGTTAAAATTTGCGTATGGGGGCAGTCATAAGTTATAAGAAATCAGGATTGCTCCTATAACAAAAATTGCTAGAGAAATATTTTTACACATCTAAAATGGCTTCCTGAAAAAAAGTAACAGTGTATACTGAGCGTTGCACATTCAAAAAACCAAAGTTGATGACCTATTTATTAAGGTAAAACCGCGCGGAAGTGCTAGGGTATAAACTGTAAAGTCAAGATGATTCGTTATTTAACCTTCTTAAATATTAGATTAATATATCCTATCTCGATAGGTAAAAAGTTGTAATGGTAATATTAATTGGGTTCACGTTTACACCCAGTAGTTTGCTTGTAGAGTTATTCGCGGTTTTTCTCGTTTGTCGTTTTTCGGCGTTTACAAAAAAAAAGAAATGCAACAACTTAATTATTCCTTAATTAAATTTTAATTCGATAAACGAGGTATAATTATACTCTTACATAACTATTTAGCAAATGGTAGTTATCAACAGCTTTTTGATAGTGTTAATTATTACCTACTACTACTACCTAATTAGAAATTGATATTGAAGTGTAGCGATCGTCTCAAAGACAACTCCTCGGACAACTCTATAAATATATAAATATTTATATTTAATTAGAAATAGGGATATTAAATATTACATTTAATTCCTAAAAAATGTTTATTTATAAGATAAATAATGTCCTAACTAGTTTTATGTATACATCTTTCAAAACCTCACCGACCCTAGAAATTTTTTCAGAACCAAAACTCAAAACTGGAGAATACAATGGGTATCATCAATCTTTTAAACAGAGTCTAGTCAAGGTTGAAAACTTATCGAAATATAGTTTACTGTAAAACAGTAAACGCACTTCAATATCGCTACTAGAATGTTTACCAAAATTAATTATGTTTCGAATGTGTCAGATGTTACAGCTGGTTCACACGACACCGAATCCGAAGTTTTTCCGATTCGGATGTTTACTGCATTTTCAGTGACACCCATTTGTAATCTGCACGTTTCCACAACTTTGTGAAGAACCGTATACAGTAGAATCTCCAATTCGGTGGTTTATATTTTTAACATTCGGATTTGTCACTGGATTCCGAATACAGCAAAAAATTCGAATGGGAACAAAATCCCATTCGGTGTCGTGTGAACTAGCTCTTTTGACAATAAACGAACGATTTAAGATCGGAACAGAACAAGAAGAATTGAATAGATTTGGCTTTTACTATGTGCAACTCGGGATTGATTTTTGTTTGAACTAAATTAGAATAGCCATTTGCACTAATTTTGTCAGTTTTGTTGCTGACAGCTGTTTCGTTCAAAACTCGCTCTGAAGATGATACAGAGTTCAAAACTCGCTCTGAAGATGATACAGTGTATCGAAACAGCTGTCAGCAACAAAACTGACAAAATTAGTGCAAATGGCTATTCTAATTTAGTTCAAACAAAGAACAAGAAGAGTGGAAAGAACGCATAAACGAACGCAGCTTTAAAATATATTAGAATCTTTGACTCGGAAAAAATACTGATACGGAAAAAACTGAAAACGTGTTAACATTGCGTACAGCAAATACAGATTTGCAAAAATTTCCGACTCGAAAAAATACCGAGTGTGTGAACTAGGCTCTTACGAGAAGAAATTTAAATTTAGGAAATTATAAAGCAACAGTAAGACGAAAAGTGGTTTAGAAGTAATAACGAAAAATAAGGAGTTGTGGAGTCAGAAAGAATCCTTTGAAGAGCATTTCTCAAAGCTGCCAAAATAAGATAACTGAAGTTTTTTGTTCAACACGTATCGCCGATGTCTCTGCAGTTGCAGAACCTCGAGAGATGGAAGTAGCAATTTACACAGTTCGACAATAAATTCAAAAATATTCGCGCTAAGAAAAATCGACCTTACAACAAGCATAATAGCGGATCGAATCGAAAACCTAAGGCTCAATATGAATCGTGATATTGGATAATGGATCAAAGTGAGACCCTACACGATCAATACAAATGTGTGGATCGCGCCTCAGTTCGTTGTTTTTTGCGTGCAGTAACGGCTTAAACGAGCTGAGCCCATTCTCATCTAAAATTGGTAAAATAGTTTCAATTGAATACAGAGAAGAATGAAAACGAAAACAGAAACTCAAAACAAGTAGGTAAGCAATGACGCAATGGCATTTCTCCAAAACAATTTTCCCGATTTACGTACATTTATTTTTATTCCAATATTATGGATTTTAAAACATCCGAATAGTAATTAGAGATCCATGTTGCAATCCGTCAATCTCACCCCACACGCTCGATAAATATCGTGATACCTTACACTTGGTTCATATCGCGATAATATCACGATACGTATTGAACGTCTAGGGTACGCCAAACAAATTGAAATTGCCAAACCGTCACCTAAAACCGCACTAGTATAAATAACTGTGAAAATTAGCAATTTTAGGCTTTTAAAGCCGCCCACGGGTCTCGTAATTTTTCATCGGTCATCGTGAAAAGCCGTCGTGATTGGTTTTCAAGTCTGATGAGTCCACAGACCTCGTGATTGTTCATCGATAATAGGCCATCGTTGCAAATCGTGGTGATTGAACCACTAATGTTTGTCCCGATGACCGATGAAAAATCACGGGGTCTGTGGGCGACTTTAAAACAGTTTTCACTTATAATTGCGTATTAATACCACGAGTGCGACGCACGAGTGTTATTTAATTTAATGAACACAGCGGATTATCTAAAGAAGCTTAACATTTAAGTTGTCAATGAAAAAATGGTAGAAATTAACAACTATTAACAACTAATAATAGTGAAAGTTGTCGATACAATTTTTGTCTGGTGGGTCCGAAATAAACAAACACTATAACATTGGTTTGTTTATGACATTTTAATGTACGAATTAATAAATCTTTAACATAATTTTTACAAACAGGTTCTTATAATTTTTAACTAACTTACGTGTTTTATTGTAATTATTCTTTTATTCTTTATTATGTTTTAATAAAAGAAATTGATGTAATAATTTTAATTATAGAGAAATAGAAGTTTGTGTATGAAATTTTTTCTGTTTGCGGTATGCTATAATAATAGGTGCATAAATACTGTAGTTTCCTAATACCGTCAAGTAGTTAAAAAAACTAAAATCTTACTATGAATATACCTAGTAATAGTACTCCGTACGTGTTAGTTCTACAAAACTTCCTAGCAAAGGCGCTATTTGGCATTAGTATTAAATATTATTGTAGAATCAACAAAGTATCAAAAATAATAAGTTTCCAAGTAAAATAATGTAAAATCGTTCAAAATAAAAAAAAGCTTCTATACGCGTAGAAATGCCGTCAATATAGCCAAATGGAATTGAAAATTGACTTTAGGAGGTTCCGAGATTTTCAAAGCGATTACCAGACTTGAAATACTTGAAATATTTTTAACACCAAAAACTAAGTGAATGCAATTTAAGTTTTGATAATGGTCGAATGGTTTGGAACTGTCGTTAGCTCATTTGGTACTAAATTTTCTGAGACGAGAAGTTAATAAATAGTTAAAAATGTTTCATTAAGTGGACACGACTGTATACAGTCTTTATTTAAATATTATTAGTCTTTAACTAATAGAATAGGACATACTCGGGTGTTACATTTGTACTTCGATGGTTCTATGGAGAAGACTAGAAGAGCTATGGAAAAATAGATGGCCCATCCTCGAACTATTTTTTTGAGAAAAGCTCACTCAATGGTAAAAACCGGAATTCGCGACCATCTTTAGTTTTGGAGCTATAAGCAAAACTTCGATTTTTCAATTTTTCGCTAAATTTACAAAAGTCTCGATTAAACCTATACCAAATGATTCACTTATATTACCTAATTGGTCCGTTCAATCGCCTCTTACGATAAGTAGGACCGCACTATGTTCCTATTCTCTGCCGGGACACCCCAATTTCACCACACCCAGTTTCATCCCAATTTATTTAAAAATGTTGAATAAAAAACGAAACAAAAATACAATACAACAAAAATTTACCCCCCCCCCCCAATATATTTTATATCACTGAAAAGAGGATAAAAAAGTGCTCAGCGCCACACAATACACCATGCGACATAATGGCTAGAATATCTAAAAACTTGAGAAGCACCAAGAGATTAAAAACTATTTCAGTATCTAACCTAAAAACCACAAATGGCATTGTAATTCATTTTCAGAAGCTAATAAGGTAAAAGCTAATACTTATTGATGTTAAAAGACAATTCTGAAAGAAAGCTTTGTTCTAAAACTACCAAATTGCCTTCATGTTAATGACTCAAAATCTTCGAACTAATACTTAGTTAAATTCTTCCACTAGACCTATTAGTTATTGATCAACTTAATAACTGGATTAAAGTCTCATTAAATGGCCATTTTAGAATTGAGTTTATGTTTGGTGTAAAAGGCAAAACATATTGTAAATTGTAGTACTAAAGAACTAAAGTGAAGTAAGACTTAGTCTGCAAGAGTTTATACGACCACTCTGGAGGACGAATAACTGAAAACAGTACGCTAATTACTAATTACACTCAATCATGAGAAGGGCTCGCCTATTTACACACAAGCCAGCAGACTTAAATGGGAGACTATTAGCTAAACTTAGCATTGTAAATTAAATGAAAATTTATTTTCTTTTCATAACGGAGAACAACAATGACATAGACGTATTATACAGAGAATTTTGCAGTCATTGCCAAAATTGTTATAAAATTCTTGAATTTCGGTCTTGAAGATTCCAGCAATGCGTAAAACAAATTTTTGACTTTATACCGTGACATTAAAAGAATATTATATCTATAAAGCTAAAGAATGTTTAAAATGTGACAAATTGTATCTGTCATTTACTTTGGCAATCGCTTTTTTAAACATTTCGAAGCCTACTCTATTATAACGAGATCTAAAATTAAACGAAGAATTAAAAAAAGGTATATGCCCGGTATTTCAGTATCCGGTTAAAATCTGGGTTACCTTAACCGCGGTTATTTACGTGGTTAACCATCAAATTTTATGGTTAAAAGTCAAAATTTTATGGTTAACCACGAAAATAACCGCGTTTAAAATCTGGGTTATCTTAACCGCGGTTAGCATTAACCAGTATTTTTATCTTGGTTACAAAATATTTAACCGATTTTTGCGTGTTAACCACGATTTCATTCTCGTGTTTACTTAACCCAAATTTTTACATTTTTCGTTCCTTTGCAATCGTAACAAAATCGTTTTGTGAAGCGGATTTGTAATTGTAAGTAGAATAATATTCAAAACGACTCAAGCAATTAATTGCTAAACTAAAATCAGAATGGATTAAATATCCAACTAATGAAGAAGAAAGATGTTGAGTCCAGCGAGGTTTTTACGACATCGCGAGATTTCCTCGAATGGTGGGTTCTATAGATTGCAAATAAATTGTGAATATGTGGCGGTTTCTATAAATATTATTCTTAAAGTGGTCCTACAGAAAGAAGTCACAAGGTGCTAAATCCTGAGATCTGGCCGGCCAATTGATGGTGCTCCCTCGGCCAACCCAATGATTTGGAAATGAAATATTAAACCTATTTTTAACGTCTAAACCAAAATTAGGAGGGCAGACGTCTTGTAAAAACCAGATATCCCCATTTTCCCAAGTGACTTCTTCCAACGCTGGACCCCAGCCTTAGAAATTAACATCAGATCTAAATACCTTTCCGAATTTAAATTACCTTCAATTTCAAAGAGACCGATAATTTCGTTGTTACAAATCTCAGTCCAAATATTAATTTTTTGAGGATATTGAAACCTCACAGGAATACTAATGTGAGGGTTTTCCTGTGTCCAATTTTGAACTTTAGGTTTGTTGTTTAACGTAAACGAACATTCGTCAGTAAAACAAATTGACGATTAGAATAAGGGATCGGCATTTGCACGATTTTGCATTATTTCTTCGCAAAATTAATTCAATCCTGATCTCTTAGTCAACAGGAAATATCTCTTTAGGTTACTGCATTTTAAAATGGATGGTATCGATCTTTTTACGTGCAGTAATTTATCTAAATATTGAAAATTATTTAATTATCTTAGGTCAGCTTTGAACGTTTACACACGGTATAACGAAGCATAAATTTGGTCGAGAGGTCCCGCAGAAAGAAGCTATGTGGTGTGGAAAAGAACATTCCTTATTCTTTCTAACACAATATCGTTGGAATTACATAAGGTACAGTGGATTATTGTCGCTACAGCAGTTCTGCATAATATTGCGTGTGAAAATAATGAGCAGGAACCTCCACCACTACCTCTCAATACATACAATATAAACAACCAACGAAACGATGTAAAGAATAATTTAATTAATTAGTAAGTACTTTATTACTTTAGTACTTTACTTAAATTTATTGTAATTTTGTAATCAAAATAAATTATAAATCATGCTTTTGAGCAATTTTTAAACCTGCTCTTTTTTATCAGCCTCGATTTTAACGTTGAAGCACCTTCCAGTGAATTCAAATAAAAAATAAACGAATTGAACTGATACTTTTCACGGGACCATGTAAAATGTAACCCATATTTTACGTAACTATGAACTCAAAAACGCGTAATTATAAAAATTTTAATTTAACCCGAAAAGTTTTGGTTAACTAGAAACTGAAATGCCGAACTTTAGGTTAAGGTAACCCATATTTTACGTAACTATGAACTCAAAAACGCGTAATTATAAAAATTTTAATTTAACCCAAAAAGTTTTGGTTAACCGATCACTAAAATACCGGGCCATAATGCGGTAAAATCGTAATCGATCGTCTAGGAACGTATCTTTTAAGAAGTATAAGAGCATTCGCACACGACATGCAGTCGGTAACCGTCAAAATAGTCGGTTACAATGCTGAGTACAGATTCTAGGCCCGTCATTTTAATTGGTTATGTGCGGTGCTACATAAGAATCTCTAATGTGCACGACTGTCTGTCGTGTGCGGCAGCTCTAAGGGATACCGCACACGACAGACAGTCGGTGACCGCTCAATATAGAGATTCTTATGTAGCACCGTACACAACCGACAGAAATGACGGGCTAAGAATCTGTACTGAGCCTTCTAACCGACTATTTGGACGGTCACCGACTGTCTGTCGTGTGTGGCAGCCCTAAAACTTTTCCTATTGAATTTACCACTTGATAAAATATTACTCGAGCGTAAACTTAGTTTTCGCCAGAAAGAAGCAGACTATTCTTCAAAGATCCGTATCCGTACAACTACCAGAATTACTTGTGTATGTGTACCTATTTACTGAACAATGTAGAACCTTTTTCGTACATCAAGTATAATTTTGAAACAGAAGTTTAGTTCTGCAGCGAACAAGCACTTTTTCGAAAACATAACTTTCCCTACTTTGTACCAGAAAAACCAAAAAAAATTACGATTTGAAAGTGCTGGATTTAAATAAAACGCATCAATGAAAAATCAATATTGTACATATACTTAATTTGATGCTACACGGATTAATGTTTATAAATACGTACAATATTAATTTAATAAAAGAGGTAGATGCTGCGATACAACTGTAAACAAGACACTTTGGACACGGAGATCCAACAGCGATCACTCATGTCAACGTTACGCAAAACTTGTATTCGTATACCTTTTGCTAGTATTACATGATAAACATACATACTATTAAATTATAAATCCACCAAAAAACGTAGTAATTAACAAAGAATTAATTACCGCCCATTGTGACATTAGTGGAGTTCTTCGTTTTTTCGTTTGATGGACGACGCAAATATTTGGCGATTTCGCGAACAAGAGCAAGTGCTCTCGGAAATTATTGAGACTTGCCTTGTGAATTAAAGATTGTCGTGCACAATAGTCTAAAAAATAAATTAATGAATTAAACAAGTAATCGTGGGGGAACTTTTGCATAAAAGTTGTACAAACTAAAATATACACATAGCCGTTCGTGCTACCAGGGTCAAATCATCACTTTTCCAATATCTTCAGTATACTTTTGTTAATGTGCTATCAAGAGTGTAAGTTGTAAATGACATAATTTAATCATCAATTCAAATTAAGCGTGATGAACGGCTCATTTCAGGTGAGGCAAATTAAATTTTTTATTACTATTATTATTTCGTGTGCTTTTTCTATCGTAATTGGGTGAAATTTTCGACGACGCGTTCAAAAAAATTACCAAATTTGTAAAAAAAAGTCAAGGCAAATATTAAATTTACATTTAGTCACTTTTATTAATTAAGAAATATATGGAAATGTAGTCGTGCATATAAAGTTTATTTAAGGATACGATAGGTTAGGGTTATTAATTTTATTTATTTATATCTTTTATAACAAAAATTGATCGTTTTATTTGTTTCTCTGATTTTTGTACTTTATGATCCTTTCAACGTATCCTGTCGAAAATTATTTTTAGTTATTTTCTAACAACACCTTAAAACATTATTCTAATCAACTTTTATTTATTGTGCCCACCGAAGAATATTATTAAAGTACCCTGGCTTAACCTTCGTCTGGTATTAAATTAACGGTACCTGTTGTAGAATCGTATGATATGTTAAAAATAGTAAAAACGACAAAGTAGCTTATTTTAAATATTACCTACGTCTTGTTGCACACGCCGCTATGAAAATAAATAAATACCAAGCTTACTATAATATTATTGGTGTATCTTTGTACTAATCAAAATTAATTTGCATTGAAAAAATATAAATTATAGATAAAGCTATCACGGTTGTTCAATAAATGTTTAACAAATCACTCGTGACAAGAATATGAGTTTGCCTAACAATATATAAATTCATTGTATACGCAATGTTACGTGTAACTAAAGAACACAATCGTTTAAACAGCGATCCTGAAACTTCCTTGTACATATTATTATAAAAAAGTATTTTGATTTAAACTAATGAAAAGATTTTTTATTATAAGAACCTCTTACTATGACATTTTGTATCCTGGAGCAACGTACATTAAGAAATGATGTCTAAAATACGATTGTAATAATTGCATAAATGCATTACGCACTTAAATGTGATCTTAGATAACAAGCATCTGCAGCGTACAGGTCATAATTATTATTATAATTAATTATTGTGACTATAAGAGAGACTCCTCATTTACGCCAAGTTCAAAATTGAGCATGGTCGTCCTGTACGGGACGACTCAAAAATCTAAGACACTACCATTTTTCAGTTTTTGACAGTTTTGTCCCAGAAGGATAATTATTTGGCAAGGGCTTGTTGATACTTTTTAAAAGTAAACTAAATTTTCTACAATTTGAAATCAGAATGGTCTCTGTAGACCTAATGATGCTCGAGATACAAATGTACAAAAGTCTGGAAATCCGGAGGTCCGCCGAGGACAAAAACTTGGATTTATTTTTAGGCCTTCATTATATACCACATACCAAAAACTCATAACTATACCATTTGACGCAAGATAAGTAATTCAGTCTTTGTCAAAAATCCAAAACTAAATGTTATATTAGTGATGTGAGTGGTTTCTGGGCTAATGAACCGTGGTCGAAAAGTTCTTTTGAGAAATTCTTGACGTTTCGTTTGCCGCTGTGGCAAACATCTTCAGATGTGTTTTGTCTTGTGTGTGACCATACCGAAAGTTCAGGAGGAGATGTTTGCCAAAGCAGCCAACGAAACCTCAGGAATCTCTTAAAGAACCTTTAAACCAGGGCCCATTAGCCCAGAAACCACTCACATTAATGACGCCGACCGTAAAAGCTTAAATTCTCAAATAAATTGTGTATATTATTGCAAGCTTTTGTACACTTGTATCTCAGATATCATTAAGACTACAGAGACGATTCTGGTTTCAAATTGTAGAAAATATAGCAAACTATTCAATAGTATAAAAATGCCTTTGCCGAAAAATGAGTCCTTCTAGGCCAAAATTGACAAAAAGTGAAAAAAGGTAAAGCATTTCGCTGTTTCTTGGATTTTTGAACCATCCCGTATAGAACGACATTTTGATCAGATTTTAGTTCCGCAGAAAGTAGAAAATCGTTTGAAAAAGGTTCCAGCTTTAGTCAAAACGGAAATCACAATTTAATACCCCGTGCACGACCTCTTGATACCTCTTGATCAATTGGAAGTGAGTGACAAAATGTTTTTTAATCTCCTGAAATGTCAGACTATCTCAGTCCATTACAGGTTAAATAATATATCAAAACAGAAAAGACCCGAAGTTTGCTTGGGCAGGGGCACTCAAGTCTCAATTCCCCGGAGTAGAAACTGTTTGTTGCCCGCGCTACCAAATACAGTCGATAAAAGTTTAACAATTAATTATTATTTATCACAAAGCAATTAGATTCGTGTTATGACACCCGATTATTAGCGAGATAGTGTTTTAATATTACGCAATTTCAATAGCTAATTAAACTTTATTTGTAAATCCTGCACGCCCACTTAATGTTAGTGATCTGCATCTCTTGTACGCAAATTTTGGCATTCTCCTAAAACTGCTAATAATATTTCGAAATGAAAACCTCATATAGTAACAAATGTCATCACGTCGCATTGATTTAACTCGTAAGTAAGTGTTAACAACTTAATGTAAAAGGCACAAATGCTATATTTTAATAGCTGTTATAAAATATAAAATAGTTAATATAATTTTTATTAAGAAGACGATTATTAAAGTTTGTGTGTGCCCCGTCTGTGCGAGTCGAGACTATAGCTTTAGACGTCGGGGTATAACTCTTACCCGTCTCCGAAAAATTTATATTAAATACCCAACACTTCTATCTGAAAGATGTAATTTATTCAGCTTTTAACAATAATCACATAACTACCTCCTGTAGTGCTTAAGAGGCTATTATAAGAGACTAACAAAACGGTTAAATGTAACAAGTTTTGAAGATAAGGGAGAAGGGCATTATTAAAACCAGATGAGATCTAAAAATTATTGCGATTTCAAAATAACTGACCACTTATCAACGACGTAACCAAAATTTTTTAAGAGGATGGCAAGCCGTCGAATCACCCTGTATGTTCCTTTGTGTGTTCATTTCACGCTTATTTATAAAAATATAATTGATTATTTCGTTCACCTTTCCAATTTTAATTTTAAACTTAACTAATATTAATACATTGCAACAATTAGTTGCAATTTAGAATTATACGAACGAACGTTTTTCGTATAGCGACTACTTCAGATATGATGTGGAAATCAAACTAATATAAGTTGATTAATTTTGATAACTAAAATCAGGGCTACTTGAGCGTCCACTGAATTGAAACTATTTTTGTGTACATTTTCTACGTAAATACAAGAAAATCTCGATCAATTTTCGGTTTTATCGTGTCCGTTAGAATTTGACTCGATTACAAATTTGGCATTCATAATAATTGAAGACCGAATGGCGACATGCAGGCAAAACTTTTAATTAAAAAACTAAAATTGCTAGATGACTAACATGGCCAACTAACATTTTGATGAATAACCACTCACCTGTTGATGCAGATGTACTAACTCAGGTAAAACTGTACAATGTTTATAAAAATACATCGCACAAAACATTTAATTATTAAGCACATCAAATATTAAAACGGAAAAAATGTTAATTTAAAGAGGAAAGTTACGACGGCCATCAATCGCTGCGACTATTTTTCACGAAGTATAATATATATGATAAAAGATAACTGTCCGTTCGCAGGTAATGTCTTAAAGCAACTAACTATAATTTTTACACGAAAACTATTATCAATTATCAGTTATCGCTATAGAGTAGGGCGTATCACTATTTTTAAAAGTTTGGCTCATTTATACGATTTGTAAAATCCTCTTTTGAATTTTCTGATATTTTGATAATTTAGACCAATGCTTTAGTTAGTCTAGTTTTCATTCTTAATGCCAATTTATTTATATAAAACTTTGTAAACAAATTATCTTATCATTAGTACAAAGTGGGATTTGTAGCAATCATCCCGTCATAGGCTCATAGGGGTACAATGATACATACAGTGGAGCAGATAGATAGTAAACAAAGATGCAATTCTGTTGGTCCCTATATGGTCTTTTTTGGAGTTGGTAACTTTAAAACTACGTCCGTTAAATCGACAGATTTAATTGATTTATTGAGATTTTATTACTATAGGTATACGAAGTCATTGTCTTCTACTGCTCCCGGAGAAGGCTGGCGGATTTGTTTAGTGGAACGAATATCATAGTCTCCAGAAAAACCAAACTCGTCAACACTATTACTTAAACAATGGGTTATCAGAGATAAATGCGGATTTTATTTTGGGTGTTTGAGACTTTTTTGCTTTTTTGTCTTGAGGTTGGTGTTTGTATTACGTAATTTTAGTAAGTTCCTGGCATACATGGGGCACATTCATACAAATCAAACAGCACTATTCCTTAGAAAATTTACATTTTTGATATTTTTGTATATTTTCACGTTTCAAGCTAAGAAACGTCACTTTCAAGAATAAATTTTTTTATTAGGATGTCTTTTAGTGTGTGTGTAAACAAGATAACTTGAGAACGCGAATTGATCTTAGTATTATTAGATGTCAAATTTGGTATGCCCGAATTGCCCGACCGTTCGGTAATACAACACAACGCAACACGAACGTTGGAAACAAGATAAAATACAAAAAACAAACAAAATTGATTGCATTAGTTTGAACTAAACATTTAGATCAACATTTAGTGTAATTCGGCTATTGATTACGAGTTATTTTTTACTTAGGGCGAATTGTACTAGCGTACGTTCATTGGAAGGTCATCATTTAAAATTAAAATGGTACACTACATCAGATCACCATGATTTTACGTTGAACGTGTTTGGTACAATTCGCCCTTAGTCTTATTTAGATGGTATTTTATTATCAGTGCCCCTTTAATGGCTAATCTACAGCACGATGTGTCTCACTTTTAAATGAAAACAGTTTGAGCAGATGGCAAGTGCAAGTGGTAAAGCAAAAATGACAACTTTTCTGGAATTGTTGGTGTACCAAATATTTAAATAAGCTATAACAACGCAAAAATGGCGTATCGAAGTCGAAAATATTAAAGATAGGTGAATAACTTCAAGTCTTTGTTTTGGCAAACGTACAGTTCGTGTAGTGGATGTGCATTGTACATCTCGGAAGAGACACGAAGGTTGTGTCAGTCATTAAGGTAAAGACGCCTTCAACCACTTTTAAACGACCGGCAGTAAAGATAGTTCCTTTGCCGCCAATTACTAATCACCTTGCAAATTGGGTACTCTAGTATAGGTACGCACTATTCAGAAAATTAATTCAAACATTAGGTAAGGTAGGTTCGCTCCGTAAAGTTGTCGGTAACTTTACCACCAGCAGAGAGGTACAATAATGAATAATCTCTTTCTATTCTATTCTTCTATTGATTGTATTGAACCTCTCTGCTGGTGGCGTAAGTCAAAAAGAACTTTACGGAACGTACCTACCATACCTACCTACCTCAAAAGCTAGAGAATAATTATTACCATTACTATTAAGAAAAATTTCCTTTTTTACCTAGTAAAATTACCCCTATTTTTAACAGAGTAGTCTTAATTTTATTTTTTTACTTTCGCACAGAATATTATAAATTTTTTAAGTGATACGCAGTGATAATAGTGCATTCGAGTACATTCAGTTTAAGTAACAGTACTTTACTTGCAAGTACCTACTACCTATTTAACTGACGGATAAGCTTTTCAGTACGTTATAGGGGACGGTTATTTGAACTTAAGAAAGATAATAGAAAAAGCCCACCTTCTATATTTTAGTGGTTACTAAAGAAGAAGTAAATTGTAGATTTGGCAACATGATAGTGATATTAATAATCGATGACTGATAAAAACATAAGTACTATAAGCCATCATAAGGGTAGTTTCAAAATATCGTTACCACATACTTTTTTTACAACTTATTGATACAAAAATTTCGATATTTAAAATTAATTTTACAGAATACCTAATAAGGTGTCAATGAGAGTTTTTTGCCCAATAATTAAAAAACAAGTAAATTACTAGAGGAGAAATGATGAAAAGTTTCAAAATTTGAATTCAGAGTCAGAGTTGAGTTCGCAACTTAACTTCTTCATTTCTCAATTCTCAACAAATTAGTGGCTACGAATTTTTCTTTACTTCAATCATTATCCCCTATCAACGTACTCTGAAGAGCTTATCCGCCATTTTGGAATCACCTTATTATAAACAAATTAAAATCTGAGTTTGTGCTTGTTCAACAATGCGGAGAGTGGTTAGTTTCGGGGCTTAACTTTGCAGTTTTAGATTTATTTTCGAACTCTGGCTTGCATTTCGCTCACCGACTAATGGCCGATTTTAATTGTAAAAGAAAACTATAATTTTCAAAGCTTTTGGGAAGACCGCGAGATTGGAATTCATTCTCTTTCGTACATTACTACATTAGGTATTAGATACTCGTATCTTGGGTACATTTCTAATTTTCTCTATACACACCCTGAATATTTTATAATTATTTTCAAAGCCATCATATTTTAGAGGTACGTGCCAACATGTTTGTATAAATAGTTATTATAGTTCAAAAGTTTCAATCTAATAGTATCTGATTTTATCATTTTCATTACCCAATTTTAGAAATATTTACATACCTAATAACATTTAAAATTTTTAATTATAATACTACAAAAAAATAAAATTTATACTACCTACTTTATACTACATTAGTTTTTCCCATTAGCTACGCTATAAGGATACGGAAATATAACAGCTTTTTATTGGAAAATTAGTTCATAAATTTTAGAAGTAAATAAGTAATAAGGTAAATAATCAAAACTCGAAAAGACCATTAATTTGCTAATTAAGGGAGCCAGTTTCTTTTTTAGATAAATTATGATAATGTATACGGTCGATCAAAATATTTTTATAAAGGCTAATAAAAATAATATACGACCTTATAAACACATGTAGGTAATATACGAAAAAAACGAGTCAGTGTTAATCAATTGGACGTTTGAAGTGTACCGAAGATATGTTTGACTGTTGAGTTATGGATTAAAAGTTAGTTATTGATGTCGTAAAAACTTCAAAGAACATTGTAAAACATTCAAATTATTTCTTTAACGGCTTAATTATTAAGAACAGGAATACCAAATGAAATTTGTGCCTAATTATTGCATCAAATTAACTTATAAAGGTTTATTTTTTAATAGGGATGATATATGAAAGTATTACACCCGCTTTAACAACGCTTACTAATTATCCCTCAATAATTGTAAATTAAAACTACAGCTCAATAATTAGTGATCTATATATCTATTTATCTGTGAGAGAGTTTTCTGCCAAAGATTGCTCACAATGCATTTGCTGTCGAGGGAGTCACTTGAAAAACATGATTTCAAGTATCCCCGGTATATATGACCAATTCTGCCTATTTGGGCGCTATCGACCAAGAACGAGTTACCGAGTAAGGTAATTACCACGCTAATTAATTGTGATTTCACATCAATCTGTACCGATCTTGGTTGGCAGAACAATAGTTACCTATTTAACTGCAACTGTTTGATTACTGCACATTGATTTTTGATTAGTTAGACTAATTCACTACCCCATTATCCGAGCATCTAACCCACGGTACTATCCACTGTTATTGCTATACGGTAACCACCACACTATCAATAATAATGCCCATCGTATATTTATCCGAAAGGAATTACGAGAGATTTATATTTAAGCAGTGCCTAATGGGTGGATTTTTACACTTATTTTTTTGCCTAAATGCTTATATTACAAGAAAAATGCTAGCACATCTGTAATATGTAATCTGAGAATATCCACACGGTGTAGTGGTTTAACAATAAACCAAAAATTATGTTCTATCATCGTGTCATTAATTAAATAAATTTTATGTGAAAAGTAGAAGCGTACTAATAATTATAATTTACAACAATGCCATTTAGAAAAACAGCAGGGAGACCATAAAATTTTTATAGCTAAATGTTAAATTGTTTATTTCGAGTTTGCTAGATATTGCATAATAAAATTTTTAATTCGGTGAAATTCGATAGTATCTATTTTACTAACTGAAGTAGTTGTGCCAAAAATTCAATTTTCCTGCAAGTTTTAAAATTAATATTCGGGTAGTAACGCAGTATATTTCCAAAAATGTACTTATAAACTATTCCTAATAATAAATTAATATAACAAACAATCAAAAAATAGGATGTAGTGACTTCATGAACTTCCTTTTACGTTAAATCGGAGTCTTATCTACCCTACCCTAGCCCTAACCTTAAACCCTAAATTTATGAGAAAAATTCATCGAACACAAATCGAATGGAACTTTTACCTACTCCGTTTGATTTCAAAGTTACCCCATTATCGTTTCAGGTAACCCACCTGTATAAGTGAATAGACGATTTCGCTCATTTTCAAGTCTACATTAGGTTAATGAAAGATTAATTAATTGTGAGTTGAGTATAGTTGCAAAAACTAACGTCGGATAACAACACTTTCTTTATAGGTACTATACCTAAAGTGCCTAAAACATATTTACACAAATTTCTGTCCAAAAATGATAAATAAAAACAGTTAAAATAAACAAATTTTTAAACCATAAAAAATAAATCAACATAATAAATGACAAATTTCAACCGCACTTTGCGAAATTAAAGTTCACGTTTAAATTAATCTTTTGGTTGCCTATGACATCTATTAATACAAAATTTCGAATATTTAATTAGGTGTTTTTTAGGAATATTCCTAAAGATTCATCGAGGTTTTAATTAAAAACGTCATTAATCAACTATTAAGGAAGTGGTATTAAAATTAATTGCTCAATTTTATTGCAGACATTATTTATTATCGGCATATTAACACTAATAAAAGTACAATTGTCTAGTCAAAAAGATCAGTACACTGACGAGAACAGACCCTACGAATTTAGCTTTACCATTGAAAACGAACAACATCGTTATGAAAAGAAAGGTAACTCGAATAAAAGCTCCTTTTACAACTAAAATTAATTAATTACATTGTTTCAGACATAAATGGGATCATCGATGGAGAATTTGGATTTATAACTGGCGATGGGGTGTATCACGTCAGTGTTTACGCCACAGATCAGAGTGGCTCGTTCAAGATTCTCAGCATGAAAAATGTTAAAATTAGTGGATGTACGTTTGATTTTATTCTTTACGTTTTTTAAACTTTTACTGCCTTTTTACGTGGGGGTAACATTATTTGAAAATATCTCGATGATTAGGGCAAAGTTGATAATTTAAAAAAGAAGTTTGGCTGCGGTTATTTCTGAAAACAAACACTACTTTCTGCATGGATATTTCATGCTCTGCATTATTATGGCTCCCTATAAATTTCTCCTACTCTTCTACGCGCAGTTGCTTTGCAAATTACAAATATTGATGTTTATAGCCGCTCTTTTAGGCATTTTAAATTATCGTAGCAATTTTATCCTACTCCAAAAATGACTCGTCTAACTACAAAACTTCATAATATGTCTTTTTAAATGTACAAAGACGCAACCGGGACGAAAAGATGACCGAGGATGGAGAAAAATCTAAAAGTGGAATAATGCACGGCATAAACAATAAATTACACAAAGCACATTTTTGTTTTTCGAAAGAACCAGAAACGAATCCCAAAAACGTTTGATTGGTGTACTTTCTAGTAGTTTGGTTCTAAAAATTAAGTTCCTCTCTTTTCAATTTTTTATAGTAAATCCTTTCACAGTATTATTAAACCTGGCAAAGGTCAAAATAAACTTGCGTGTCACATCCAAGAATAACCCCGTTAATCAATAATTGAATTGCACTCAATTAATTTAAAATTCGTAATTTGTTTACAAAAATTTTTTCCTTCTAAAAATAAAATTTTACTGATCACTAAATTTTGATCAAAAAATAATTATGGGCTAATTTAAATACGTAAACTGGAAATTAATATAAATTATTTATTGACGAACACCATTATGATCACAACTACTCAATCTCCAATTATAATAACGCATAAGTTATAAAATTTTTTTCTCAAAGTGGGGATCATTTTATTTAATTCATTCAAATTTATTTAACAAGTTCTATTTATATTCTGTTTTAGCGTTAGATCAGTTAGCCGACGGCATAAAATCAATTCAAAAATCTAATATTCAACAATATGGCGGAAGATCGGCTTTAACACCAGAAATTAACCGTAAATTTGAACAAAGAACGGCTAAAAGTCTCGAACCATCGACACCACCAACTAGAACTACATATAAAATCAAATCAGTGTCCACAATTAGGCCGGGGTGTAGTGGATGTGGCATACTGCCAAAAGCCACAAGTTCGCCTTTGGGACAACCGTTTGGGAATTACAAGAAACCAGAACGTGGTCGATCACTTAACTTATTCAACAATTTGTCCGAGCGTCCACCAATTAAAAATGCAATCCGATCAAGTTTTGGAATTGCTTCGACACCTAAACCGTTTTTTACAAATAAAGAAGCCGCCCCAAACATTTACAAAGCGAGTGTACAACAATCGATTCCAACCGTTACAACCTACACTCCTAGTGTGTATAAAACAACCGTAAAAGAAGAACCAAAATCCTTCTTTACTTCTGTAAATAGTTATTCTACTCCGAGAAGTGTCAACTCTGGACAAACTGTGTTTACATCGAGCAAAGTTAGTTCATTCAGGCCACAGATTTCATCGAAAGTAGAGGAGACTCCAAAAACGTTCTTTACGTCCAGCAAACTCATCAAAAATGAGTTAGGAACCAAACCCCAAACATTTTTCACCCCTAGTAAAGAAGTACATTCAAATCCGCCTCAAACGTTTTTTACATCTAATAAACCAGCTGTTGTATCACAAACATATTTTGGTGTCAAAAAACCTGCCATTTTAGAGACAACCAACGTAAAATCGAATAATGAATTCACGCCAAGCAAACTATCGCCATTTATTTCACGGAGTACATACCAAACAAATTCGCCTGTTTCTTCTTATAAGCCAGTATCGTTCATCCAGCCTAGTGCAAAGCCAAATATCGAACCCAAAACAGTTTTTACCTCATTCAACGCTCCGAGCGTATATCAAAAAAATTCACCTCAAATTGCAAACACACCAACATTTACTCAACCTTCTATTAAAGCAAAAGATACATCTCGTACGTTCTTTACTTCCAGTCCACAAAAACAGTTTGAATTACCAAGGGCACAAACGAATGCGCCTCCAATAACATATAAACCAACAGAAATTATTCAGCCCCGGTTTAAACCAAATTATGAACCTTCAACATTCTTTACGCCTAGCAAACCAGTGCAGTTTACTTCGCCTCAAATTGCAAACAAACCAACATTTACTCAACCTTCCATTAAAACAAATGAAGCGCCTCGAACGTTCTTTACTTCCAGTACACCAAAACAGTTTGAGTTCCCAAAGGTGCAAACGAATGCGCCCCCAATATCGTATAAACCAGCAGAAGTTAAGCCAAATTATGAGCCTTCGACGTTCTTTACGTCTAGCAAACCGGTGCAATTTACTTCGCCTCAAATTTCAAACAAACCAGCATTCGCCCAACCTTCTATTAAAACAAACGATGCACCTCGAACGTTCTTTACTTCCAGTACAACAAAGCAGTTTGAGTTACCAAGGGCGCAAACGAATGCGCCCCCAATATCGTATAGACCAGCAGAAGTTATTCAGCCCCGTGTTAAGCCAAATTATGAGACTTCGACATTCTTTACCTCTAGCAAACCGGTGCAGTTTACTTCGCCTCAAATTTCAAACAAACCAGCATTCGCCCAACCTTCTATTAAAACAAACGATGCACCTCGAACGTTCTTTACTTCCAGTACAACAAAGCAGTTTGAGTTACCAAGGGCACAAACGAATGCGCCTCCAATATCGTACAAACCAAATCATGAACCATCAACATTCTTTACGTCTAACAAACCTGTGCAGTTTACTTCGCCACAAATTACACAGAAACCAGCACCCGTTCAGTCTGTCTTTACGTCAAATCGGCCTACTTCGTTTAGTACAGGTTTTGCAAAAACTAATAAGCCAACCTACAATAATATACCGAGCGTGTCAAAAATAAACTTCCCATCAAATAAACCAACTGTATTTAACACGCAAAACGTTCCCAGAACAAATTTGGAAAATAATTACCAGAAAGTGATTGCAACTACAAGAAAGTCGACCAATATTTTCAAAACAGGTACGGTAAATAATACACAATTTAACAAACCGGGCACTTTCGACGCAGATATTACACCAAAGACAATTTCCAGTACTAATACACAAATTTTAGATAGGTCTAGACATAATTCACCAAATAGGGTATCGATAGTTAGAAAATCAAGTTCTCTTAATATACATAGGGAAAATAAAGTTGTAATAGATAGTTCAATTAAGTTTGATACACCACAAGTAACAACTTTAATCTCACCAGCAGCTACCTCTTACCATGTTTTGTCTAAAAAGTCCACTTACCCTCCAGTTGAGCCCACCACTACATTCCCATTCCCTTCCTCATTAAATAACTTCGATTCAGTTACAACAAACGGAGATGTAAATCCAACAACACTCAACATCAATCCAACAGTACACAATACACCAGGTAGTACATCTAGAATAACAACCACGAGAAAAACAAATACTGACAGTAATAATAATCGATTTGGTAAAATCAGATTTTATTGATAGTTTGTAAACTAACTTTGGTCAATTTTAGATCCACCGTCGACAAATTATCGACCTAACTTAATACAACCTATACAAACTCAAGATAGACGAGGCAAATCATTACAATTCACCCCTTCTGCGGCAGTCAAAGCAGAAAATGGAAATATTTACGTACCTGGCAAACAACCAATTCCAATTAAAGATAAATATCCCAACATGCAGGAAGGCTTGCCCCCTGGTATAACAGAAGGAGACATAGTAGGCTTACTGTACAAGTTTAATTACACTGTTGTTTTCCACGGACATTATGAGAGAGGCTGGACAAATGGAACTAAAGTCGGTGGTTATTTTATAAATGGAGGCGATGGGTACAGTCGCATCGTGACTTACGTGGCTGACGAAAATGGTTATAGACCTAAGTTTAGATTAGTTAATTTGGGATTCGATTCAAATGGTGCGCCTAAACCTGAGAGCGAGAAGGCGTTTGGATTAAATAGTTTTGAATTTGTTTGGTATCCTATTGAATAAGATATTTATTTTATTTTAGGTGCATGTAATTTGTTGTTAGGATTAAACGTTTCAAAAATCATCTTAAACTAAATCATCGATGCAGTACAAACACGAGTATACAATATAATATTTAGTATTCGCGTTATTCTATACACTTAACACACATGTATGAGAAGTTGCCTATGTTAACGGGGATTCTAAAGTGAAATTGTAAACTCATTAGCAGAGTCTCCGTTCTTGCCATATAATTTTTCGAAAGGATTTGTTTTTTCTATTGAAACTTCTTCCTCTTATACAAAAATGTCTGTCTCGTAGTGTTTTTTTTTAACAGCATTTTTGAAAATGCCTGTCAAAGTTTAGTGTAAAATGACAAACACAGAGACGGACATTTTCTATAAGAAAAAAAATGTTTAATTGAAAAAAACGCTTTCGAAAAATTCTACGACAAGAGCGAAGACTCTGCTAGCAAGTTAACATTCCACTTTAGATAAGGCCCATTTGAAATTTAAGAAAGACAGTACCTACAGCATAAAAGAAATTTATTAAAAGGTCTACAACACGCATGCTACGCTATTTTTCTATAGACTCGGTCACACCGCCGTCTTTCACAGATTTATATCGTTTCTTCAGTTTCCTTATTACTTATTCCACTCTCACAAACTCACATAGAGCGTTGTCCTGATTCTAAACTATTCATAAAGTATAGATTGGCTGAATACTTCGAGATCGATGCTGTAGGGCGGATGGCAAAAAGCGTTACAACAATGAAACATCAATAAAACTGCATCAATAGCCCTGCAGTTCCGATTGCGCGCCCAGTGTTCACTCTGCCTATTTATTCAAAACCAATTTGCGAGTAGGTAAATCTCTTCTAGCTATAATAAATTATTTCTCTCATATTTCAAAACGGACCTTACAGCTGCAAAGACTAATTGATAGTTAAAATTCACAATCGTTGATCTTTTTACTACATAAAGTTTATGTTTATGTCATAAACCTTTCAAAAAATATTCTATACTGTGATAAGAGTAAACAAAAGTGCTAAATATGAATTAATATAGAGCTGCAAGAAACAGTTTTCTTGTTTCACGGCTACTTTATTGCCCAGTGTACTACACTGTCTGATGTTGCATAGCCATAGTATTCCGTTTTCTTCAACTCTCTTAATTTTTTCTCCTTTTAACTTTCCACAATGCAGTGATCAATAAGTGATCTATCAATATTATAACAGTTCCGTCTGCAGTAGCGCAATTCCAGGTTTATTCCTATTTTAATATTTTATTAGTTCTAATACTCATAAACCTGTAAGCGGCTGTTTAATACCCCCTATACTCGTAGGTACACCTAATACACTTACATCATACCATACAACAATAACTTATTTTCAAGATATTGGTCTAGACTCTAGATGCAAACGCGTCTTATTTAATAATTACCATACCTGCAGATAAGACATATAAATAATTTATTGTTCTAAGAGGTCGAAGAGGGGGTAGGGTGCATGGTAAAGAACACAAATGAAAGGATTGCGAGGTACTGAGCGAACTGGCAATAAGAATATCCAAGACACAAGAATTCCAAATCATCGATTTTAAGTTTCGTTGCAAGCATTTCTTTATTAGACAAAATTAGAGAGATCATACTGTTTGGAGACCCCTATATCTCTTAGCATTTAAGGCGTTAAAGTAAAAAATTTATTTATTAATCAATTTAGAATTTATCTTCCGGAGGCAGCGAACATTTTTACTAAACCATAAAGTACAACACTTTTGACTGCAGGATGAACGAACATTGCAAATTAGTAACAAAACCTACCGTCTGCCTGTAAAAAGTGGTAGCATTAACTTAGGGGAAGCTCGAGAAAACTACGCACTTTATGAGAAAAGTTCTTCTATACAAAAATAAAGTACATTTAATTTTCTACAAATGATATATCTTAAGACTGATTTTTTCTATAGTGCACAATTTAGGCACTAGCGCGCGTTAAAGTTTGAAAAACTTCCAAAATCGAGCAAGAAACTTTTGTATCGCTCATAACTCGAAAACTACGCACTTTTGGAGAAAAGTGTTACTATATAAAAATAAGGTACATTCAATTTCCTACAAATTATGCCTCTGAAGTTTTTTTCTTCAACAAACAGTAGTTGAACTTTTGGGCATATCTGACATAGCGTGTCCGGGATGCAGAATACCAAACTATATTCGAAAAGTTTTTTTCCTAGACGAACGGTTTAAGCGCTACAGCGCGTTAAAGTTAAAAGCATAAAATCCAAAACCCGCCAAAAAACTGTTTCAGCGCTTATAACTCGAAAACTACGCACTTTTAGTAATTAGTGTTTCTATACAAACATAAAGTACATTATTTCCTACAAATTATGCCTCGTAAATTTTTTAGGTCAAATGAACAGTTTAGGTGCTAGAGCGCGTTGAAGTATAAAGGGTGGTTTTTAAGTGTAAAACTAAACCATATAAAAAAATTGATACAAAAACATTGCATTTTTTGTGCAAATTGTCTGCCTCTTAAAAGTTGCTGCATTAACTTGGGTGGCTCGAAATAGATGGGTGTTTGCTCTTTTTTCAGTTTTTCGCTTCTAACTTCAAAACTGCACCCTTTTCAAGAAAAGTGCATCTACGTAAACGTAAACTAGATAAAATTTCCTACAAATTCTATCTCTTAAGTCTTTTTATTTGAGTAAACGATTTAGGCGCTAGCGCGCATTAAAATTTAAAAAAAGTTCTAAAATCTGCATAGAAGAACTATTCTCATAAAGTGTTATTTCGAATTATAAGCGAAAAACCAAAAAAAGATCCACAATCCACTTTGCTGGAGCCTCCCCGAAGTTAATGCTGCGACTTTTAACAGGCAGAGGGTCAATTTATTATGGTTTAGTAAAAGTAAAGGGTTTGTTTTAAATCTAAAGCTAAAACGAAAGAATATAACCCAAACGTAAAACTGGAAGCAGGTAGCTTGGTAACTGTGTGCTGTTGCAATACCGTGTAGCAACCGGCGTTTACAAATTAGTAAATTTAGGTTTTCATTGTTACAATTAATTAAAAGCATGTTTACTAACAGCAACATGGTAAAAATATATTATTGTAGAAACGTTTACGCACATTTTTGTTTAAATACTTGTAATAACATGTACCTTACCTGTGAAGTATGTCATATATATTCCCATACCACATTGTAAAAAAATATTAATAAATAAGCGGCTCTTTGCCAATGCTACAAGTAATTCAAGTGTAAAGTAATTTTTAAATTACTTAATGTAGGTAGCTGCACAACTTGAAATGAAAATTAATATCAAGGATATGAAACAACATTTATTCAAAAAATTATATTTTATATGTAATTAATTATCCGCCTTGGAATGTGTACCCTGTATAGTACCGAACATCCCTCACCTTGAATTTCAATGTATGTCTAAAGTAAAAAGTCTAAAGAGACAAGGTAATACCCACATTGGCCAATTCTAGCATTTTCCACCCCTTGGGTGGAACACCCGAAGAACCTAATTCATCAAGTTACAATCAGCCGTACAATATCTTTTGTTTAAATTATAAATAAAATAAATAGTAATGCAAACGTCTAAAGGCGTGGTAGTGAAAAATCATGTTTATCATCGATATATCCTATTTAGGAAACTGGTCCATCGAACTACTTTCGTAGGCGTGAATTATGGAACGTTTATAAGTTCTTTGTAACTGAACGCATTTTTCTTCGAAATCAAACGTGTGAGATAAGTTTTACAAGGACGTAAGCCTACTCTTGGATTAATTTGTAAATTATACAGTAATAATGTGCGGGGTATTTTTGCATTACCACTAATACTATTTGTAGTTACCGTTCTTAAAATATTATAAAAAATTGTTGGGCGGTCGTGGTTATATGAAGAAGATAAAATTTAGTCATTGGCGTGTTTGTTTGCACTCGGATTAGTTTAGAAAATTCTTTAAAAGGAGGTTTTGGGCGTCCAACGCAAAAATCAGGTATCGTCGTGCAATATAATTTAAAACTTCTTGGTGTACAACAAAAAGGGTCTTTTCCTGTTATCTCCCCTGCTCACCGACTTTATAGTCCAGTCAAATAAGGTTTTTTGGTAGGAAAAATTCCTACAAAGCTGGATTTTTGCATACAAGTACTTTTCGATGTTACAAATAAGGATTCGACAAAATCCTAAAAATATCGGTGGAGCATCTTGAGATATTCAAGGTCAAAGGTCACAAAACTGTTGTTTTTGCGAATAACTCGCTTCCTGCCTATCGTACGATGATAAAGGTTATTATGAAAGTTATATAGAACATTATTAGCTACAAGATTGGTTATATGCATTTTTTCCATAAGTTCAACCCTTTTCGAGATATAGCGCGGAGAACAGTCACAATAAATTCGTTTACGGGGTGACGCTGTACAAACTGTGGAGCCAAACGCGTAAGTCTCATAAAACGAGACTTATCGACTGATGGATAATGTAGCACTGAGTGAGGTAAGAGAAAGATGTAATATAAGATTTATGAAAGTAACAATGGTGTTAGGTTTCATCTTCACCTATTATGAAGAAATTAAAAAAAAATTGTTCGAAATTTTAATATTTAGTGAGCACGCTATTTTCACTTCAGAAGCTTCTTATTCACAACTTGAAAGCGCGATAAAGATTTGGCATATCACATTAGATAGAATAACGATGTAGTTAAACATTTTTAAGAAACAAAGTAGTGCCAGGTTGCGCTTTTGCATTTTATGAAGAATTTAAAAAACAGTTTTTTTCGAAAATGCAAGTTTAAAGAGTGCGCTACTCAACTTCAAGAGCTTTTTATTCACGACTTGGAGGTACAATCAAGATTGGTTTCTAAAAAATCTTTAACTACGTCCTTATTCTACCTGATGTGATATGGGAAATCTTGATAGTGCCTCTAAGTTGTGAATAAGACGCTCTTGAGGTTGAGTAGCGTACTCTTTAAACTTGCATTTTCGAAAAAAACTGTTTTTTTAATTCTTCGTAAAATGCAAAGGCGCAACCTGGCACTACTTTGTTTCTTAAAAATGTTTAACTACATCGTTATTCTATCTAATGTGATATGGCAAATCTTTATCGCGCCTTCTAGTTGTGAATAAGAAGCTTCTGAAGTGAAAATAGCGCGCTCACTAAATATTTAAATTTCGAACAAAGGTATTTTTTACCTTCTTCACAGAAGACGGAGGCAAAACCTGACAAGAGTTTGGTCTTAAAAAATCTTTAAGAACGACATTCTTCTATGTAATGTGATGTAAGAAATCTTTATGGGGTCTCTAAGTTGCGAATAATAAGCTCTTGAAGTTGAATAGCGCGTTCATTAGTTTTGCAATTTTGAACAAAAATATGTTTTAACTTCTTCACAGAATACGAAGGCGAAACCTGACAAGACTTTCGTTTTAAAGAATAGTTAACTACGTCCTTATTCTATGTTATGTGATATAAGAAATCTTTAGGACATCTCTAAGTTGCCAATAATAAGCTCTCGAAGTTAAATAGCGCGTTCATTAGTTTTGCAATTTTAAACAAAAATCCAGTCAAATTAGACAAAAAATCGTGGAGAGTTCGGAAAAATTCGTATATAGCTGAAAATTGGTGTAGACCTTAAATATACTATTACAAATAAAATGTCAAAAGTCCCCATCGATCCCACTTGCGCTAAAATATTTATTCAAAGACAAAGGTCGAGAAATCGGTTTTTGCCAATATTAATCCAGTCAAATTACATAAATCGATAGCATTTGAGGAAAAAACATCCAGGAGTTTTGAAAATTAGTGAACTTGTTCATTAGAATCGGTAGTATGTAGTACAACGTACTAAAAGTCCCGGAGGGTGAAGGGCAAGAGCGGAGAGAGAGAGATCTGTTTAAAAGCGACCTTTTCTATTTCTTGCAGCTAACTCGCATCCTATAGATCGCAGGTTAATGAATGTTATTATGAAAGTTATAGAAAACATTATTAGCTACAAGCTTTGTTCTATAAATTTTGCCATAAGTTTAACTCTTTTCGAAATATGAGAGAAGGAGAATAGCAGAGAAGGGGTTACAGTGAATTTGTTTACGAGATGACGCTTTGGAAAAATTCGCATAGAGCTGAAAATTGGTGTAGACCTTAAATATACTATTACAAATAAAATGTCAAAAGTCCCCATCGATCCCACTTGCGCTAAAATATTTATTCAAAGACAAAGGTCGAGAAATCGGTTTTTGCCAATATTAATCCAGTCAAATTACATAAATCGATAGCATTTGAGGAAAAAACATCCAGGAGTTTTGAAAATTAGTGAACTTGTTCATTAGAATCGGTAGTATGTAGTACAACGTACTAAAAGTCCCGGAGGGTGAAGGGCAAGAGCGGAGAGAGAGAGATCTGTTTAAAAGCGACCTTTTCTATTTCTTGCAGCTAACTCGCATCCTATAGATCGCAGGTTAATGAATGTTATTATGAAAGTTATAGAAAACATTATTAGCTACAAGCTTTGTTCTATAAATTTTGCCATAAGTTTAACTCTTTTCGAAATATGAGAGAAGGAGAATAGCAGAGAAGGGGTTACAGTGAATTTGTTTACGAGATGACGCTTTGGAAAAATTCGCATAGAGCTGAAAATTGGTGTAGACCTTAAATATACTATTACAAATAAAATGTCAAAAGTCCCCATCGATCCCACTTGCGCTAAAATATTTATTCAAAGACAAAGGTCGAGAAATCGGTTTTTGCCAATATTAATCCAGTCAAATTACATAAATCGATAGCATTTGAGGAAAAAACATCCAGGAGTTTTGAAAATTAGTGAACTTGTTCATTAGAATCGGTAGTATGTAGTACAACGTACTAAAAGTCCCGGAGGGTGAAGGGCAAGAGCGGAGAGAGAGAGATCTGTTTAAAAGCGACCTTTTCTATTTCTTGCAGCTAACTCGCATCCTATAGATCGCAGGTTAATGAATGTTATTATGAAAGTTATAGAAAACATTATTAGCTACAAGCTTTGTTCTATAAATTTTGCCATAAGTTTAACTCTTTTCGAAATATGAGAGAAGGAGAATAGCAGAGAAGGGGTTACAGTGAATTTGTTTACGAGATGACGCTTTGGAAAAATTCGCATAGAGCTGAAAATTGGTGTAGACCTTAAATGCACTATTACAAATGAAATGTCAAAAGTCCTCATAAATCCCACTTGTGCTAAAAATTTTATTCAAAGTTAAAGGTCGATAAGTCAGTTTTTCGCAAATATCTCAATATTAGTCCAGTCAAATTAGACAAACGGATGGCATTTGAGGAAAAACCATTCAGGAGTTTTGAAAATTGGTATCGTTGTTTGTTATAACCTGCATTACAACATATTAAAAGTCCCGGAGGGTGGGGTGCAAGAGGGGGTGGGGGAGCTGTAATTATAACCTTTTCTATTTTGTGCAAATAACTCGCCTTCTACAGATCCTACGTTGATGAAGCGTCTTATAAAAGTTATAGAAAACATCATTAGCTACAAGACTTGTTATATGCATTTTACATTTTACCCATAACTTTAACCCTTTTCCATATATGGCGCGGAGAAGAGGTTACAGTGAATTTGTTTACGGGATGACGCTATATAAACTGCGAAGTAAGACGCATAAGTTTCACGAATGGAATCTTGTAGCTAATAATGTTTCCTATAACTTTTATAAGAAGTTTCATCAACGTAGGATCTGTAGAAGGCGAGTTATTTGCACGAAATAGAAAAGATAGCTTTTAAACAGTTCCCCCTCCCCCTGTTACACCCCACCCTTCGAGACTTTTAATATGTTGCACTGCAGGTTATAACGAACAACCATACCAATTTTCAAAATTCTTGAATGGTTTTTCCTCAAATGCTATCCGTTTGTCGAAAAACCGATTTTTCGACCTTTGACTTTAAATAAAATTATTAGTACAAGTGGGATCGATGGGGACTTTTGACATTTCATTTATAATGATGTCTGTATGGTGTCTGACTTGTTTTATGAGACTTATGCGTCCGACTCCACAGTTTGTACCGCGTTATCCGGTAAACGAATTTATTGTCACTCTTCTCCGCGCTATATCTCGAAAACGGTTAAACTTATGAAAAAAATGTATATAATCAATCTTGTAGCTAATAATGTTCTACATAACTTTTATAATAACCTTCATCAACATAAGATCTAGCGAAGATGAATTATTAGCAAAAATCAACTTTTTGTGACCTTTGACCTTGAATATCTCAAGATGCTCCACCGATTTTTTTAGGATTTTGTCATATACTCATCTGTGACACCTTAATGTACGTGTATACCAAAATCCAGCTTTGTAGGAATTATTCCAGGAATAGGCGATTTTTTGTCTAATTTGACTGGACTATTATGATTAGTTATGGATGTGAGAAACGAAATTGAAATGCTTTTGCTAGGTTCTAAAAGTTGAAAATTAATTTACTAGGTACTGAGAACAAAAATATATTTTAATAGTACTTGGATGTGTGACCCTAAGAAAAAAAAGTCAGTGAGCAGGGGAGATAACAAGAAAGGTCCACAAAAAGCTCTTTACAATTTTTATTTTTTTCTTAATTCGAATAAACTGATAGTGATGACACAAATTTCAAAAAAAGGCGAAGCTTTGGTCCTCTCATGCCTCGTTTATTACTCTTCAGCAAAACCTAAAGACTTGAGGCCACCACTCTCCAAAATTTTGAAAATCATAATGTGTAATCAACTAACTATCCACTAACGGGTTTTTGGATTTCTCCTAATTTCTTTCGGTCTGTTATATCGGCGGTTGAATAGAGTAACAGCCAGTCTCTCCTACCATTTCCATTTCCTATGCTTATTGCTTATCCAAATTATTGGCACTCCGGCAATACAGTTTTGGCTCTTACTTAATTATTTATATAATCTGCTAAATTTTCAAAAAAGATGTATGTGCAAAGCAATATTTTTAATTTCAGTAGGTATAACCTTGCGTGTTCCCATAAGTAACTAACTTATGCAATCAAAACAAACCAAATAATACGCTATTATAAACGAATTCCACATTAAATTCCATTTCCTTATTACATCCTTTTGTTGCAAATTCAATTTTCTAACATTATCCCAAAGAAATCAGTTCCAAAGTTGAATCAAAATTCGTGTATCGCCTCATAAAAATAACCAAACATCATTTAATTAGTAAAACAAATTTATTTTGAATTTTCATTACATTACGGCAAGGTTGGGCCCAGTTGAGCCAATCTTTTAGTATTTTTGAGAAGGTTGTTTAACCTTTTTTTTACCTCCAAAAAATTAAATTAATAAAAGCGTGATCTAAAATATAAAGAATTGAGAGATTATAATTATTTGCGTTAATGAACCTAATGATATAATTTAAAACCCACGTTTTTATACCCGGATTTATATTGAATCAGATTAAATTAGAACTGTTATTAATAACATAATAACAGCCCAGAAAACTATTCTTGCCAATTATTGCAATCAGTGCTTCCCCGGCTACAGTGCTATTTTGCCTCTACTGTTCTAATATTCGTTTTTACCACCTGAAAAATATTTTTCTAAAGAGTTAATCATCAAAATAAATTTTTTTTAATAAGAAACCGCGATATGGTGGTAAATTGCTAATATAATTTTGTTATTTTTGAATTAGTGTCCTCTTTTTAAAGCCTTGTCATCTAATAAATTAGGGGATCACTCAGAAAAGTAGCTGTGGTGGAAATGTCAGCAAGTTGGTTACCTTATCGTTTATTTAAGTAAATTTGGACTTTTTAACCTTATCACCACAATACATAAACAAACATGACACAATAATTATTATTCATTACTCAGTCATAGACTCAAATTAGCCCACGGTGTAGACTCAATAAACTAAAAACATTAAACAATTAACGAAATTTAATAACTCCACGAGATTGGATGACGACCTGACACCTTTGCAGCAGAATTTTAATTAATATCTGATTATCTGCTTGGGGTATACTGACCCATTCTTCTCTAAGAGCTATCAAAAGCTGTTAAGAAGTTTTTGAGGCCACAGATATGTTTCTAATCTTCCGATCAAGCTCTGCACATAAGAATTGAGATTCGTGTTAAGAACTGGCCAGTGCATAACTGGAATTTGATGTTGCTCTAGGAATTGTCTGGTTAGACCTCCTACATGTATATAGTTTTGCATTATAATGCTGGAACAGAAATCCAGGGTCTATGAAGACTCCAACAGCTATGACATGGTTTGCGAGTATGCCATCGATGTATCGAGCAGCATTTATTCGCCCAGGTACAACAACGGGGTATGTAGGAGTATTAAATGAAATACCTGCCCACACCATGTCAGATCATTCTCCAAACTTGTCTACCTCCTAAGCCAATCCTTCACGTTGGGGTTCACCTAAGCGTGCACAAACACGAAGACGGCCATCACGAGTTAATGGAAATCTCGACTCGTGGCTGAAGATGACCAAGAACTACAGCTCAATATCCCAATTTACATGTTGTTGTGCAAATTACAGCCTGTTTCTTTTGTTATTTAAGTCAATCGCGGCTTACGAACCAGCCTCCTTAACCTCGAATTGCTTTTTCGCAACCATTTTCTTACGGTTCCTGTACATATTTGAACTCGAGTAACTCTTCTGAGATATGTCTCTAACGCTAGATTACCAGAGAGTCTTAGCGCACAATTACGCAAAAATCTGTCTTGCTGCGCCGTTGGCGAACGTTTCGACACTGACTATCTCTTCAACCATTACTGCATGTCTCTAAGTATTGATTCAAAACTGTAGAGCTAACAGAAGGGCTCGCAAAAGAGAGCTGTGGCCTTCTTCATTATTGTTATTGCTCTTGCAACTTGAGCTTCATTTAGGTAACTCATTTTAGTAGCAAACACTCTAATCACAAGTAATAGCACACACGCGCTCAATTGTTCCTAATATTCACGAATCTACAGCTACTGTATTGAAAATATGCCTTTTAAGCTTAAGTGGTGCATCATCTTTTTAGAACAATTTTAATGCTTGGAATTGGTATTTTTCGCCATAAAAGGTAAAGCGTTTTAAAACCACGCATAAGAAGCTTGCCGATGTCTGTCTAGTGAGCAAAATTGGTTTAGGTGTCAAGATATTGGGTGAAAATAAACTTAATTACCATACAAAGAGTGCTTGAGATAATAATTGTGCATAAGCCAAAAATTAACCACAAAATAATCCTTGAAAAACGAAAACATTGTAACCATAAAGCGTATAATATAATTACGGTATTTAAGAAGAGTTTCGTTCAGAGATACCTATACAATCCTTATAAGTGCAAGCAACATCTTATAAAAGTGGTTACGAAAGTGGCTAATCCCACATATTATTACGTGCTGGCGAAAAAAAAAAGATTTTACTTTACATAAATGAATCAACATAGAATATAGTCAGAAGATGTCGATAAATGAGACAGATTACTTACGGTTAAATGATAACTAAAAGTTAGTGCTATAAATTGAAGAGATTGTACCTCTCAAACGTCATTAAAGTTCGTATAAAAATGTTTAGCGTAATCAGTTCATTATTTATAATAAATTAAATGAACAATTCTTTTAAATTTAATAATTTCACATTTATTATGGTGAAAAACATTAGCACACAATGATTAAATCTACACTAATAAGTATACCGGGTGGTACTACCACATAATAATGATCGTCATTATCTATTGAGGACAGCGCAACTCTGGAATCAATTCTTTGAGAACTATAACAGTTTTTTCTCCATGAGGACAAAGGCGAGAATCAAATCAACCCGATGATTTCCATTTTTTGCTTGCCACGGTTTAAATCCTCTATTTTGTAAATAACAAACGGGGGAGGAAAATACGCAAAAGATACGCAAATGTTCCAACACGCGTCTTCTCGCCTCGTTTCTCGGAAGACTACTCTTTAAATTCTAGAATCCGTTAATTTTGTTGAAGTTTAATTTGAAAAAAAAAATAGCTACACATGATAGCTATAATACACCCGGTATTCATATTCATGCACCTATAGCGTTTTTTAACTTTCCCTTTTGCAAATGATTTACGAGAACAGCAAAAATAAAAAATTATTTAATACTAATTAACCACAGCTAGTCTTGAACTTAAGTTAAGCACAGTGTCAAAAAGTAAGTAGGTAGTTATTTTATAAATAATTGGGGGGTATTTGGGTATCAACTTAAATGCTGTTTTATGCCTTCTAATTACAATTACGCCTAATTAAGTACTTCAATATAAGATGTAATTATTTTACTTTGATTTAAATTGCGCCGTAACCATAAATCAATAAATCGTGCCGTATTTTGAGACTTCGGGCCCTCCTTAACAATAAAATTCAATAGTATAGATGAGTTATCCGGCATACCTAATACCTATCGACAAAATATCACAAACCGTGCCAAACACGACCAAAAGGCAATGGAGAAATCTTAAGAATATTTTTATAATGTGCCTAGGTAGTTTTGTTATTGTGTCTGGCTGTAACATGCATTGTGAGTCGTGACTAACTACAACGAACTCATGCACTTGAAAAGCGTTAATCAAATGAACGAAAATCCATCCGGTTGATGAACAAGAAGCCTAGTTTTAAGCCATCTGAGGAATCTTAAAGTCTTTCCTCCTAACCATTTGCAATGTGGTGCATCAGGCTTTGCACCAAAAAGTAGCACTGTGCAATTAGATTTTTGTAGAAATTCTCAAATGACTCAACTCGTTGCTTTTTTACCAATCGGACAAATTTGACCATAAATGGGATAATTAATTCCGCAACGCACAACCACAACCTTCTGTAGGGCCCCTTGCATTCAACGAAATTTAACTAATAAAGCTCTTCGCATAGTTTAAATTGCAATTATTTTAATTTGGGCAAATCAAGATTTAATTTTACTCAAATGGTAAGACGTCACAATTAATTATTTCAAAATGGACTTAAGCACCTACAAGAGTTGAATATCCTTATTAATATAACGTATAACCGTATGTCTAGAACTTAAAAAAATGTTATATAAAAAATTGCAACAAAACAAATAACAGAAATTATTTATAGTATCATCATATTTATTAAACACTTAAGAAAAACGTGTAATATATGACAAGAATATTATTCTGTCGATTATTTTCTTTAAGTTGGTATAAATTATTACAAGCAATAAATAAAGCAGTATCAAATCGAGCGATAGCTTGTCAGCATGTAAAAAATACAACTTTGGAATGGCTGCGTGAGTTAACACATCATAGGAATAGGTTGCAAAACTTGCCTGGGACACCCACTATATGACCGTGGACGGCTGACATGCAAGTAGCTATAAGGCGCCTGAAAACCGCCCCAACAATGTGTAAGTGGGTTGGAGTCACTACTGCTTTTGTTAACACGAAATTAAACTATGTTAACTCACTTTTATACAGAGTGATTGGGCGAGGCGATTGTTTCTTACAATGTTCGATCCAGTTTTTATATTAATTTGTGTAAGGTATTTTCGCTTTCCAATACCTGAGTAACGTAAATACTGAGAAAATGGTCAATTTTAGAAAAGGAAAAAGGAAAGCGAGCCAAAAAAGGTGAAGATTTTACTTCTGCTTCTGCATCTGGTGATATCAAAATATTTAATTTGAAAATTTCTAACGGGCCTCATTTTTTCTCGGATATATCTAAAAAAATAATTATTAAATATTTATGGTTTCGGATGTACGAATTGTTGAAATTAGCCATAAATTTGAAAATTTTAAATAAACACAAGTGATAGAATCAGTGACAGAAAGTAACTTTTATACAGTGTGTTCCCTGAGGTAACCGACAAATTTATTTACACTTTGTGTTTTAGAGGTGTTTCTAAGCAAATTAGTTCGTATACACATTAGGGGATTTCCTCTTCGTGTTTTAAATATCGGCAAAAGAAAAATGCATCAAATAACGCAAATTTATGTAGAAAATTACATAACAAAGTTTTAAAAAAAACTAGTCGTATAATAATTTCTCAACTTGTTCGAATTGTGATGGATAAAGGGCTCAGCCCGATGTAATGCAAAATAGAAAAAAGTAAGGAATGATTAATGACATCAAAGGTGCAAACGTAATCCAACAAAACTAGAACAGTAAGATTTCCTTCCCCTTTCTCGAAAAATATCGTCAGTGACCGACAACAGCGCCGAAAACCCTTTCTAAATCCCGACTGTACATCAAGAAGAACAGTGCATAGATCCAAATAAGATGTAAGCTTCCTGATTAAGATTCTCTCTAACACCCTAGACAGGAGAGGAAGCCTACTAATGGATCTTAAATTGCTTATGGATTACGGGTTAAGTTTTTTTAGAATCGGTACAACAACTACCCTCTTCCATTGTGCCTCAGATAACATATAATCAAAAGACTTATTAACTTGATCATGCCAACCCCAATCCCATCCGAGCCAGGAGATCCCGCCTTTGACATTGAAATCATTCCCAGAACTTCAGCTTCCGTAGTTTTGCCGAACGAGAATTTAGTCGCGCTATTCTAAATTATACAATTCCTACTGTAAAAATCAAAGAGTTTCTCATTGGCTCGGTTGGCACTCTGGAGTGTACAGAAAAATCAATTTATCTCTTCACGGTCAAATAAATCTGGGGCCAAAACAGACGCAGACTTCCTATCACGGATAACGTGATAACATACATCTTTTTTGAGGTTGGTACAAAGAGATTTCAAGTCCTGGGATCGAAATTTATGCTTAAAGAAAGGCTCTTCTAAGACCCTTAGAATCAAAGCAATGGGGCGGATTCTGAGTTTTAACAAATTTTGTGTGTGCTTTTTCTCTCAATGACATGAAAAGCCTCACATTTTCGGCGATCAACCATATGTGGAACTTATGGAATTTTCGAGTTGAGATCGGGAGTGAACATCTCTCGTAAAGGCAGCCACATCAATAGTATTTTTAAGAGGCCGAATAAGCACACGGAGCACGGAGAACTGCATGACTCTGAGAAGAATTCAGTTCGACAGTGATGTAAGTTAAAGCATGGTCAGCAACATCATGAGCATTTAAAAATCCAGAGCTCCATGGACTCCAGAGCTGACACACTCGAAATCATCCATAATTATAATATAGTCAATTGGCTTGTTAATAATTTGTTTTAGGTTAAGAGAAATAATTGCAGAAGTTTTCTCGCATGTGTAGAAGAGGCCTCGTTTTACCGTAAGTAAGAGTGTAAACAGTATTGTAAGCGACTTCTGCTAGACTTTCTGGAGTTTTCTCGCACTTACAGTCAAGTTTCCCATAAGCCGTAGCTCTATCTGAGAGTTTATCTGAAATTCCTAGCGCAACATTTCTCGCATGTGGAAATGACGCCTACTGGCGTAAGGTCAGACGAACATGGTCGTGGTTTTTCTTTTGTCGACATCTCAAAAACTGAAAGAAATTGACCTAACGTTATTTGTTCGGGACCACCTCTAGAACACACGGTGTAAATTTGTTGGTTATCACAGGTAACACCCTGTATAGTCGGTACTATAAATATTTTTTCTGTAACTGTAATAGTAACAGAGCTATAGGTATAATAAATCCGGTTCGGGAATGGTAAATCACCCTGAAGATCGTCTGGGAGATTTAAAAAAAATATGGAAATTACTTACTACGCGAATTCTGAGTACGATATATTTATTTGTGTAAATTCTCTTAATTGATTAGATTAAACATTTGCGTATGTAAATTGGCTTAAGAATTTGTTAATCAGTCGAATTATCTAAGTCAATAACGAAATTAAGAAGTGAGTCACAAATTTGAGTTTCATTTTCCCATTATAGGTACATGTCAGTGAATGACAAACCTGCGAGTTTCCAAAAATTTCGCGTATATCCTTATTTAGGACAACTTGGGAGTTTCCAATTAATTCCGTTAATGAATAGACGTTAAGAAAGAAAAAAAGTTATGTAAACAATTCAAACAGGTCCAGTAATAAAGTAATGACGTAACGCTACACAAAGTCATCCGCGAAAATATGCAAACGAAAAACTTTTGAAATTGTTCCAATTAACAAAAATTTATTGGGCGAGATTAGTAGAATGTTAAGAATCAAAGTTTACCTAAGGTCAACACTTTTGTTTACAAACAAGCGCGCGATTTTTTCAAATTAAATCATTCTGCGTGTTGTTATGTTAAATTTCCTTTTTGGAAAGGCGCAAAAAAATTTAATCGATTAATTATTTTAATCTAAGAAAAATTGAGTCAACTTTATTGAGATTAGCGACTATTACGTAAAAATGATGTTATTGTTTTAAGCTTTTAAGCAAAATTGAATCATATCAACCTTGCGTATGTGCGACCTTTGACGCGTGCAATAGTGCACACCCACGATATAATTGCCAATGCCAATACCGGAGCACCCGGAGTCCGGATTTGCAACCGGTCAGTGGACGCGATATACCCAGTGAAAGCACAACTGTGTAAGTGCACCGCGTGTGCCGTGATTAAAATGATGTTTTGTTTTATTACATTTTTGGTAAGCAATTTTCTTTCGTTCAACTCAAAAAAAAAACAAAAGCCATTTAAAAGTAAATATTTAAAAACAATTGGGAGTTATTTCAAAATTTTCACAAGAAATGAGAAAATTTCGTCTAAACAAAAGGAAAGAAATTTTTTTTTAATTATTTAAGCACTTCGTTTTAATAAACAAAAATATTTTTTAAAGTACTTTCTTTTGCTGAAAGTACTCGTTACAATGATTAATATTGATTTAACGGTGAAAAGTGATAATAATATAATAATAGTCAATATTAATGATAAAGATAAAAGAAATATTGCTGGCTCAAACTTCCTGTATTTAAATACTTTCCAACTTCATCTTATTAACGTTAAAAATTCAATTTGAAAACTGGAGCAATTGAATGTAATTTTATTTGATCTTATGTTATGTAATTATCTCATTTTGTATGCAAATTATGCGACAAGGTAGACAGACGGCGGTTCTATTAAAAAAACCACGTCTAATAAATTAATTATTATAAAATTGCCCCCAAAATGATGTAATAATTAACTTGCAGTTTTAAATATTGCCCATTTTGACCAAAGAAATATTTCAGAAGAAAGAGGTTGAATCAATCACTGTGTAGTATGCCCTTACGGAAGGTCGTATAATGTATTCTCTCGTTTAACTTGTAAAGCAATTTCTTCTGTTTCTTTGGACCAATAGGTTCCATTTCGAAACTTCTGTGGTGCACAGGAAGTATGTCTTGTACGTTAGCAGTATCTCAGTATGCTTCCATGTTAGCTACGGAGAAGAGAACGAACCCCACATATCCAGCTTTTCTACAAAGCAGCTTGTGACCTTCTTTGAAAAGAGAGGATTGCGGACGGACTCACAACATGACCGATATATACAAAAGGTGGTCTGTCCTAAGTGAAAATAGCTTTTCAAAGAAACATCAGGAAGGGAAAAAATGCTTGGTATAATTTTGCTGATAAGATCATTTTTGCCTCCGATGCTCTGTCCATCAATCGTCCGTTTCTCTGCCTGCCTGCATCCATCATTAGCTTCGGCTAAAATATTTGTGGCACGTTCTTTGGGTAATCCAAACAATTTTTTTCTTCGGCTGAGCAGTTCGTTTGCAACTAGTAGAAAGTTCTACGCGGTTTGGAGACTTCCTAGTTTTCGGGCTCCATCTTTTCTAATCACACTACGTCATTACATTTTTCCATTTTCATTGTTCTTCCCAAGGAAATCATTTGAAGATTTCACGTTCATGACACACCATCTGTGGAGACCCCTGGAGACTAATTCTGGCTCTGTATATTTGATTCAAAACTAGTTCATAGTTCAGTAAACATTTCTAGAGCCTTGTTACCGCAAAAAAGTTGTGTGGGGTCCTATTATACGTTTTCTCATTAGAATAATGACGGCAATGAATTAACTCTCTCATTGGGTCTTGGTTTTTGAGCAGCACTGAGAAGTCCTGGGAGTGATTGTTGCAAGGCCCTTATTTGCATTTTTACACCATGCATAAACACGTGCAAATTATTTTGCTTTGGCTCTTAATGACCAGCCTGCACGAACGTCTTCCGAAAGAAGCTTTGGTTGTTACATTTCTATGTATCATTCGGCGTAGTTTTATGAAACGTCTTTTCACTTTCTATAAAGTCGTGATTATCACGTAAAAAGTTAAAATTTCAATTGTTTCATAGTACCCAAACGGATTATTTAAATCTAAACAATTCTGTTAGTTAAAGCCACTCCTTTCCATTTTGTTCTAATTTATTTAAATTTTTATTATTCCGCTTATATCATGCAAGTCAAAGAGCAAGAACGCGGTCATGGAGAATTATTGGTCAATGAAAGGGATATCAAAGCTTTAAGGACGTAAAAATCATGTTTACCTGAAGCGTACTCATTACTACTTTATCGATAGTACCTTTTAAAAAAATCAAAAAATGTTTTTGAATAATTTACCAAGTGAGCTGTACAAAGTATAAATCTAAATTTTTCATAATTCTAATTAATTGCTTTCAGTTTTCTGCACTAAAATATCTTCATTTTAATCTTCTTATTATTATAATTGTTAATAACAATAATGTTGTTAGTGTTAATAAATGTTAATTTTCAATGAAATGATTATTAAAACATGTCACAATAAAAATGTATAAATAATACCTACTTGATACGAATTAATTAAATTAAAAGTCTAAGAAATTAATAGAAACGATTTCAAAAACTCTCATCTAATAATTCAAAAACTTTCAATTCAAAGTTTATTATATACGCATTCGCGTAAGTACAACATATGAAAGCCCTCTGAAAATAAATCAAATAATGTTCTATAATAATCGTGATATAAAGAATTTTTTAAGAGCTGCATGCTGTTGCTTTCTGAGCGAAATGGAAAGTTGTCATTAAGAGAAATTGCTCAAGTTCTCACGCACCTTGTGCGTTTAACGTGGAGTAATTAAGGAAGAATTTTGGGTAAAGATAATTTCGTGTCGCAATAACTCAAATCAGTCTGTCATTACAATAAAAAGCGTCAAGGTTCAATTATTTTATGAGTTAATTACAATTAATTATCTCTTCTAACAACTAATTTGTCTGCTCGCGCGCGCTCTTCTTATTTGTATGTTAATTTTGTTTGCTGCTATTTTTTGCTATTGTTTTATTCTTCTTGTTCATACGTCCTTATTAGGTTATGCTATGTTTCGACATTCTTCGCAAGATTCTTGTTTAAAAAGTGTCAACTTGTCTTTTATAGTCAATCTTGAGATTTCAAGAATTTACTGCAATCATGCAGAGGATGTTTGCGGTGTAGAGTAAATAGTTAAATATTAATTTAAGAAAAATGGAAACTCATGGGCACGTGAGAGTCGTGTACTTCGTTTAGAGACACTCTGGAGCAAATAGAGAATCTTCATAAAGTGTACAACACGTATAAATAATAGGGTTCTACCATACATAGCGCACCCACTGTATGTATTTTGTAGCAACTTGAAACGTCAATCGTTCTTATGGGTTATAGGAAGTGGTCTTCAATCAATTCAATTCTCCTGCATTTTTGGGAATTATTTGCTGCCATAATCAATCATTGGCACGATGCTCAATGTGCCATAGTTTTAACCTCTTCGGAGCTTCTGAAATCACCTCAAGATTTTACTTGTATTTGATGAAATCGATATTTTCCCATAATTAGGGCTCATCGTGACTTTTACAGAAACTCACGACAAGAGCTGTGGTTGATCAAAATTAGTTTGTTTTCATTCGTCCGCAGAAGCCTAGAGTGAATTAGTGGGTCTATTATTAATTTAACTTCTCATTAAACGTTTATTGGTTTCTAGCCCATTATTAACGAGTTAATTGTTTATAATTACACTATTTACAGTTTATTGTGATAAAACTTGATATGTTAAATGAGCAATTTCCTGAATTAATTTAGTAGCGGAGATAGTATTTTATTATAATAATAATCGATATCCCGTAACTAATTTTAATCAATTTAGAAATTTCTTAGCGATATGTTATAGGCTTTTTAAATTATGTGAGATTGTGAGGGAAAAGAAATTTTAATCTAATTTCGTTTTAAATCCGTTTTGCATAAATTTAAATTAAATAATAATTAATATCATTTTCATTTAGGTTTAGCGAATACACTTTTAATTAGAAAAATTTATTAATGTATCAAAGAAAAAAATTAAGTTGAATTACACAATAATTGTTCATTTTAAAACTAGATGTAATATCCACCTATCTATAGTGTTCCAGTCTTACAAATCTAGAGGAAGTGATTGGATTGGAAATATAGAATTAATTATTATTAGAGAGCAATCACTTTTAATCGATATGAAATCACCGCAATACGTAACTCAACGTGCATTTAAATACCTTTCTTAATTTTTCACTCGGCTCAAAAATTTGCCCAATGGTCATTTTAATTTGTTTCTTTTTGCTAATTTCGTGACATCGCATAATATAGCCAAGTCATGAAGTTTAATTACCCCAAGAACTTTTTCCGATTTCTAATCCTGATCCTTATACGCAAAATACTCAATTGCAGATATTAGGTACTTCTAAATTCATTAGGTATTTCTTAATTAATATTGAAATTAATTTTTTACTTTTTCTATTTAATAACTATTTCAAGTGGTTGATGAAAGCATCCTTGATGAGTGATGGCTATCATCCTTGATGAAAGTAATACAAATCAATTCAAGTAAAATTATAATAATTACTGAGACCGTGGAATATTAAAAGCAAGAACACGTTGATAGGAATGGAGGCATACGCGCATACCCTACACGCTCAATAAATACAGCGTGATAAAATTGAGCGTCTAGACCTAGACACTATGAGAGCGTACTCTGGCGTATTCTACGCTAGGTATACCTGAGAAACTACTGCAGAAGTAAAAAAATCTAAATATTTTAATATTACTCTTATGCTTCATCCACCCTCTCCCTGCGAAGGATGGCGATCAGTTGGCTAACAGAACTTTCGAAATAGTTGCACGGAATATATCCCTAACCCTAACTATTAGCGTCTCAAGTCCTTTATCCATGACTTCTGACAAAACATACGAACGTAATGAATTCTCAGTAACTCATTAACCGCGTTCCTACAACGTCATCTTAGAGAAAATGTTTTTTCCTGCTCCTAAACAAACTTTCCACAAGTTCTATTACCCGTATGTTATAGAAGAGCATTTTCAACTTTTCAAACTTTTTCATTTCAAAGAAGAAACTGGATGCTCATGAAATTGCAGGTCTATCAAAATAAGACACTTTTGGCAAATATTTTTCACAGAGGGATATTAAATTGTTCATCTATACATGTTTGGGGTAGTTCTAGAAGTAGTTGGTCTTCCAACTTTCTTCTCATAACACGGTAAATATACCTCTCTTAAAACCTCTTTTTACACTAGTCCACTAAGGGAATCGATCAAAAATCTCCTTTTAAATGGTGATCATGTCATCAATGATCATACTTGTTGAGCATTTAGTCCACGCCTTAAACATTAAATGGGTAATTTTTTTCCTGGCTTTTAAATTACAACCTACTTGATTTTACATTAATTTCGCTACTATCGAAGTGATTGACAAATGAATATAAAAGTCACCGATTAAGTAATTAAAATTGTCGTGGCTTACTTTAGTAATTGCTCCAAAACGAGTTTAAATTATTAAAACGTATGGTAAATTGCTAATGATTAATTAATTTTTTTTAAATTAAACCGGACGAAAGGCCAACTTGTGCATATTAACCAATTGGCTCAATTAATATCTGCATCACGACGTCGATTCGGATAAGTAAAGAAGGGCGAAGTAGTGTAACGATGTTATTAGAAATTTCTTGAAATTTTTCCTAACTCGTTCATTTAAAGATCGGTGAAAGCCCAAGAAAAATTGTCGAGAAACCTAAGTACCCTCAAAGAGTCACCGTTTGGGGTGGTTTTGAGACTAGAGGAATTGCTAGGCCGTTTTTTCCAATAATGGTGCCTGCGATGATGAATGCTATCATAGATTGTTATCTACCATGATAACGGACTTTTTATATCTCGAATTATTGGACGATATGGATGTGGAGGATAAGTGTTTTTAACAAAACGGCGCCAAATGCCACACGACCAATGCAACAATGGCTTTATTACACGAGAAGTTCCCGAGATTGGCCACCGAAATCGTGCGATTTGACACCCTTGAACTTCTTTCTTTGGGGTTATCTCAAAAGGAAGGCCTATGCTAATAAGCCAGCAACAATTCAAGAGCTAAAGAACAAGATAATAAGGCATATTGGTGGAATACAGGATAAATTATGCAAGGATATCATCCTAAATTTTAACAAATGGATTGATGTGTGCAGCCGAAGCTGTAGTGAACATTTGGTCGATATTATCGGGTCAAAAGGGGTAAAAGTAGATCTAGAAAATTATAAAATTCAGAAACCACCACTGATACTAAGTTACAAAGTAACTTTTAAGTTGAGAATTGAAGAACAATATTAAATTTATAGGTAGTGGGGAACGCACTGACAGCAATATTTCAAACGATTTTTTTCTCTCCTGAATCGATTAACTTTTGAATTTAAAGCACTTATACCTACTAGATAAATATCAATTTTTTTTTCTTAAAACAAAATTTAAATTATGCAAATTATCGCCTATCTCAATCAATAATAATTAGTTTCTATACTTTTGCTCTACTTGAGTTGGTACTTAAAATAAGCGATTATCGAAAAATTTTCTAATTTCTCTAACCCAAAGTTGCACTTTTGTACAAGTAGGTACCCCAAGTCTTTTCAAACGACGTAAAGAAGATTGATTAAAGTAATAATACAGTTTTGTAAATTGAAATCGGAACATTTGCGTGTCTAATTGTTAATGTGCGAACTTGAGCTATTAGAGAAATATTCAGGTTGAGTACCACTCTTACTTTCAATGCTTTAGGAGTATCCGCTATCTAATTGAGATTCTGGAAGTTGAATAAAAACTAAATACCTATAACTAACTACTTCATCACTCATCACACAAAGCGAATATTGAATAGATTTCAATCCGAAATGAAGCGAATAATGCATCATTAATTGATTTCGCGAATTAGTATCAAGTTCTTTTTCAAAATGCGGCCTTCTGGATTAAGTTCAGCTTGTGAATTGTTAAGTGGTTTTAATTGTTCCGTGGTTCGAGCTTCGGCATGACTTCACAATCAGATATTTGTAGGCATCTTAAGAATCCTTCCACGTCTTGCTATAACTTTTCGTGCTTTACATTCTTATTATTGTTTATCAAAATTTAAATCAGTGAGGCATGTGTATGATCGAGTTGAATTTTCCAAGTTAAAGAAAAATAGAAACATTTTTTCTAATTCACTCTCGAGCTCCCTGAGGTTCTTCACGTAACTTCCAGTTTATGGACACCAATTACCCTTAAATGACTTTTTTGCCGTAAACTGTTATGAAATCAAACATTTGTGATCATTGATCGTACTCTGGAACCCTTGATAGATTATGGGTGATTTTCGCGCTGCGCTATAGAGTGATGATCTCGCTTCATTATCGTAAGAATTAAATCGCATAGCCCCGACTTTGATTTATAGCGCTTTAATTCGTTCAATGTTGATCAAATAAGCTAGATTAACCCCTGCGGACGCGCCTAATTTAAATTTGATAAATTAAACTTTGAAATTCGACACTTATAATTTCGCTTTCACTTTTCGTCAAATTTACAATTTACACCTATAGGCGTGTCATTTGACAATTTTTTCCCACATTTAAAAGACAATAAATTGAATTACACGGCGTAAAATTACATAATCTCATTTATTCTTAAACTATTGGAACTTATCCTGCTTCGTATCCACAAGTTCTGCAATAGTCCAATTTTAGTTTATTGTACCCAAAATGTTGTAAAAAAATAATTGAAGTAATCTCGTTATTGAATTTCTAATAAGTAGGAAAAAACTTGTATTATGTTAATCTGAGTTGAACATGCATTTTGTATTCATTAAACATACCGTATAAATGCCGAATCCGTACAGTCATATTATAGGTACAACACACACATTTTAATGTATTCGTAACATATTTATTTATCAATTAATAAAGGTCACTTTCTTTCGAGAAAGTATAAGGATGTAAAAAGTAAATAAACGACAGAAAATTATTAGTTTTATATTAGGTAAATTAATTAAAATTAAATTTTGAAATCTTTTTCTTCGAGGAAAATGTATCAAAATTATAGTTCTTATAACGTACCATACGATAGAAAGGATTTAATTGAGTTGACTTGAGAAACTTTAAATATTTTTTACAACCTTAAGTAGACGGTTCGAGGATTTTTTCTTCAGATAAACAGAAAATTGGGTATTTAAGCGTTCCCCATCCAGCGGTCGCACCTATACCAAAGATTTAATCAAAACAAACAACTCTTTTGGATCGTAAATTTTAGGTACGGAAATCTGACTACTCATTGTGTTTTATGTTATGGATGAAATTACACAACGGTAAAAAAAATTCAAAAAATAACACACGTTCCCGTTTTGACAAACAGACATTTAAATCAAGAAAGTGTAAACTGATGAAAAATGAAAGTGCTTTAACAGTTACTTAAGACTTAAAATTTATTTCTAATTGTCTATTATACTACTACTACTACTGTTGCTATTATACTAACGATTTAAATATCGTGTAATGAGTATAACAAAAAGTGCCTGTTTGTCATGCAACAATAGACACGTCTAATTTTCTAAATTCAAAGATGATACTTGACTATGACAAATTACTATTTCTAGATTATATCATCTTTGGTCAATATCTATAAAATATTATGTAATTTTAATCAAGTTCACGGTCAAGACCTTCATATACCTATACTTTCGGTTTATTATAATTCACGTTTAAATTAGGTCAGGTATTGTTAATTAGTAATTACGGTATGTAGTAGTTTTGACATTTGAATTAACTAAAGCTCGAAACTAGAATTTTTAGTTTGATTGAGAACAATTGGAATTTAATGTAATTTACTTGCTGTTCGAGTGATTGATGGAGCGACCTGCATGTATAATAATAGTAATACTTTATATTGTTCTTAAAGCCTTGTTAAAAATTAAAACTTGCAACTGTTTTTTATAACTTTTCCTATTGCAAATGAAAGTTTTAAATGATTGACCCCTAAACATTTCTTTCAAAGGATAACGTCTCGCATTAGTATTTAAAGTTTAGTAAATAATCATCAACACCTATAAAATATTCATTCAAAACAATTAGTAATTCATAATTGGCTGTAATTAATTACTTGGTAAACATTTTTCGATTTAATTCCGAGTTATTACCAGCTACCAGGACTTAGGATTCGGTCACATTACGAAAATTCCAAAGCCGTTTCGATACAATCACATTTTGATAATGCTTTTGAAGTAGAGAAAACGTGGATTGTATAATAAATTAATGAAGATACGTAGGTTTACCAATTTATGGCGTGTACTCTCCTCATTGATGCCAAATTTGTAACCTAATTGGTTAATAATTTAAAAATGTAGTTTCGAAATATGTGCAATAACTTAAAAATTACAAAAGTGCCAAAATTGGAACTATTATTTGCTTGGATTTCAATTTTACAATTTTTAAATGTGACATCATCGTGAAGTTGTTTGCATTTAACAAGTATTCAAATTCAAATCTATGGATAATTTATCTAGTTGAGAATGCGAAAATTGTTATAAGTGGTAATTTTGATATTAGAAGTTTGCCAAGTAAAGTGAGAAAATTAGCTAAATTTGAAATTACCTTGAAATATATTTATAACTTCATAGTTTACAAACAATAGGATCATAAACAACCATTGGTTTGGAAGAGCGTATTGGAATTAGACATGGACATTGATGAGCCATTAAAATTGGAGCCGTGTCGTTACTTATGACTGCAAGTACTCAAAACATAAAATTTCAAAAATACACATAAAATTGTTGATTTATCAGTCTCTCTTTTAATTTCTTTTAGCGGTTTATATTATATTTTATCCACTTTACTTATATTCGACAAGCTGAAAACGAGTTCCATTTTAACTCATTGTAACGAAGAGCAAATTATCCTTCTCTGAACAGTCAAAAACTCTCACAGAAGTCATATGCTACTATACAACCATACTACCTATAAATAATAAGTTATTATTACGAAATGGCAAATGTTCTTCAATAACAAAACCATTGTTAACAGTAAAGTACAAAATTTTGAACAATGCAAGCTGAAAGTACATTGAAAACCGACGGTCTACCACTCCAACTTGTGGCATTAATTGCATTGACTTGGGGGTAGCTCGAGAAGAGCGCTTTTTTCTCTTCTTTCGGTGTTTCGCTTATAACTACGTACTTTATAAGAAAAGTGTTTTCATATGAATATAAACTAATTCAAATTTCCTACAAAATATATTTCTTAGGTTTTTTTCGTCAGATGAACGGTTTTGGCTCTAGAGCGGATTAAAGTTTGACAGCAATTCCAAAATCGCCTAAGTTAAAAAACATTCGGTATTCGGACTTAAAAGGCGTCCGCTACCACGAAGGCTGCACTTAAAACCATCTGTCATGATATATGAGGATGTATTGATATCTAGTTAGCCTAGACCAGTTCCATGCAAAAAAAAATATTGCGTTACCATAGCAACGAACAACGAAAAATTGGAGTATCGAGCCATCATCAAGTACCTGTATTTAAAAGGATTAAGAGGTAAGCAGATTTACGAAGATATGGTTAATACCCTTGGTGATCAATGTCCTTCGTATGCGACCGTGAAAAATTGGACTGCAAGCTTCAAAAGAGGTAAATTTTCAATTGAAGATGATGACCGATCGAGAAGACCAGTTTCTGTGTCAGTCCCCGAAAATATCGATGCAGTTCACGACATGATTTTATCAGACCGTCGAATTGAGCTGAAACGGATATCTGAAGCACTGAATATTGTATACAAACGCGTTCATCATATAGTTCACGTCAATTTGGACATGAGAAAAATTTCTGCAAAATGGATCCCCAAATGTTTGAATGTTGACCAAAAGCGTGCAAGGGTAGAAGCATCGCGTTCAATCTGTGCTCGATTTGAAAATGATGTAGGCTTTTTAAACCGAATTGTTACTATGGATGAGACTTGGGTACATTTCTACGATCCAGAAACAAAGCAACAATCGATGAAATGGCGACACTCTGGTTCTCCAAGACCTAAGAAGTTTCGTGTCCAAAAAACAGCTGGAAAAGTTCTTGCTTCAGTTTTTTGGGATTGCCATGGCAAATCTAACAGATATATAATTTGTAGCAAATAAAATTTAATTTATTTTTGTACAAAAGAACTGTGCTCTAATTTTAGAATTATTGCCAAAATTTAACGCGCAGTAGCGCTTAAAGCGTTAGTCTGTGAAAAAGACTTAAGAGTTGTAATTTATAGAAAATTTAATATCCTTTATTTTTGTACAGAAGAACTTTTCTCTAACGGTGAGTAGTTTTCGAGTTGTAAGCATAATACCATATAATACTAAAAAAAAATTTTGATAGATTTTTTTTCTAAAATTTAACGCGCTGTAGCGCTTAAACCGGGGACAAAAACTTTAAAGTTGTAATTTATAGAAAATTTAATGTTCTTTATCTTTGTACAAAAGAACTGTTCTCTAACGGTGCAATTTTCGAGTTATAAGCGAAAAACTAAAAAACTGTTTTCTGATAGATTTTGGAATATTACCCAAAATTTAAGCGCTGTAGCGCTTAAACTGTTTGTCTGAGGAGAAAAGCTTTAAGGTTGTAATTTATTGGAAATTTAATGTTCTTTGTTCCTTTGTAGAAAAACTTTTTTTTGTGCGTGGCTTTTGAGTTATAAGCGATAAACGAAAAAAAACAGTTTTTTTGGCATATTTTGGAATTTTTGCTAAACTTAAAAGTGATCTAGCGCCTAAACCGTCTGTCTGATGAAATAGCCTTTCAGATATAATTTGTTGGAAATTTAATGTTGTTTGCTTTTGTATAGAAGCGTTCTTCTCAAAAAGTAAAGATTTTTGAAGTTATTTCCGAAAAACTGAAAAAAGAGCAAAAACGCGCTCTTCTCGAGTTAATGTTACCACTTTGAACTGGAAACCGGTCGATTACATATTCACAATGTTCTTTCACTCTGCATCTGCATCGTTAAAAATTGTATACTTTATCATTTAGTAAAAGTGCTCGCTGCCTCCCGGAGTAGTTAGGGCCTCGCCCATCCCCGGATTTTAACAATATTTAAACAATATTCCTGCTAGTAGCTACTAATTACAAACAGTAAATACATAAAAAAAAAAGATTCATATTTTTGTAGATCTTACATCTTACCCCATACTTTACATAATACAAATCCTATAATAATTTATGCAAAATTTATGAATGAATCGTTCGACTCTTTGAAGCGTGGTACCGTTCTATTAAATTTCCCGTACCTAATACCCAACATACAAAAAAGGATTATATAACATAAAAGTAAAATGCTTTAAAAGGCTAAAAACGCACTGCTAGTCATTATACGAATTAATATTGTATTTGTGCCAAAACGATATGCACTTATTTTGCATTAAGAAAAAAAGCTTAACCCACACACCCAATTTCTCTTACTCAATTAATAGAATTTTAAACGGCAAATGATTTCTTACGTGATCTTATTCAACACTTCAATGGTAATATTATAAATTTCAAGATTGAATTACCATAAAAAATGTTTACATAATATCAATGTGGCAGTGGGACATTAATTTAGATGAAAGAATGCGACCTTTCTCATTGTTATTTTTTGTACATAAATTATATAGTTTTAGGTCACCTTAAAACTATACGGTGTTCTTCGTTTCACGATCAAGATCTTTTCCTATTTCCAGCACAGCTTTATCAAGTAATTGACTCTTAGTTCGGGAACGTATTCTTAAATGGAAGATGTGTTGATTAGAAAGGGAAATTTAAATTGGACATTACTCAAAAAAAAATTAGACAGGGTACTTCACGTTAACTATAACCCTGACACATAATAATATGAGGTTGCAACAACAAAGCACTTCCTGGACTCTTTAAAGTACAATGAGTTAGTTTTTAACGGGAAGTAATGAAGTAATTAATAATAAGATAATGCGCTTGGCATTGCTTCGAAATTAAGTAATTTACACAATTTTTATGATGGACTTAACGTAAAGATCAAAAACCTACAAGTTTATATAATGCAAGTAATGAGTTACTGTTACGAAAGAATTAAACTTTCCATAGCCTACACTAATTCTTCAACCTAGTTATTGTTTTTGTGTACTAAATCGTGATATAATTAACAAAAAGGCGAATTATTACAAAATGAGTAATAAAAGAATTGATACTTTACCAAAATTTTCTATTTTAGTGACCGTAAATTATGATGCATCGAAGTGTTTACGTATATAAAATCAACCTAGCGGACATAAGACCACTCCTAAATTAATGCCAATTAAAAGCATCAATCAATTTCTTATCTAAACATCATAATCAGCAAATATTTGCATGTAATTAGTACTAAATTTAATTATTTGTTACAGGTCGTAATAATACTCCCTCCGTCCATTAAGTTAGTCAATGGAGAATGGAGCGATCCAGCCAAAGCCCAATTTCATATCCAAACAGACGAAGGGCCAGACAGATATTTCAAGTATCAAACTTTAAGTGGACAGTATAGAAAAGAAAGAAGACTGGAAGATGGCACAGTGATTGGTTCATACGGTTGGGTCGACGACGACGGTTATCTTAGAATGAGCGATTACATCGCCGACAACTTGGGATATAGAACGTTAAAAAACAAAAATGTCTTCGTAGGAAAAAGTCGACCTATAAGCGAAGCACTCATAATCGCAAAGAAGGCCCCTGCAGATTCTGGTACTTTGGTAAATTCGCAAATTCGACCAATAGCTAAGACAACGCCCGCTCCTTACTACAGTTCGTCGGCTGTACCTGCTTATAATGGTCCTCAAAGTATTAAAACTTATCCTGCCGGATTTAGCTTGCAACATTTGGAGCAGCCTGTACTTAAGTTTGGAACGTATACCGTGCCACAAACAACTGCCGGTTTGGGTTATAGCACACCTTCTCCAAACGCCTTAGGTGGTTATACACCAGACGTAGAAGTTTCCTTAAACTCGATATCATCATCAACGGAAGCACCTCTTAGTCTTAGAACATTACTACCTCCAGACCCTCCAAGTTCGACTCCATCGCCATTTGTATCAACCACTCCGCCTACAGTTTATATACCATCAACTACACCGTCTCATATTACAAGTTACAGTTCTACGCCTTCTTATCCCACCCCAATACGTAGTTACGAAGCATCCACTCCAACATACGCGGTTCCTTCCAAATTTTCAAGTTACAGTTCTACACCTTCTTATCCAACCCCAATACGTAATTACGAAGCATCCACTCCAACATACACAGTTCCTTCCACAAAATATGGTTCTCCAATTTCATCAACTTTGCGGCACGTAAACCCTTACTACAAAACCACCAGCAACTATATCTCACCTCCTCTTTCAACGATTGCACCACCGTTTAGTTCCAACTCTCTAGACTACTATAGCAGCGACCCACAATACGAACACTATCCAGAAAATCAAAACTTCGTTAACCCTTACATCTATCGAAACGGTCCCACATATCCTATCGATAATAGGGGAAACAGCTACAATGGTCAAGCCGAAAATATTGGGGATGGTTACAACAGACAATTCCCACTCTACGACGGAATTTCTGTCACAAATGATGGATTTAGATATTACATACCGAAACAGTACCACGAAGAACAAAACCTTCCTGGTAATGAAAAGAGCGGTAGTTTCGGCTACGTGGATCCCTTCGGTATAAGAAGGGTGATTTACTATAACGCCGGACCAGATGGTTTTAAGCACAGAAAAAACAATAGGTATGTGGGACTAAACGCGACCCCTTACGATCCTAGGCCTTATTAAAAAAAGACTGCCAACGAACTTTTTCGACGCTTACTACCGCGTAAGCGAAACAAATGTGATTTTAATCTCCTTAATTTATTAATCTTGCCTTAATTGTAAATATTTATAAGTTATCAATGGAAGAAAACGTACACCGGTTAAAAAAACTACTAGAGTTTGTATAGTCATTATAGGTATTATACGCCTGTTTGTATATTGAATAATTTGACCAAGAACAACCACTTCCTACACTTCGTTACAACAATACATGCCATAAAAATGTAAACACAAAACTAAGTTTAATTATTCTTCGGAATTTAATTGAAAAACGTAAGTTTTGGATTTATTGGGCCATACGGCAGAGAACTACGGTGAAATTAATATTAAAGCTATGTCGTCTTAAAACGTCTCATTGAATCGTTTGTAGTTAATCCTAAAATAGATCGATTTGCAAAAAATTATAGTTACTCCAAGGTTAATTTAAAGGCGTTTCTTTTTATAAGAAAATGCTAAATATTTCCGTCTAATCCTTTTAATTATATTAATTTAAATTCGTTATTGATGACAAACAGTTTCGTAAGTATTAAGCAATCCATTATTACATAAGATGTAATAGGCTTAATTAGCTTACTGTATGGGTTGGTTTCAAAATGGCACATATGCTCTAATCTAAGGTACGTTTTAGGACAAAGACACACTTAAAAATGAGAGTGAACTAGCTGACACCGATGCAGCTCGATTCAGATTGCAGCAGCGTACATTTGGTTTCGAGACGTCAAGTCTAGGTATTTGCATATCTTGGTGGAATAGAGTATAGAATGCATTTTTTACAATATACTGCAAAGCTTTTGGAACCACATTGTATAATTTAAATTTAAATGAAACTGTTTGTAAATTACGCTTATGAAAAACTTTAGCGTAAACATCATGTGCGGATCTAATAAATTCTTTAAGGGTGACGTAGTAGAAAATTTTATGGGAAGAGGTGAGCCAAGGCGCCCCTCTGAAGATAGAGATACCCATAATATTTCATTAATTGTGCAATGGTCATTCTTGGATCCGCAGATGGTAAAAATAATTAGGAAAAACTTAACAATTTCTAATAAAGTAAGTTAATCACCCCACTGTTCATTTTTCCAGAGATTAGTGCACAATTCCAAAGAGCTTTACAATTTTTCCATTAATAGAAAATTTGAAAAACTTATCTGTAACAATTCTTATCCGTAATTTCAATTAAAAGGCTCTAAATAATTTTTTACGATTACAAATAACGAAATAACTTACAGGTAAACCGATTCTTTAAAGAAATGCATTTTTTATTAGTTTGTGATTATGTGATTTTATAAGATGAACGAAAAGCTTCAGCAGCAATTTCCCGTGAATAATTGCTTATAGAAAATATATAAAATAAAAATTTGTAGATCTAAGTATTTAATTTAAATAAATAATTTGTTGTTTTTTTCGAAAATCACTATAGGTATAAGTAATTAAATTTATAAGCTCTAGTTCCGGGAATAAGCTGCATAATTAAGCGAACATTATTTTTGTGTATATATTTTATAAAAAAAATAAACAAATTTAATTTATTTATATTCATTTACGCTTTATCGCTCTAGTGCCTCAACACGAAAAATTTTTGGAAACTTGTCCATTTCTATCTCGGACACCAGTAGGTCTACAGAGACAGTTCTAGTCTTAAATTATAGGAAATTTGATCTATTATTAGAAAGTACGCCTTAAAAAACGCCTTTGGCAAACAAGTAACCCTTAATGGTCAAAGCTAACGAAAACTGAAAAAATAGTTAAAATTTCGCGATTTCTTGTCTTTTGACAAAGATCCGGAGGCCTGTCACAGGCGACACGCGACAACTTGGATTTATCATTATATTACACAACTAAAACACTACAACATATCAAAAAATCATATCTACCCCATTAGATGCAAGGTATGTTTAAAAATATTTTGTTCAATTTCATTTCGACTTCATGACGAATGATAGCATTACCAGTTCTAGTCAACGTCCCTTTCCCTCAAAAAGATATGAGAAATAGTACCAAGTCATGGTATGCTCAGAACTCGGAACTCTTCTCGATTTCAAAAATTCTAAAATTATAAGGGGTTGTCTAATTTAAAATAGGAAAGCTGATCAAATTTACGGCTGAAACGGAAGTAAAAATAAAAAATGTTTTACAATCTTCAAATCCTCTTCAAATATACAGGTTACTGTGTAAGTCGTCCAAGTTTAAATGATACAAAAATGTAATTTGAGAAGAAAAGGCCGCCCTTCGCCCCTCTGAATAACATTTTAATTAATTCTAATAATCGCTTCGGTACATAAAAAAATCTTGCAAATAATTGGATGCAAATACTTAATAATTATATCAATAATCAATATATTATTCAGGCCTCTCCCTAACCACCATCAATCTCAATTTTTTTTTATATTAAAAAACGTCACACAGTAATATGGATATTTCAAAAGAATTACACTTTAAAACGTGAGTTGGAAACACACTTGGATCACTTAAACTGAGTACACCTAAATACAAAGCGCAAAGGTTTCTCATCATTTGCGTTTTGAAAAAAATGTTACCTAAGTATATCGATTCTTCATTTCTATATTTCTTTATCACAAATTTTAAACATTAAAGATAACCTTTCATTTTTAATATTACTAATAAGAGGTAGAGTAAAGCTGTCTTTTAACAGCGTTTTTCCTACTTTCTTGACAGTTATCGTGAGAACTTTGACCAAATTTTTTAACTAATCCTGCTTGTAACACACTTCAATCATGATCATTTCATTTACCTGTGTCAATCGCTATAAGCTACCATATTTTTTGCACACAAGAAAGAGTTATGAAACCTTGATGCTCACCTGATTGTTTACTCAGTGATTTTCTAACAGTCAGTGTTGTTTCCTACTTTCTAGAGTCGGCAGTTGGTATCGTATAAAGACGTTGGAGCTCCCGACCTATAACCACAAAGCGCAATAAGTTTCACCATAGATATTATAGGAAAGTAATTAAATAAAAATAAACAAGTTCTGTGACGGTGCATCTGGTCCCTTAATCTGAAAAAAAGAGAAAAAACCAATTAGTTGGGTTTCGTTGCTTAGATTGACAGTTAAAAAATTGTTCTTACCCCAATTAGGTACCTAACTTCACCCTTCCACTTCCACTATCACTCCTTCACTTAAAGAAAAATTACAAACGACTCACCCCTCTTCTTTCTTCATAAAATCCCTGAAGTGGACCCTACCTGCAAAGAAACATAAGAATCAGAACTAATTGAATAAATGTCAACAAACGCGTGTATACCTTTACTCTTGTAGTCCTTTTGCCTTTAGAGCTCGTTCGCTGTTTCTTACCTCCCCCATAACCCAAACTTGCTAGGTAATTTCTCCTGGTTCTCTGATGGTGTCGGTAAATCTCAATTTCCAAGAAGTAAATCTTACAAGTTTGTAACGTTATATTACAATTAAAGATTTAAGCAATCGCTAGAAAAAAATCAACAGTTATCATAATTTTTTGCACACATGACAAAGTAATAAAACTTTGATCCTCACCTGATTGGTTTTCTAAAAGTCAGCGTTGTTTCCTACTTTCTTGAGTCGACAGTGGCTATCGTTGAACCTCCCAACCTATAACCACAAAACACAGAATAAGTTTCACCATATACTATACATAAGCAAAAAAATTATGAACAATTAAACAAATTCCGTGGCGGTGCGCCTGGTCCACTAATCTGAAAATGAAAAAAGACTTAATTAGTTGAATTTCATTGCGTGGTTGAACAGTTAAAGAAAATTCATCTTACCCAATTAAGTATCAATCCTCTCACTTCCACTCTCACTACACACATCACTTCATCACTTGAAAAAAAAGTACAAATGACTCACCCCTCTTCTTTCTTCATAAAATCCCTGAAGTGGACCCTACCTAAGAAAGAAACGTAAGAATCAGTACCAATTGAATCAATGTCAACAACAAACGCGCGTGTACCTTTAATCTTGTAGTCCTTTTGCCTTTGTAGCCCGTTCGCTGTTTCTTATCTCCCCCATAACTCTATCTTGTTGTGTAAGCTCCTGGTTCCTCATTTACTTCGAGTTTTTGTTACGATTTGGATACCGAACGACGTCATATTGGGTCGTGAAAGGGACCATAAAAGTTAAAATTCCCTTGATCGACAGAATGTTGGCATAGGTAGAGTTGCGTTTACATCATAACTGGGTGGTCAAACTGTAAAATAAATGAATTAGTACATGTAAACAATGGAAACAATAAAAGCGCGTATACCTTCACTCAGGCAGTCCTTTTTGCCTTTTAAACTCGTTCGCTATTTCTTTTCACTCCCATAACCCTATCTTGTTGTGTAAGATTCTGGTTCCTCGTTTAGTTCGAGTTTTTGTTACGATTTGTTACGTTATATTGGGTCGTGAAAGGGACCATAAAAGTTAAAATCCTCTTGATCGAGAGAATGTTGGCATAGGTCGAGTTGCGTTTACATCGTAACTGGGTGGTCAAACTGTAAAAATCAATGAATTAGTACATGTAAACAATGGAAACAATAAAAGCGCGTATACCTTCACTCCGGCAGTCCTTTTGCCTTTTAAACTCGTCAGCTGTTTCTTATCACCCCCATAACTCTATCTTGTTGTGAAAGCTCCTGGTTCTTCGTTTAGTTCCAGTTTTTGTTACCATTTGGATACCGAACGACGTCATATTGGGTCGTGAAAGGGACCATAAAAGTTAAAATCCTCTTGATCGAGAGAATGTTGGCATAGGTCGAGTTGCGTTTACATCATAACTGAGTGTTCATACGGTAAAAATAATTGAATTAGTACATGTAAACAATGGAAACAATAAAAGCGCGTATACCTTCATTCCGGCAGTCCTTTTGCCTTTTAAACTCGTCAGCTGTTTCTTATCACCCCCATAACTCTATCTTGTTGTGAAAGCTTCTGGTTCTTCGTTTAGTTCCAGTTTTTGTTACCATTTGGATACCGAACGACGTCATATTGGGTCGTGAAAGGGACCATAAAAGTTAAAATCCACTTGATCGAGAGAATGTTGGCATAGGTCGAGTTGCGTTTACATCGTAACTGGGTGGTCAAACTGTAAAAATTAATGAATTAGTACATGTAAACAATGGAAACAATAAAAGCGCGTATACCTTCACTCCGGCAGTCCTTTTGCCTTTTAAACTCGTCAGCTGTTTCTTATCACCCCCATAACTCTATCTTGTTGTGAAAGCTTCTGGTTCTTCGTTTAGTTCCAGTTTTTGTTACCATTTGGATACCAGACGACTTCATATTACGTCGTGAAAGGAACCATAAAAGTTAAAATCCTTTAGCTCTACAGCCTGTTGGCATAGGTCGAGTTGCGTTTACATCATAGCTGGGTGGTCAAACTGTAAAAATTAATGAATTAGTACATGTAAACAATGGAAACAATAAAAGCGTGTATACCTTCACTCCGGCAGTCCTTTTGCCTTTTAAACTCGTTAGCTGTTTCTTATCACCCCCATAACTCTATCTTGTTGTGAAAGCTTCTGGTTCTTCGTTTAGTTCCAGTTTTTGTTACCATTTGGATACCGAACGACGTCATATTGGGTCGTGAAAGGGACCATAAAAGTTAAAATCCTCTTGATCGAGAGAATGTTGGCATAGGTCGAGTTGCGTTTACATCATAACTGAGTGGTCATACGGTAAAAATAATTGAATTAGTACCTGTAAACAATGGAAACAATAAAAGCGCGTATATCTTTACTCCGGCAGTCCTTTAGCCTTTAAAACTCGTCAGCTGTTTCTTATCTCCCCCATAACTCTACCTTGCTGTAAAAATATCCTGGTTCCTCGTTTACTTCGAGTTTTTGTTACGATTTGGATACCGAACGACGTCATATTAGGTCGTGAAAGGGACCATGAAGGTTAAAATCCTCTTGATCGAGAGCATGTTGGCATAGGTCGAGTTGCGTTTACATCATAACTGGGTGGTCAAACTGTAAAGATCAATGAATTATTAGGTTTATGTAAACAATGGAAACAATAAAAGCGCGTATACCTTCATTCCGACAGTCCTTTTGCCTTTTAAACTCGCTCGCTATTTCTTTTCTCTCCCATAACCCTATCTTGTTGTGTAAGATTCTGGTTCCTCGTTTAGTTCGAGTTTTTGTTACGATTTGGATACCGAACGACGTCATATTGGGTCGTGAAAGGGACCATAAAAGTTAAAATCCACTTGATCGAGAGAATGTTGGCATAGGTCGAGTTGCGTTTACATCGTAACTGGGTGGTCAAACTGTAAAAATCAATGAATTAGTACATGTAAACAATGGAAACAATAAAAGCGCGTATACCTTCACTCCGGCAGTCCTTTTGCTTTTTAAACTCGTCAGCTGTTTCTTATCTCCCCCATAACTCTATCTTGGTATGTAAGCTCCTGGTTCCTCGTTTACTTCAAGTTTTTGCATTTAGATTCCGAACGACGTCATATTACGTCGTGAAAGATATCATAAAATTTAAAATCCTCTTGATCGAGAACATGTTGGCATAGGTCGAGTTGCGTTTAAATCGTAACTGGGTGGTCAAACTGTAAAAATAATTGATTTAGTACATGTAAATAATGGAAACAATAAAAGCGCGTATACCTTCACCCCGGCAATCCTTTTGCCTTTTAAACTCGTCAGATGTTTCTTATCTCCCCCATAGCCCTATCTTGTTGTGTAAGCTCCTGGGTCCTCGTTTACGTACTTCAAGTTTTTGTTACCATTTGGATACCGAACGACGTCATATTGGGTCGTGAAAGGAACCATAAAAGTTAAAATCCTTTAGCTCTACAGCCTGTTGGCATAGGTCGAGTTGCGTTTACATCATAGCTGGGTGGTCAAACTGTAAAAATTAATGAATTAGTACATGTAAACAATGGAAACAATAAAAGCGCGTATACCTTCACTCCGGCAGTCCTTTTGCCTTTTAAACTCGTCAGCTGTTTCTTATCACCCCCATAACTCTATCTTGTTGTGAAAGCTCCTGGTTCTTCGTTTAGTTCCAGTTTTTGTTACCATTTGGATACCAGACGACTTCATATTACGTCGTGAAAGAAATCATAAAAGTTAAAATCCTTTTGATCGAGAGCATGTTGGCATAGGTCGAGTTGCGTTTACATCATAACTGGGTGGTCAAACTGTAAAAATTAATGAATTAGTACATGTAAACAATGGAAACAATAAAAGCGCGTATACCTTCACTCCGGCAGTCCTTTTGCCTTTTAAACTCGTCAGCTGTTTCTTATCACCCCCATAACTCTATCTTGTTGTGAAAGCTCCTGGTTCCTTGTTTAGTTCCAGTTTTTGTTACCATTTGGATACCAGACGACTTCATATTACGTCGTGAAAGAAATCAAAAAAGTTAAAATCCTTTTGATCGAGAGCATGTTGGCATAGGTCGAGTTGCGTTTACATCATAACTGGGTGGTAAAACTGAAAAAATTAATGAATTAGTACATGTAAACAATGGAAACAATAAAAGCGCGTATACCTTCACTCCGGCAGTCCTTTTGCCTTTTAAACTCGTCAGCTGTTTCTTATCACCCCCATAACTCTATCTTGTTGTGAAAGCTTCTGGTTCTTCGTTTAGTTCCAGTTTTTGTTACCATTTGGATACCAGACGACTTCATATTACGTCGTGAAAGAAATCATAAAAGTTAAAATCCTTTTGATCGAGAGCATGTTGGCATAGGTCGAGTTGCGTTTACATCATAACTGGGTGGTCAAACTGAAAAAATTAATGAATTAGTACATGTAAACAATGGAAAAAATAAAAGCGCGTATACCTTCACTCCGGCAGTCCTTTTGCCTTTTAAACTCGTCAGCTGTTTCTTATCACCCCCATAACTCTATCTTGTTGTGAAAGCTCCTGGTTCTTCGTTTAGTTCCAGTTTTTGTTACCATTTGGATACCAGACGACTTCATATTACGTCGTGAAAGAAATCATAAAAGTTAAAATCCTTTTGATCGAGAGCATGTTGGCATAGGTCGAGTTGCGTTTACATCATAACTGGGTGGTCAAACTGTAAAAATTAATGAATTAGTACATGTAAACAATGGAAACAATAAAAGCGCGTATACCTTCACTCCGGCAGTCCTTTTGCCTTTTAAACTCGTCAGATGTTTCTTATCTCCCCCATAGCCCTATCTTGTTGTGTAAGCTCCTGGGTCCTCGTTTACGTACTTCAAGTTTTTGTTACCATTTGGATACCGAACGACGTCATATTGGGTCGTGAAAGGAACCATAAAAGTTAAAATCCTTTAGCTCTACAGCCTGTTGGCATAGGTCGAGTTGCGTTTACATCATAGCTGGGTGGTCAAACTGTAAAAATTAATGAATTAGTACATGTAAACAATGGAAACAATAAAAGCGCGTATACCTTCACTCCGGCAGTCCTTTTGCCTTTTAAACTCGTCAGCTGTTTCTTATCACCCCCATAACTCTATCTTGTTGTGAAAGCTCCTGGTTCTTCGTTTAGTTCCAGTTTTTGTTACCATTTGGATACCAGACGACTTCATATTACGTCGTGAAAGAAATCATAAAAGTTAAAATCCTTTTGATCGAGAGCATGTTGGCATAGGTCGAGTTGCGTTTACATCATAACTGGGTGGTCAAACTGTAAAAATTAATGAATTAGTACATGTAAACAATGGAAACAATAAAAGCGCGTATACCTTCACTCCGGCAGTCCTTTTGCCTTTTAAACTAGTCAGCTGTTTCTTATCACCCCCATAACTCTATCTTGTTGTGAAAGCTCCTGGTTCTTCGTTTAGTTCCAGTTTTTGTTACCATTTGGATACCAGACGACTTCATATTACGTCGTGAAAGAAATCATAAAAGTTAAAATCCTTCTGATCGAGAGCATGTTGGCATAGGTCGAGTTGCGTTTACATCATAACTGGGTGGTCAAACTGTAAAAATTAATGAATTAGTACATGTAAACAATGGAAACAATAAAAGCGCGTATACCTTCACTCCGGCAGTCCTTTTGCCTTTTAAACTCGTCAGCTGTTTCTTATCACCCCCATAACTCTATTTTGTTGTGAAAGCTTCTGGTTCTTCGTTTAGTTCTAGTTTTTGTTACCATTTGGATACCAGACGACTTCATATTACGTCGTGAAAGAAATCATAAAAGTTAAAATCCTTTTGATCGAGAGCATGTTGGCATAGGTCGAGTTGCGTTTACATCATAACTGGGTGGTCAAACTGTAAAAATTAATGAATTAGTACATGTAAACAATGGAAACAATAAAAGCGCGTATACCTTCACTCCGGCAGTCCTTTTGCCTTTTAAACTCGTCAGCTGTTTCTTATCACCCCCATAACTCTATCTTGTTGTGAAAGCTTCTGGTTCTTCGTTTAGTTCCAGTTTTTGTTACCATTTGGATACCAGACGACTTCATATTACGTCGTGAAAGGAACCATAAAAGTTAAAATCCTTTAGCTCTACAGCCTGTTGGCATAGGTCGAGTTGCGTTTACATCATAGCTGGGTGGTCAAACTGTAAAAATTAATGAATTAGTACATGTAAACAATGGAAACAATAAAAGCGCGTATACCTTCACTCCGGCAGTCCTTTTGCCTTTTAAACTCGTTAGCTGTTTCTTATCACCCCCATAACTCTATCTTGTTGTGAAAGCTTCTGGTTCTTCGTTTAGTTCCAGTTTTTGTTACCATTTGGATACCGAACGACGTCATATTGGGTCGTGAAAGGGACCATAAAAGTTAAAATCCTCTTGATCGAGAGAATGTTGGCATAGGTCGAGTTGCGTTTACATCATAACTGAGTGGTCATACGGTAAAAATAATTGAATTAGTACCTGTAAACAATGGAAACAATAAAAGCGCGTATATCTTTACTCCGGCAGTCCTTTAGCCTTTAAAACTCGTCAGCTGTTTCTTATCTCCCCCATAACTCTACCTTGCTGTAAAAATATCCTGGTTCCTCGTTTACTTCGAGTTTTTGTTACGATTTGGATACCGAACGACGTCATATTAGGTCGTGAAAGGGACCATGAAGGTTAAAATCCTCTTGATCGAGAGCATGTTGGCATAGGTCGAGTTGCGTTTACATCATAACTGGGTGGTCAAACTGTAAAGATCAATGAATTATTAGGTTTATGTAAACAATGGAAACAATAAAAGCGCGTATACCTTCATTCCGACAGTCCTTTTGCCTTTTAAACTCGCTCGCTATTTCTTTTCTCTCCCATAACCCTATCTTGTTGTGTAAGATTCTGGTTCCTCGTTTAGTTCGAGTTTTTGTTACGATTTGGATACCGAACGACGTCATATTGGGTCGTGAAAGGGACCATAAAAGTTAAAATCCACTTGATCGAGAGAATGTTGGCATAGGTCGAGTTGCGTTTACATCGTAACTGGGTGGTCAAACTGTAAAAATCAATGAATTAGTACATGTAAACAATGGAAACAATAAAAGCGCGTATACCTTCACTCCGGCAGTCCTTTTGCTTTTTAAACTCGTCAGCTGTTTCTTATCTCCCCCATAACTCTATCTTGGTATGTAAGCTCCTGGTTCCTCGTTTACTTCAAGTTTTTGCATTTAGATTCCGAACGACGTCATATTACGTCGTGAAAGATATCATAAAATTTAAAATCCTCTTGATCGAGAACATGTTGGCATAGGTCGAGTTGCGTTTAAATCGTAACTGGGTGGTCAAACTGTAAAAATAATTGATTTAGTACATGTAAATAATGGAAACAATAAAAGCGCGTATACCTTCACCCCGGCAATCCTTTTGCCTTTTAAACTCGTCAGATGTTTCTTATCTCCCCCATAGCCCTATCTTGTTGTGTAAGCTCCTGGGTCCTCGTTTACGTACTTCAAGTTTTTGTTACCATTTGGATACCGAACGACGTCATATTGGGTCGTGAAAGGAACCATAAAAGTTAAAATCCTTTAGCTCTACAGCCTGTTGGCATAGGTCGAGTTGCGTTTACATCATAGCTGGGTGGTCAAACTGTAAAAATTAATGAATTAGTACATGTAAACAATGGAAACAATAAAAGCGCGTATACCTTCACTCCGGCAGTCCTTTTGCCTTTTAAACTCGTCAGCTGTTTCTTATCACCCCCATAACTCTATCTTGTTGTGAAAGCTCCTGGTTCTTCGTTTAGTTCCAGTTTTTGTTACCATTTGGATACCAGACGACTTCATATTACGTCGTGAAAGAAATCATAAAAGTTAAAATCCTTTTGATCGAGAGCATGTTGGCATAGGTCGAGTTGCGTTTACATCATAACTGGGTGGTCAAACTGTAAAAATTAATGAATTAGTACATGTAAACAATGGAAACAATAAAAGCGCGTATACCTTCACTCCGGCAGTCCTTTTGCCTTTTAAACTCGTCAGCTGTTTCTTATCACCCCCATAACTCTATCTTGTTGTGAAAGCTCCTGGTTCCTTGTTTAGTTCCAGTTTTTGTTACCATTTGGATACCAGACGACTTCATATTACGTCGTGAAAGAAATCAAAAAAGTTAAAATCCTTTTGATCGAGAGCATGTTGGCATAGGTCGAGTTGCGTTTACATCATAACTGGGTGGTAAAACTGAAAAAATTAATGAATTAGTACATGTAAACAATGGAAACAATAAAAGCGCGTATACCTTCACTCCGGCAGTCCTTTTGCCTTTTAAACTCGTCAGCTGTTTCTTATCACCCCCATAACTCTATCTTGTTGTGAAAGCTTCTGGTTCTTCGTTTAGTTCCAGTTTTTGTTACCATTTGGATACCAGACGACTTCATATTACGTCGTGAAAGAAATCATAAAAGTTAAAATCCTTTTGATCGAGAGCATGTTGGCATAGGTCGAGTTGCGTTTACATCATAACTGGGTGGTCAAACTGAAAAAATTAATGAATTAGTACATGTAAACAATGGAAAAAATAAAAGCGCGTATACCTTCACTCCGGCAGTCCTTTTGCCTTTTAAACTCGTCAGCTGTTTCTTATCACCCCCATAACTCTATCTTGTTGTGAAAGCTCCTGGTTCTTCGTTTAGTTCCAGTTTTTGTTACCATTTGGATACCAGACGACTTCATATTACGTCGTGAAAGAAATCATAAAAGTTAAAATCCTTTTGATCGAGAGCATGTTGGCATAGGTCGAGTTGCGTTTACATCATAACTGGGTGGTCAAACTGTAAAAATTAATGAATTAGTACATGTAAACAATGGAAACAATAAAAGCGCGTATACCTTCACTCCGGCAGTCCTTTTGCCTTTTAAACTCGTCAGCTGTTTCTTATCACCCCCATAACTCTATCTTGTTGTGAAAGCTTCTGGTTCTTCGTTTAGTTCCAGTTTTTGTTACCATTTGGATACCAGACGACTTCATATTACGTCGTGAAAGAAATCATAAAAGTTAAAATCCTTTTGATCGAGAGCATGTTGGCATAGGTCGAGTTGCGTTTACATCATAACTGGGTGGTCAAACTGAAAAAATTAATGAATTAGTACATGTAAACAATGGAAAAAATAAAAGCGCGTATACCTTCACTCCGGCAGTCCTTTTGCCTTTTAAACTCGTCAGCTGTTTCTTATCACCCCCATAACTCTATCTTGTTGTGAAAGCTCCTGGTTCTTCGTTTAGTTCCAGTTTTTGTTACCATTTGGATACCAGACGACTTCATATTACGTCGTGAAAGAAATCATAAAAGTTAAAATCCTTTTGATCGAGAGCATGTTGGCATAGGTCGAGTTGCGTTTACATCATAACTGGGTGGTCAAACTGTAAAAATTAATGAATTAGTACATGTAAACAATGGAAACAATAAAAGCGCGTATACCTTCATTCCGACAGTCCTTTTGCCTTTTAAACTCGCTCGCTATTTCTTTTCTCTCCCATAACCCTATCTTGTTGTGTAAGATTCTGGTTCCTCGTTTAGTTCGAGTTTTTGTTACGATTTGGATACCGAACGACGTCATATTGGGTCGTGAAAGGGACCATAAAAGTTAAAATCCTTTTGATCGAGAGCATGTTGGCATAGGTCGAGTTGCGTTTACATCATAACTGGGTGGTCAAACTGTAAAAATTAATGAATTAGTACATGTAAACAATGGAAACAATAAAAGCGCGTATACCTTCACTCCGGCAGTCCTTTTGCCTTTTAAACTCGTCAGATGTTTCTTATCTCCCCCATAGCCCTATCTTGTTGTGTAAGCTCCTGGGTCCTCGTTTACGTACTTCAAGTTTTTGTTACCATTTGGATACCGAACGACGTCATATTGGGTCGTGAAAGGAACCATAAAAGTTAAAATCCTTTAGCTCTACAGCCTGTTGGCATAGGTCGAGTTGCGTTTACATCATAGCTGGGTGGTCAAACTGTAAAAATTAATGAATTAGTACATGTAAACAATGGAAACAATAAAAGCGCGTATACCTTCACTCCGGCAGTCCTTGTGCCTTTTAAACTCGTCAGCTGTTTCTTATCACCCCCATAACTCTATCTTGTTGTGAAAGCTCCTGGTTCTTCGTTTAGTTCCAGTTTTTGTTACCATTTGGATACCAGACGACTTCATATTACGTCGTGAAAGAAATCATAAAAGTTAAAATCCTTTTGATCGAGAGCATGTTGGCATAGGTCGAGTTGCGTTTACATCATAACTGGGTGGTCAAACTGTAAAAATTAATGAATTAGTACATGTAAACAATGGAAACAATAAAAGCGCGTATACCTTCACTCCGGCAGTCCTTTTGCCTTTTAAACTCGTCAGCTGTTTCTTATCACCCCCATAACTCTATCTTGTTGTGAAAGCTTCTGGTTCTTCGTTTAGTTCCAGTTTTTGTTACCATTTGGATACCGAACGACGTCATATTGGGTCGTGAAAGGGACCATAAAAGTTAATATCCTCTTGATCGAGAGAATGTTGGCATAGGTCGAGTTGCGTTTACATTATAACTGGGTGGTCAAACTGTAAAAATCAATGAATTATTAGGTTTATGTAAACAATGGAAACAATAAAAGCGCGTATACCTTTACTCCGGCAGTCCTTTTGCTTTTTAAACTCGTCAGCTGTTTCTATCTCCCCCATAACTCTATCTTGGTATGTAAGCTCCTGGTTCCTCGTTTACTTCAAGTTTTTGCATTTAGATTCCGAACGACGTCATATTACGTCGTGAAAGATATCATAAAATTTAAAATCCTCTTGATCGAGAACATGTTGGCATAGGTCGAGTTGCGTTTAAATCGTAACTGGGTGGTCAAACTGTAAAAATAATTGATTTAGTACATGTAAATAATGGAAACAATAAAAGCGCGTATACCTTCACCCCGGCAATCCTTTTGCCTTTTAAACTCGTCAGATGTTTCTTATCTCCCCCATAGCCCTATCTTGTTGTGTAAGCTCCTGGGTCCTCGTTTACGTACTTCAAGTTTTTGTTACCATTTGGATACCGAACGACGTCATATTGGGTCGTGAAAGGAACCATAAAAGTTAAAATCCTTTAGCTCTACAGCCTGTTGGCATAGGTCGAGTTGCGTTTACATTATAACTGGGTGGTCAAACTGTAAAAATCAATGAATTATTAGGTTTATGTAAACAATGGAAACAATAAAAGCGCGTATACCTTCACTCCGGCAGTCCTTTTGCCTTTTAAACTCGTCAGCTGTTTCTTATCACCCCCATAACTCTATCTTGTTGTGAAAGCTCCTGGTTCTTCGTTTAGTTCCAGTTTTTGTTACCATTTGGATACCAGACGACTTCATATTACGTCGTGAAAGAAATCATAAAAGTTAAAATCCTTTTGATCGAGAGCATGTTGGCATAGGTCGAGTTGCGTTTACATCATAACTGGGTGGTCAAACTGTAAAAATTAATGAACTAGTACATGTAAACAATGGAAACAATAAAAGCGCGTATACCTTCACTCCGGCAGTCCTTTTGCCTTTTAAACTCGTCAGCTGTTTCTTATCACCCCCATAACTCTATCTTGTTGTGAAAGCTCCTGGTTCCTTGTTTAGTTCCAGTTTTTGTTACCATTTGGATACCAGACGACTTCATATTACGTCGTGAAAGAAATCAAAAAAGTTAAAATCCTTTTGATCGAGAGCATGTTGGCATAGGTCGAGTTGCGTTTACATCATAACTGGGTGGTCAAACTGAAAAAATTAATGAATTAGTACATGTAAACAATGGAAAAAATAAAAGCGCGTATACCTTCACTCCGGCAGTCCTTTTGCCTTTTAAACTCGTCAGCTGTTTCTTATCACCCCCATAACTCTATCTTGTTGTGAAAGCTCCTGGTTCTTCGTTTAGTTCCAGTTTTTGTTACCATTTGGATACCAGACGACTTCATATTACGTCGTGAAAGAAATCATAAAAGTTAAAATCCTTTTGATCGAGAGCATGTTGGCATAGGTCGAGTTGCGTTTACATCATAACTGGGTGGTCAAACTGTAAAAATTAATGAATTAGTACATGTAAACAATGGAAACAATAAAAGCGCGTATACCTTCACTCCGGCAGTCCTTTTGCCTTTTAAACTAGTCAGCTGTTTCTTATCACCCCCATAACTCTATCTTGTTGTGAAAGCTTCTGGTTCTTCGTTTAGTTCCAGTTTTTGTTACCATTTGGATACCAGACGACTTCATATTACGTCGTGAAAGAAATCATAAAAGTTAAAATCCTTTTGATCGAGAGCATGTTGGCATAGGTCGAGTTGCGTTTACATCATAACTGGGTGGTCAAACTGTAAAAATTAATGAATTAGTACATGTAAACAATGGAAACAATAAAAGCGCGTATACCTTCACTCCGGCAGTCCTTTAGCCTTTAAAACTCGTTCGCTATTTCTTTTCTCTCCCATAACCCTATCTTGTTGTGTAAGATCCTGGTTCCTCGTTTAGTTCCAGTTTTTGTTACGATTTGGATACCGAACGACGTCATATTGGGTCGTGAAAGGGACCATAAAAGTTAATATCCTCTTGATCGAGAGAATGTTGGCATAGGTCGAGTTGCGTTTACATTATAACTGGGTGGTCAAACTGTAAAAATCAATGAATTATTAGGTTTATGTAAACAATGGAAACAATAAAAGCGCGTATACCTTTACTCCGGCAGTCCTTTTGCTTTTTAAACTCGTCAGCTGTTTCTTATCTCCCCCATAACTCTATCTTGGTATGTAAGCTCCTGGTTCCTCGTTTACTTCAAGTTTTTGCATTTAGATTCCGAACGACGTCATATTACGTCGTGAAAGATATCATAAAATTTAAAATCCTCTTGATCGAGAGCATGTTGGCATAGGTCGAGTTGCGTTTACATCATAACTGGGTGGTCAAACTGTAAAAATTAATGAATTAGTACATGTAAACAATGGAAACAATAAAAGCGCGTATACCTTCACTCCGGCAGTCCTTTTGCCTTTTAAACTCGTCAGCTGTTTCTTATCACCCCCATAACTCTATCTTGTTGTGAAAGCTTCTGGTTCTTCGTTTAGTTCCAGTTTTTGTTACCATTTGGATACCGAACGACGTCATATTGGGTCGTGAAAGGGACCATAAAAGTTAAAATCCACTTGATCGAGAGAATGTTGGCATAGGTCGAGTTGCGTTTACATCGTAACTGGGTGGTCAAACTGTAAAAATCAATGAATTAGTACATGTAAACAATGGAAACAATAAAAGCGCGTATACCTTCACTCCGGCAGTCCTTTTGCCTTTTAAACTCGTTAGCTGTTTCTTATCACCCCCATAACTCTATCTTGTTGTGAAAGCTTCTGGTTCTTCGTTTAGTTCCAGTTTTTGTTACCATTTGGATACCGAACGACGTCATATTGGGTCGTGAAAGGGACCATAAAAGTTAAAATCCACTTGATCGAGAGAATGTTGGCATAGGTCGAGTTGCGTTTACATCGTAACTGGGTGGTCAAACTGTAAAAATCAATGAATTAGTACATGTAAACAATGGAAACAATAAAAGCGCGTATACCTTCACTCCGGCAGTCCTTTTGCCTTTTAAACTCGTCAGCTGTTTCTTATCACCCCCATAACTCTATCTTGTTGTGAAAGCTTCTGGTTCTTCGTTTAGTTCCAGTTTTTGTTACCATTTGGATACCGAACGACGTCATATTGGGTCGTGAAAGGGACCATAAAAGTTAAAATCCTCTTGATCGAGAGAATGTTGGCATAGGTCGAGTTGCGTTTACATCATAACTGAGTGGTCATACGGTAAAAATAATTGAATTAGTACCTGTAAACAATGGAAACAATAAAAGCGCGTATACCTTTACTCCGGCAGTCCTTTAGCCTTTAAAACTCGTCAGCTGTTTCTTATCTCCCCCATAACTCTACCTTGCTGTAAAAATATCCTGGTTCCTCGTTTACTTCGAGTTTTTGTTACGATTTGGATACCGAACGACGTCATATTAGGTCGTGAAAGGGACCATGAAGGTTAAAATCCTCTTGATCGAGAGCATGTTGGCATAGGTCGAGTTGCGTTTACATCATAACTGGGTGGTCAAACTGTAAAGATCAATGAATTATTAGGTTTATGTAAACAATGGAAACAATAAAAGCGCGTATACCTTCATTCCGACAGTCCTTTTGCCTTTTAAACTCGCTCGCTATTTCTTTTCTCTCCCATAACCCTATCTTGTTGTGTAAGATTCTGGTTCCTCGTTTAGTTCGAGTTTTTGTTACGATTTGGATACCGAACGACGTCATATTGGGTCGTGAAAGGGACCATAAAAGTTAAAATCCACTTGATCGAGAGAATGTTGGCATAGGTCGAGTTGCGTTTACATCGTAACTGGGTGGTCAAACTGTAAAAATCAATGAATTAGTACATGTAAACAATGGAAACAATAAAAGCGCGTATACCTTCACTCCGGCAGTCCTTTTGCCTTTTAAACTCGTCAGCTGTTTCTTATCACCCCCATAACTCTATCTTGTTGTGAAAATATCCTGGTTCCTCGTTTACTTCGAGTTTTTGTTACGATTTGGATACCGAACGACGTCATATTAGGTCGTGAAAGGGACCATGAAGGTTAAAATCCTCTTGATCGAGAGCATGTTGGCATAGGTCGAGTTGCGTTTACATCATAACTGGGTGGTCAAACTGTAAAGATCAATGAATTATTAGGTTTATGTAAACAATGGAAACAATAAAAGCGCGTATACCTTCATTCCGACAGTCCTTTTGCCTTTTAAACTCGCTCGCTATTTCTTTTCTCTCCCATAACCCTATCTTGTTGTGTAAGATTCTGGTTCCTCGTTTAGTTCGAGTTTTTGTTACGATTTGGATACCGAACGACGTCATATTGGGTCGTGAAAGGGACCATAAAAGTTAAAATCCACTTGATCGAGAGAATGTTGGCATAGGTCGAGTTGCGTTTACATCGTAACTGGGTGGTCAAACTGTAAAAATCAATGAATTAGTACATGTAAACAATGGAAACAATAAAAGCGCGTATACCTTCACTCCGGCAGTCCTTTTGCCTTTTAAACTCGTCAGCTGTTTCTTATCACCCCCATAACTCTATCTTGTTGTGAAAATATCCTGGTTCTTCGTTTAGTTCCAGTTTTTGTTACCATTTGGATACCGAACGACGTCATATTGGGTCGTGAAAGGGACCATAAAAGTTAAAATCCACTTGATCGAGAGAATGTTGGCATAGGTCGAGTTGCGTTTACATCGTAACTGGGTGGTCAAACTGTAAAAATCAATGAATTAGTACATGTAAACAATGGAAACAATAAAAGCGCGTATACCTTCACTCCGGCAGTCCTTTTGCCTTTTAAACTCGTCAGCTGTTTCTTATCACCCCCATAACTCTATCTTGTTGTGAAAGCTTCTGGTTCTTCGTTTAGTTCCAGTTTTTGTTACCATTTGGATACCGAACGACGTCATATTGGGTCGTGAAAGGGACCATAAAAGTTAAAATCCTCTTGATCGAGAGAATGTTGGCATAGGTCGAGTTGCGTTTACATCATAACTGAGTGGTCATACGGTAAAAATAATTGAATTAGTACCTGTAAACAATGGAAACAATAAAAGCGCGTATACCTTTACTCCGGCAGTCCTTTAGCCTTTAAAACTCGTCAGCTGTTTCTTATCTCCCCCATAACTCTACCTTGCTGTAAAAATATCCTGGTTCCTCGTTTACTTCGAGTTTTTGTTACGATTTGGATACCGAACGACGTCATATTAGGTCGTGAAAGGGACCATGAAGGTTAAAATCCTCTTGATCGAGAGCATGTTGGCATAGGTCGAGTTGCGTTTACATCATAACTGGGTGGTCAAACTGTAAAGATCAATGAATTATTAGGTTTATGTAAACAATGGAAACAATAAAAGCGCGTATACCTTCATTCCGACAGTCCTTTTGCCTTTTAAACTCGCTCGCTATTTCTTTTCTCTCCCATAACCCTATCTTGTTGTGTAAGATTCTGGTTCCTCGTTTAGTTCGAGTTTTTGTTACGATTTGGATACCGAACGACGTCATATTGGGTCGTGAAAGGGACCATAAAAGTTAAAATCCACTTGATCGAGAGAATGTTGGCATAGGTCGAGTTGCGTTTACATCGTAACTGGGTGGTCAAACTGTAAAAATCAATGAATTAGTACATGTAAACAATGGAAACAATAAAAGCGCGTATACCTTCACTCCGGCAGTCCTTTTGCCTTTTAAACTCGTCAGCTGTTTCTTATCACCCCCATAACTCTATCTTGTTGTGAAAATATCCTGGTTCCTCGTTTACTTCGAGTTTTTGTTACGATTTGGATACCGAACGACGTCATATTAGGTCGTGAAAGGGACCATGAAGGTTAAAATCCTCTTGATCGAGAGCATGTTGGCATAGGTCGAGTTGCGTTTACATCATAACTGGGTGGTCAAACTGTAAAGATCAATGAATTATTAGGTTTATGTAAACAATGGAAACAATAAAAGCGCGTATACCTTCATTCCGACAGTCCTTTTGCCTTTTAAACTCGCTCGCTATTTCTTTTCTCTCCCATAACCCTATCTTGTTGTGTAAGATTCTGGTTCCTCGTTTAGTTCGAGTTTTTGTTACGATTTGGATACCGAACGACGTCATATTGGGTCGTGAAAGGGACCATAAAAGTTAAAATCCACTTGATCGAGAGAATGTTGGCATAGGTCGAGTTGCGTTTACATCGTAACTGGGTGGTCAAACTGTAAAAATCAATGAATTAGTACATGTAAACAATGGAAACAATAAAAGCGCGTATACCTTCACTCCGGCAGTCCTTTTGCCTTTTAAACTCGTCAGCTGTTTCTTATCACCCCCATAACTCTATCTTGTTGTGAAAATATCCTGGTTCCTCGTTTACTTCGAGTTTTTGTTACGATTTGGATACCGAACGACGTCATATTAGGTCGTGAAAGGGACCATGAAGGTTAAAATCCTCTTGATCGAGAGCATGTTGGCATAGGTCGAGTTGCGTTTACATCATAACTGGGTGGTCAAACTGTAAAGATCAATGAATTATTAGGTTTATGTAAACAATGGAAACAATAAAAGCGCGTATACCTTCATTCCGACAGTCCTTTTGCCTTTTAAACTCGCTCGCTATTTCTTTTCTCTCCCATAACCCTATCTTGTTGTGTAAGATTCTGGTTCCTCGTTTAGTTCGAGTTTTTGTTACGATTTGGATACCGAACGACGTCATATTGGGTCGTGAAAGGGACCATAAAAGTTAAAATCCACTTGATCGAGAGAATGTTGGCATAGGTCGAGTTGCGTTTACATCGTAACTGGGTGGTCAAACTGTAAAAATCAATGAATTAGTACATGTAAACAATGGAAACAATAAAAGCGCGTATACCTTCACTCCGGCAGTCCTTTTGCCTTTTAAACTCGTCAGCTGTTTCTTATCACCCCCATAACTCTATCTTGTTGTGAAAGCTTCTGGTTCTTCGTTTAGTTCCAGTTTTTGTTACCATTTGGATACCAGACGACTTCATATTACGTCGTGAAAGAAATCATAAAAGTTAAAATCCTTTTGATCGAGAGCATGTTGGCATAGGTCGAGTTGCGTTTACATCATAACTGGGTGGTCAAACTGTAAAAATTAATGAATTAGTACATGTAAACAATGGAAACAATAAAAGCGCGTATACCTTCACTCCGGCAGTCCTTTAGCCTTTAAAACTCGTTCGCTATTTCTTTTCTCTCCCATAACCCTATCTTGTTGTGTAAGATCCTGGTTCCTCGTTTAGTTCCAGTTTTTGTTACGATTTGGATACCGAACGACGTCATATTGGGTCGTGAAAGGGACCATAAAAGTTAATATCCTCTTGATCGAGAGAATGTTGGCATAGGTCGAGTTGCGTTTACATTATAACTGGGTGGTCAAACTGTAAAAATCAATGAATTATTAGGTTTATGTAAACAATGGAAACAATAAAAGCGCGTATACCTTTACTCCGGCAGTCCTTTTGCTTTTTAAACTCGTCAGCTGTTTCTTATCTCCCCCATAACTCTATCTTGGTATGTAAGCTCCTGGTTCCTCGTTTACTTCAAGTTTTTGCATTTAGATTCCGAACGACGTCATATTACGTCGTGAAAGATATCATAAAATTTAAAATCCTCTTGATCGAGAACATGTTGGCATAGGTCGAGTTGCGTTTAAATCGTAACTGGGTGGTCAAACTGTAAAAATAATTGATTTAGTACATGTAAATAATGGAAACAATAAAAGCGCGTATACCTTCACCCCGGCAATCCTTTTGCCTTTTAAACTCGTCAGATGTTTCTTATCTCCCCCATAGCCCTATCTTGTTGTGTAAGCTCCTGGGTCCTCGTTTACGTACTTCAAGTTTTTGTTACCATTTGGATACCGAACGACGTCATATTGGGTCGTGAAAGGAACCATAAAAGTTAAAATCCTTTAGCTCTACAGCCTGTTGGCATAGGTCGAGTTGCGTTTACATCATAACTGGGTGGTCAAACTGTAAAAATTAATGAATTAGTACATGTAAACAATGGAAACAATAAAAGCGCGTATACCTTCACTCCGGCAGTCCTTTTGCCTTTTAAACTCGTCAGCTGTTTCTTATCACCCCCATAACTCTATCTTGTTGTGAAAGCTTCTGGTTCTTCGTTTAGTTCCAGTTTTTGTTACCATTTGGATACCGAACGACGTCATATTGGGTCGTGAAAGGGACCATAAAAGTTAATATCCTCTTGATCGAGAGAATGTTGGCATAGGTCGAGTTGCGTTTACATTATAACTGGGTGGTCAAACTGTAAAAATCAATGAATTATTAGGTTTATGTAAACAATGGAAACAATAAAAGCGCGTATACCTTTACTCCGGCTGTCCTTTTGCCTTTTAAACTCGTCAGCTGTTTCTTATCACCCTTATAACTCTATCTTGTTGTGAAAGCTCCTGGTTCTTCGTTTAGTTCCAGTTTTTGTTACGATTTGGATACCGAACGACGTCATATTGGGTCGTGAAAGGGACCATAAAAGTTAAAATCCTCTTGATCGAGAGAATGTTGGCATAGGTCGAGTTGCGTTTACATCGTAACTGGGTGGTCAAACTGTAAAAATCAATGAATTAGTACATGTAAACAATGGAAACAATAAAAGCGCGTATACCTTCACTCCGGCAGTCCTTTTGCCTTTTAAACTCGTCAGCTGTTTCTTATCACCCCCATAACTCTATCTTGTTGTGAAAGCTCCTGGTTCTTCGTTTAGTTCCAGTTTTTGTTACCATTTGGATACCAGACGACTTCATATTACGTCGTGAAAGAAATCATAAAAGTTAAAATCCTTTTGATCGAGAGCATGTTGGCATAGGTCGAGTTGCGTTTACATCATAACTGGGTGGTCAAACTGTAAAAATTAATGAATTAGTACATGTAAACAATGGAAACAATAAAAGCGCGTATACCTTCACTCCGGCAGTCCTTTTGCCTTTTAAACTCGTCAGCTGTTTCTTATCACCCCCATAACTCTATCTTGTTGTGAAAGCTTCTGGTTCTTCGTTTAGTTCCAGTTTTTGTTACCATTTGGATACCGAACGACGTCATATTGGGTCGTGAAAGGGACCATAAAAGTTAATATCCTCTTGATCGAGAGAATGTTGGCATAGGTCGAGTTGCGTTTACATTATAACTGGGTGGTCAAACTGTAAAAATCAATGAATTATTAGGTTTATGTAAACAATGGAAACAATAAAAGCGCGTATACCTTTACTCCGGCAGTCCTTTTGCTTTTTAAACTCGTCAGCTGTTTCTATCTCCCCCATAACTCTATCTTGGTATGTAAGCTCCTGGTTCCTCGTTTACTTCAAGTTTTTGCATTTAGATTCCGAACGACGTCATATTACGTCGTGAAAGATATCATAAAATTTAAAATCCTCTTGATCGAGAACATGTTGGCATAGGTCGAGTTGCGTTTAAATCGTAACTGGGTGGTCAAACTGTAAAAATAATTGATTTAGTACATGTAAATAATGGAAACAATAAAAGCGCGTATACCTTCACCCCGGCAATCCTTTTGCCTTTTAAACTCGTCAGATGTTTCTTATCTCCCCCATAGCCCTATCTTGTTGTGTAAGCTCCTGGGTCCTCGTTTACGTACTTCAAGTTTTTGTTACCATTTGGATACCGAACGACGTCATATTGGGTCGTGAAAGGAACCATAAAAGTTAAAATCCTTTAGCTCTACAGCCTGTTGGCATAGGTCGAGTTGCGTTTACATCATAGCTGGGTGGTCAAACTGTAAAAATCAATGAATTAGTACATGTAAACAATGGAAACAATAAAAGCGCGTATACCTTCACTCCGGCAGTCCTTTTGCCTTTTAAACTCGTCAGCTGTTTCTTATAACCCCCATAACTCTATCTTGTTGTGAAAGCTCCTGGTTCTTCGATTAGTTCCAGTTTTTGTTACCATTTGGATACCAGACGACTTCATATTACGTCGTGAAAGAGATCATAAAAGTTAAAATCCTTTTGATCGAGAGCATGTTGGCATAGGTCGAGTTGCGTTTACATCATAACTGGGTGGTCAAACTGTAAAAATTAATGAATTAGTACATGTAAACAATGGAAACAATAAAAGCGCGTATACCTTCACTCCGGCAGTCCTTTTGCCTTTTAAACTCGTCAGCTGTTTCTTATAACCCCCATAACTCTATCTTGTTGTGAAAGCTCCTGGTTCTTCGTTTAGTTCCAGTTTTTGTTACCATTTGGATACCAGACGACTTCATATTACGTCGTGAAAGAGATCATAAAAGTTAAAATCCTTTTTATCGAGAGCATGTTGGCATAGGTCGAGTTGCGTTTACATCATAACTGGGTGGTCAAACTGTAAAAATTAATGAATTAGTACATGTAAACAATGGAAACAATAAAAGCGCGTATACCTTCACTCCGGCAGTCCTTTTGCCTTTTAAACTCGTCAGCTGTTTCTTATCACCCCCATAACTCTATCTTGTTGTGAAAGCTCCTGGTTCTTCGTTTAGTTCCAGTTTTTGTTACCATTTGGATACCAGACGACTTCATATTACGTCGTGAAAGAGATCATAAAAGTTAAAATCTTTTTGATCGAGAGCATGTTGGCATAGGTCGAGTTGCGTTTACATCATAACTGGGTGGTCAAACTGTATAAATTAATGAATTAGTACATGTAAACAATGGAAACAATAAAAGCGCGTATACCTTTACTCCGGCAGTCCTTTTGCATTTTAAACTCGTCAGCTGTTTCTTATCTCCCCCATAACTCTATCTTGTTGTGAAAGGCTCCTGGTTCCTCGTTTACTTCAAGTTTTTGTTACCATTTGGATACCGAACGACTTCATATTACGTCGTGAAAGAAATCATAAAAGTTAAAATCCTTTTGATCGAGAGCATGTTGGCATAGGTCGAGTTCCGTTTACATCATAACTGAGTGGTCATACTGTAAAAATAATTGAATTAGTACATGTCAACAATGGAAACAATAAAAGCGCGTATACCTTTACTCCGGCAGTCCTTTAGCCTTTAAAACTCGTTCGCTATTTCTTTTCTCTCCCATAACCCTATCTTGTTGTGTGAGATCCTGGTTCCTCGTTTAGTTCCAGTTTTTGTTACGATTTGGATACCGAACGACGTCATATTGGGTCGTGAAAGGGACCATAAAAGTTAAAATCCTCTTGATCGAGAGAATGTTGGCATAGGTCGAGTTGCGTTTACATTATAACTGGGTGGTCAAACTGTAAAAATCAATGAATTATTAGGTTTATGTAAACAATGGAAACAATAAAAGCGCGTATACCTTTACTCCGGCAGCTTTTGCTTTTTAAACTCGTCAGCTGTTTCTTATCTCCCCCATAACTCTATCTTGTTATGTAAGCTCCTGGTTCCTCGTTTACTTCAAGTTTTTGCATTTAGATTCCGAACGACGTCATATTACGTCGTGAAAGATATCATAAAATTTAAAATCCTCTTGATCGAGAACATGTTGGCATAGGTCGAGTTGCGTTTAAATCGTAACTGGGTGGTCAAACTGTAAAAATAATTGAATTAGTACATGTAAATAATGGAAACAATAAAAGCGCGTATACCTTCACCCCGGCAGTCCTTTTGCCTTTTAAACTCGTCAGCTGTTTCTTATCTCCCCCATAGCCCTATCTTGTTGTGTAAGCTCCTGGGTCCTCGTTTACGTACTTCAAGTTTTTGTTACCATTTGGATACCGAACGACGTCATATTGGGTCGTGAAAGGAACCATAAAAGTTAAAATCCTTTAGCTCTACAGCCTGTTGGCATAGGTCGAGTTGCGTTCACATCATAAATGGGTGGTCAAACTGTTAAATAAATGAATTAGTACATGTAAACAATGGGAACAATAAATGCGCTTATACCTTTACTCCGGCAGTCCTTTTGGCTTTAAAACTCGTTCGCTGTTTCTTATCTCCCCATAAATCTATCTTGTTGTGTAAGCTCCTGGTCGGCAGCTATCGTATTAAGATATTGAACTTCGCAACCTATAACCACGAAGCACAATATAAGTTTCTCTTTTGGTATTATAGCAAAAAAATATAAAAAATTAATCAAGTTCTGTGACGGTTCACCTGGTCCCCTAACCTGAAAATGGAAATAAGATCCAATTAGTTGGTTTTAATTGCATAGATTGACAGTTAAAAAAATTAGTCTTACCTAATTTGGTACCAGGTAGTACCTAACTTCAGCCTTCCGTTTTCACTTCACATATCACCTTATCACTTGAATAAAAAGTACAAATGACTCACCCCTCTTCTTTCTTCATAAAATCCCTGAAGTGGACCCTACCTAGAAAGAAACGTAAGAATCAGTACCAATTGAATAAATGTTAACAATAAACGCGCGTGTACCTTTAATCTTGTAGTCCTTTTGCCCTAAAGCTCGTTCGCTGTTTCTTATCTCCCCCATAACTCTATCTTGTTGTGTAAGCTCTTGATTCCTCGTTTACTTCAAGTTTTTGTTACGATTTGGATACCGAACGACGTCATATTGGGTCGTGAAAGGGACCATGAAAGTTAAAGTCTTCTAGATCTACAGCGTGTGGGCGTTAGGTGGAGTTGCGTTCACATTATAACTGGGTGGTCAAACTGTTAAACAAATGAATTAGTACATGTAAACAATGGGAACAATAAATGCGCTTATACCTTTTCTCCGACAGTCCTTTTGGCTTTAAAACTCGTTCGCTGTTTCTTATCTCCCTCATAACTCTCTCTCTCTAACATAAATCTTGCTGTAAAAACATCATATTTTAACGTAAAAGGGGTGCTAAAAGTGAAAATCATCTCGATGGACGTATTGGTGATGCCGGTCGTAGTTGCGTATGTAGGTATGTAACTTGATAGTCTTCTAGAAATAAAATTACAAAATTGTTTTAATAAAATAGAAAAACCGGGGTAATATAATAGTAAGTCGTAGCACCGAGTTAAAAAGAGGGGAGAGTTTTTATTATTACTAATTAATTAATAATATCCTTTTCTAAAAAAAACCTGCGTGTTTGTGATGCTCTATAACTCCCTAAACATTAGGAACTCAACAAGCTTCACTTTTTGGGTGAAATGTGCCCTTTTCCGTGATCAAAGTTGACTCTTAAAAGTTACTTTCCGCATAGGGAGTTACTTGATAATCCGTGTAGGTACTTTTAAAAAGTATAATTTTACTTTGCTGGAAAATTAATCCTTCGGGGACCAAACTGATAGAAACTAGATAAAAAGGTAAAAACTTTCGAGATTTTTAACACAGATCCGGAGGTCTGCCGAGGTCGAAAATTTGGGTTCCTAGTTATTGCCGTCATTGCCGCAGAAGCTCACATCTCACCACCAATGCATCGGGACTTTTAGTACATATATTAATCACTAGACATCTACAAATAAATAAATATGTGAAATTTCAAAACTATATTGAATTTTTTAAAAGGTGAAGCCTGTATTTGTTTTTCATTGACTGGACTATATAAGTTGCAAAAATCATGAAATAAATTTTAAAAAAATGATTTGGTGGTCTAAAATGGCATTGATAAAATGTTCTGCAGTTACGCGCTAATTAAATCCATGTTTGGTGAAACATCTGTAGTACAAAAGCTAGCAAACTAGATATTTGTTATTCCGATGACTAATTATTTTTATGTAAAAGCAGTACTTTCCGTAACCAATATAAAATCACATGTCTGCGGGGCTATATTGACGGCGTTACAGTAAGACACGCACTCAAATTTCCAATAAATGTCGTAAAATTTTGTCACTTAATCCAGATTGAAATTATAATTTTAAAAAAATAGAAAAAAATGATGTATCCTTCTGTCAATACAGAATTTAGGCAGACGGCAGCGTTTAAAAGATTCTCAGTTTTTCGCTTGAAAACTACTAACTTTTTGTTGTCAGACGAGTAGTTTAGCGCTGCTCGAGAAAATTGGGTTTTTGAGGCAAACTAAATCGTAGGGTAGGTAGGGTACAAGAAAAATTAAAAAACAAAAAATTGCATTTAACACTAAACCTAAACCGTTCGTCCAAGAAAAACATAGGACTTTGTAGGAAATGGGATGTGCTTTATTTTCCTATAAGAACATTTTCGTCTAAAAGTGCGTAGTTTTTGAGTTATAAGCGATAAACTAAAAACAACAGTTTTTTGTCGATTTTTGACCACTTTTAAGCGCTCTAGCGCTTAAACGGTTTGTCTTAAGAAGAAACCGAAGAGATATGAGTCTATAAGAGGTAGAGGTAAATAGAATCGAGAAAAACCCACTTGGTCATAGTCATAGTAACAACTACACAAAAGGTACAACAATGTGACTCTTATACTGTGACCGAGTGCAGTGCACAGATGACGTAGAGGCTCTTCTCTATTCAATTTACTTATATAAGTTACCAGCGTCAAGCGAAAACGGTTTCAATGTACAATAAATATTTTTAATTTACCAAAAAATAACTTAAAATTTACCTTTAAATTAGTTGAACATCAAGCGTAACTTCGGCCCTTGATATAAGGGTTAAATTAAAAATACGTGACGAAATTAATTATTTAAACACAAAACACATCCACTCACGTCGAAGGTTCGAAATAAAGAGGCATAAACTTGCAAAAAGATAAGACGCCAGCCGCATATTGTTGATAACAGGTGCAGGCCTTTCGTCATATAATACGAGTATTTCTAAATTTTATTCAATTTAATTTTTGAAATTAATAATTTTCGAATGTATTAACCATCTAAAATAAATTTACTCGATTTAAAAAGAGTTTTAAAAATAATACGACTCGATCTAAAATTTCCATTTTGTATCATGATTTTTCCCAAAAGCAAAAACGTAACATCTTCGTTTTAATTTAACCAGTCGATGAAATTTTCAAAAATAGTTAGAAACGCTAATAACCTTCTCGATTAATGATTTTAAAAATTTGCAATAATACCATAGGTATTATTTAACCTACCTAATCGGATTGCTACATTTATGGCCTAAGCATAAGGGTAAATGAATAATAATTTTATCCATACATATCCTCTTAGATTTTTAAATACAGTACACGGTACACGAGGAAGAACAAAATAAGTTTAGAGATAACAAATGACTCACCTTTAATATAAAGTCTCTGCCAAAATGGTAACTGTGCACCTGTACAGCGGCCATTGTATCGTCTTGTAAAAATTTTTCACTCACCCAAAATAAAAAACTATTATTGAATATTGGAGCTTATTTCATTTTGTTGTTAATTAACAAAAATTTCTCGAAGAATCGAATTATCTCTACGAATACGCTACTTACGGCTTACGATGCGATGCTTTATCGTTGTTAAAGCTCCACGTCCCTACTCTAACCATAAGGTGCAAATCAAAAGCCAATAGAAAGGGACATTACGTAATTTTAATTTTCAGATAGAATTTTAATAACATTTTTGCATTTATGGTTGTCTAAAATCGGGCTTTAACGATACGCGTATACCTAAATTAGAATTTTCTGGCGAATAAATATTGTCAAAATTGAATTTTTCGAACGCAATTTCTCAAACATTTGAACGACACGTGATGCAATGTCGCCAAATTATTTATCGTACATATTTATCAAATTAACTTAAAATACTACATTATTTTACATTTTCCTCAAATCGATAAAAAGCAACCCTAATCTTCCAAATTAAATCATTCATCCAAAAAATAATATATAAAAAATGTATACCTAAATACCAATACCAAATGGTAGGTTATGCGTGACTTATCTTTTAGTGGCTTAATTAGTACCTATTTACCTGAAGTTTTTCTTCGGTTTGCGAAAGTGAACTTCTTGAATACCGTTTAACCTTAAATACCAGCTCTTCCTATATAGCCTAATTTTTAAGTAACAATCACCACCGTCGTTGACCTGTACAAATTCTGCAGTAGATGATATCTCAAAAAAAGTTCGCAGGTCTCGTTCGAGTTAATAATTTTTCAATCGCCCAGGCTGACGTTGGAAAAAGTGTTAGCCACTCGAGTGGACATAAGTTGCTGGACCAAAAGCATCTATCGACCCATCAGTTTTTAGTTTTTAGTTCACAGTTCATTATAAAGACTGATTCAAATGTAATCGATATTTATTATGGTTTCGACGCAGTTTCACAGCACTTTAGTGATGTGTAGAGCTTTAGAGGATGTTTCATCTATACCGGACTCAACCAGGGCTCGACAGAGTACGATCTCAAATTGGAGAGCCTTTATGGACCACTCTTGTTTGTGTGGCGATCAATTAGGTAGGTATATTACTATCATGACTCGCGAGGATATAATACAGATGAATTGTCCGACAAATTTAGCCCACACGAGCCATAAAATGTTTCACTTGAAATTATGACTTTACATTTAGAAATTTTTGATACTAAGTAGATGCTGACTAATCTATTTTTACAAACACACGTTGGTTAATTGCCTACCAGTAGCTCAATAGACCGTATATACGTTAAAAGAGAACCTCTGCAGGAAGGGCTGCGTCTTTAAAAGCTTCCGAGCCAGCATCAGAAAAAACGAGATTTTAGAAGGTGTAGTGTGTCTGCAAGTATCTAATGGGTAGAATTAGTGAAGCTTGTGTGAGAGATGATACTTTATAAAAGCTTGTTTTTTTATTTGATGAGCTCTTGACAGCGGAACTGGGGCCGAAAAAATCTTTTTTTTTTAGTTTTATGGTACAGACATCTTTTTAAAGGACTGTCGGTTCGTTTCTTAACCCATCGTTGAAATCTCATGACACCAAACCCAACTTCACGTTGAGTTTCTACGTTAAATTACAGTTAACGTTTCTCTTTAATTTAGTTGCAATGATATAATCTGCGCTCAACTTTATTTTTCATTTCTACTGCCGTATGCCGTACGGTTTTTCTTTTAGTTATGACAAATTTGAAATTTCTACTCATATCTCGTAATCGTAATTTTAGGTCTAGGCTAGTGATAGATCTGATAACCTCCATCATATAATTTTTATTGCTTTTTGAACTAGGGCTCCATTTTCTCGAAATAGTTGGCATTCCCACTATTCTTACGGTTATATTAGCATTATTGGTTGTTACATTTTGATATTTATTTTTGAAATTAAATTTAGAAACTGAATGCAGGAGACATCTATTGTCATTTTGGAGCAATTGATTTTTAATAAACGTCAGGACGTGTGCAAAAGCCGCATTTTTAAAATAATAATTTAAATTTTTCTTTAACTTTTGCATTTTGTGTACACCTGTGGATAGATATATATTTTTGAAGCAATTTTTTCATTGGAATTTTTCACAGGCCTCAAAGGCCACAGTACCTCAAAGAAAATTATATATATTTTTTTGCCTGAAAGGGGAATTAAGTAATTAATTTTTAAGATATTTTTTATAACAAAGTCGTTATTTGATTTATATTTATTAGAAAATCTAATTTTTAATCGTCGTATTATCGAAGTCGGCGAGTTGAAACAAATTTTTAAGTTTGGACGTGTTGCATTTATCATTTTAATATTTAATTTGATTTGGAGAGAAATTTTTTATGATATACGTACCTAATATATTATATGAAATGGTCGAGGTGATATGGTTAAATTGATGTTGAAAATTCTAACTAATTCAAGAAAGTGGTAAACTAAATTGTAAACCTGGCCGCTGGCCCTAAAATTTTCAACACAAAAAACTCTCAAAAATAGAGCAATAGTAAAATAGTTTTCAAATATTAGTTCTAATGCAAAAGTACTATAGATTAGATTTTAAATAAAATTCTAGTTTTACAAATTCAAGGTAAATTGTTGAAGATAAAAATATTAATTTTATTCTTTGTGTGCATGTATTTGAAAAGCAAGTAGACGCGTGATTGGGGTGAAAAACTTCGTGACTTAAAATTATTTTAATGTAGAAGTAATTGTTTTTACGGTACCTACCGAATTTTTATCATTACCGTATAGCCCTTCTGTTGCATTTTAATTAAGTTTTGTAATCGGTAAGTAAAGCAAGAAAATAATATGTTCCCCGGCCACAGTTTTTAAGTTGCGTTTATCCATTTCTATTTTCAATTGTAGATCTTCAAGCAAATATTACGAAGTACATAATTTTCAAAAAAGTAAGATTCTAAAATGGATTCTAACGGAGCTAACGGAGCTAACGGAACCAAACCAACATCAGATGAACTTACAGACATGGACACTTGCGAAACTCCCGGTAATTTACCCAATCAACCACAAACTCCAGAATCGCCTGCCAAAAATTGTCCAAATTTAATAGCTTTGTTAAACTCTCCATCCCGACCTCTTAGAGAGAGTACCATCAAACCTCGAGATAGAGCCGACGAAACCGCTCCTACCCAATCCTCACCAGGAACAGGAAAGAAACCATCAGCAGGTTTATATATTTTTTAAACCTTAAAGGAACGTCATGAGTTTAAAATTTTTAATTGTAGGACCTTCCCGAAAGCTTGCTCTCGAGAATCCCGCCAAGCCTCAGGATTCTCATCTCAAAGACTATCAAGAATTATGCGCATATTACGATGAAGTGCATGCTAATGCTACAAAACAACCATTAGGAAACGAGGTGGACAAAAATATATGTCAAACATGCGGAAAAGATCTTGATAAAAATACATGCGGATCAATGGCTACAGATCAACCTCAAAAATCTGATTCATCACCTGTAGGTAAAAAATATAAAAATGATCCAGCAACTAGGAGACCGCAACCCGGCTGCGACGACTGTGGTAAATAATAATCGCCACCCCATTCCCATTGTTCACTTGAAGATGAGTTTAATGTTGTAGCCAAACTAGTAGCTTAGTAAAGGGTTCAGTTAGTTTAGCTACTTCTGAACTTGTTCTTTAACTATTTTAGTGGCAAAATTTATCCAATGTGCTGACATTTAATAGCGATTACGAAATATATAAGGAATTGTGTTTTTAAATGTGCTCCCAGTAACTGTTGTGAGTTGTGATAACTAAACTGTTCAATTCATATCTTGTGCTTTATTGTAATTTATGCTTTTCAATTGGAAAAAATAAAGAAGTTTCTACAAAATGTTCAAATTTAATCTGTTAAGTTTCGCAAGACGGGGCAAAATCTCCCACAGCCCGTTCATCAATGGATATTCTTCGCCCTCTTTTTCTAGATTTCGTGATATTGTATAACCTTCTCGGCCCTAAGATTTATAAATGTGTCATTATGGGGGTGTCTCAAGTCGTCTAAGAGACCAATCACCGTATATTAGATGAATTAAAGTCGTCGAACTCGTCAGCAAATTGTCCAAATTGGCAGAGACCTGAGTGGATGCCAACTTCCATCATTTCTTCATGTAAAAACTAGCCATGCTGTAATTAATTAAAAACCACCCAATTTCCCTGCCCCATCCTGTACAATTATTGTAAGTTTGTATTTTTTAATAGTTGTAAGTCGTAATGTGTGTGTCTTATTATTAACTCATAAGTCGTAGCCACTTGTTTTATTTTGATACAACCACAACTGAAACTGAAATTGAAATACGATACTTGTGGATTTTTGACTAGAAAATCGATTGGAGAAGACATGAGGTATGGCTTTTGTAATTTTTTTGAAACCTCTTTTTGGAAATAACTATCAATCGCTACTAAAATTTATGGAATTCATTTTAAGCCGTTTGACCTTGAACAATCAAAATTTTTTATATTATTCCTTAGGTCTGCGTAAATGACCTGTTTTGAAAAAAATAGTCACTTTAGGCATAGTGTATTATCTAGTAATTTAATACTTTTCACACATGCACGGTGCACGGTAGTCGTGGCAGTGAAAATTCTTTATCCGTGTGTCATAATGCGCAAAACTCTCGATTCACTTTTGAGCTTAACTACAAAGGGACGGGGGAAAGGCAAGGTTCGAAGGTTGGTATGGAAGAATTTGGATATCAAATAATTCTTTATTGCGTTGCTAGCTGAAGCTGGCGGCGTATTTGTGTTGATTTCTGTGCATAACATACAGTGTTTCTTTTTATATTTTATAGTGTAAAACTTAAGGGCCCAATTCATAAAAAATAGTAAGTAGCTCAACGTCAAAAAATATTTTTTGAAAAATATTCAAAAGTATTCATTTACACCCATTGCTTGTTGTAAGAGTAGAAGATGGTGTTTAACCCACTATTAGATAGTAAATAACTGCTGGAGATTCTACCCATTAACACCCATAGTCGTTTAGAAATGATTTCTGTTTTCACTTCGACATTAAAAACTGGCACCTTTTTTAAATGATTCCTTGCCTCATGGTATATCAAAATTCGATGTTCGTCAAAATGTCGTCTTGTATGGGGTAGCTCAATAATATAAGAAACTACCTTTTTCACTTTTTGTCAATTTTTACCCAGAAGGACTAATTTTTCGGCAAAGGCAGTTTATACTTTTTAAAAGTAGACTAAATTTTCTACAGTTTGAGACCACAATGGTTTCTATAGACCTAATGGTGTCCGAGATACGATAAATTGTATAAAAGTTTGAAAACATGGGGGTCCTCGGAGGACAAAAACTTGGATTTATTATTAGGTCTTCGTATTCCACGTACCAAAAAGTATAACTATCCCATTTGATGCAAGGTCAATAATCTGGTCTTTATTAAAAATTTAAAACTAAATCATGTATTAGTGTGAGTGGTTTCTGGTCTTATGGCCGTGGTCAAGAGGTTTTTTGAGAGACATTTCGTTTGCTGCTGTGGCAAACATCTTTAGCCGTGTTTTGCCTTGTGTGGTAAAGGTCAAAGTGACCCGTACAGAAGGCTCAGGGGATGTTTACCACAGCAGCCAACAAAACGTCGGGAATCTCTAAAAGAACCTCTCGATCACGGCTCATTTAGCTCAAAACACTAATGATTGGACCGTGAAAGCTTAAATTCTCAAATAAATCGTGTATATTTTTGCAAAATTTTCTTCACTTGACTTGTATCTCGGATACCATTAGGTCTACAGAGACCATTCTGGTCTAAAGTTGTAGAAAATATAGTCGACTTTTAAATCGTATACAACTGCCTTTGCCGAAAAATGAGTCCTTCTGGGTCTAAATAGACAAAAACTGAAAAAAGGTAAGGAATTTTGCGCTTTCTTGGATTTTTGAGCCACCCAAATACAAGACAATATTTGGACGACCATCGGATACCCTAGAAGATAAGGAATCGTTTTAAAAAGGTTCCAGCTTTGATAACGTTCATAGGTGACTAATATTTTCAAAATTTCAGTCTGGTTTAAAGCTTTCTGGTAGTAAGTATCTTGTCTCTATGCATGCCATCATCCTAGTGCATATGTTTAGACATCTGTAAAACCGTAAAAAATACTAGCAAAAAGCTTGCTCTAAAATTGCTTAGCAAAAGATTTTTTTAATTTTTGTTTCTTTTTGGATATTCGTATTTATATTATTGTCAAGTAGGTATAAATATCCCGTAGATAACTTTTTCAAAAGTTGGATATTTTAGCCGTTATTCCACTTAGAAATTTTAATATGCGGTTTTTGGGTTTTTAAAAACCCATCTTACTGTTTAACTATTCTTAAATTAATAAATCACCAGAAATTTATGATCAATATTTGATGTTTTTGCTTAATCATCACTAACTACACTTCTACAGCAGTAAAATACCATTATTTACCCTAGCTCCCCTACTTATTAATTATTTATTAAACAAAGCTTAATAATTAATTTACCAATTCTTAGTTATATATAAGTTATAAGTTACATTATAAGTAATATTATCAGAACTGGTTCATGTGTACCTAACTTTATTATTCCACAACTTATTTTACGAAAGTAATATAATCGTAATATAACAGTAGGTACCTATTTCTAAAATTACAAAACATTTTTGCGCAGCGATAACAAAAAATTCAGTTTATGCAAGTCGATTCACGCCTCTGATAATCACAGTGCGATTGTGATGTTATTCGTACAGTATTAGCCACTGTAACCTCTCTATAACAAAAATACATTTTAATTATGGTGTTTGTAGATGTAGATTAAAATATGCGTTGCTTTGGTTGTGTTTATGAGAAACATTACAGGTATGTGAAGCTATTTACAAACAATTATTACTTTACCATTATGTATCATGTCTATTAGTATTAATTCCGTCAGTAATTTAAAAAGCTCTTGATGTGGAATGTGCCTAGAACGCATTTTTTCGTACGTGTTCTAGATAATTCTACAAGCTCTCGTAGTACTTTTTAATTTAAAAGCACAAGAAAATAGTATTCTTGTATTAGTATCAAGTATCAAGAGTACTTATCATGTATCAAACAATAGTAGGTATGCAATAAAAATTATTAGATATAGGCATATAAAGGCATATATAGGCATATAGGCATATATAGGCATATAGGCATAGTAGGTACCTACTATCTGCCAATTTCCAATTATTAATTGTAATTTGTAATTCGGTAATTCTCAAAATACTTAAAAAATCGTTTTAATACACGGGGTCTCCCAAAAAACCATCAATAACGCTCTACAGTGAGTTTCCAGGACCAAATTACGACATTTGCCTCTCTTGAACTTATACCCCAAAATACACGCGCTCACAGTTGAAATTAAAATGGCAAAAAATCACTTTATCTCTGAAACGGGTGCTAATTTTTTATTAATTTAAATTACCTTATACAATTCAATGTTAGTTTGGTAAAAATTTCAAGAAAAGCATATACCATTAGAACCATTGGAGTCATGGGCGCCGGCAGGAGGGTGAAAGGAGGTGCACTTGCACCTCCCTGGCTTTTGAAAAACTTTTTTAAATTAGACTTTCATTTTTATTTATTAATAAATATAACCTATAATAACATAATAAATATGTCGTACAGCGACAACATCGTTAAATTCGGCGCTGGGTCACATACCTAATAAAATAGGCCCCGTGTTTTTAAGGGCCCCAAAACAGCTCATTGTATAAGAATTGTCCAATTAAAATTTCTTTCTACCCATTTTAATTGTTTTAATTATTGGAAAATGCGTATAAGAGCTTTTTCGCCCGGGTTTGTCATTTAGATGTAAACTATAAATTAAAATTGATACCTAATAAGAAAATAGAGCTCAGGCCCCATTTATCATAGGTCAAAAGGAGTCTCGGAATTCTCCAATAATATTTTTTGTTTACCTGAAATAATTTTCCTACTTTGTTTTTGTGAAACATTTTTTTTGGAGACACTGTCAATCGCTTCTAAAATTTTTAAACTTCATTTTAAGCCGTTTGACCTTGAACAATCAAATATTTGCGCCTGTGGCGCTATTTAATTTTAGTCTTTTCTTCAAACGAGAGGCTCCAAAATTTGACAGCGCCGAGGGCTTCAAAAACTATAAACACGCTTCTGAATAGGCCACGCCCCTAGCCCAACTCTTAAAAGAAATTTGCACCCCCTTGCAAAATTTTCTGCCGGAGCCCATGATTGGAGTCAGCCTTCAACTGTTAAAAAGTATTGTTTTTGTTAAATAAATTTAAATTACGTACCTATTCTTCTTTATTTTAGTAATTAATTTTTAAATGATGAACTTTTGTCGCTTAATTTTTTTATGCTAAAATCGACAAGAATTTGAAAAATAATTAATTTGTATTAATACAACTTCGATCGTTGGTCGAATGGACACTTTGAGCAATTTATGCAAAACTAGGCGTTGGAACTCTGTTTTTGAATAAAATGCAGCCTTCTTTTGAACGAATTATGCAATAACTAACGACCAACGATCAGTTAGTTGTTGAGCAAAATTTATTTTTCAAATTTTCTCAAATACCATTGATTTCAGAAGAAAAATATCCATCATTTTAAAATTTATTACTTACTAAAGTAAATCAGAATAATAATTTGAATTTATTTTGCAATTAAAATTATTTTTCAGGGTGAAGCTAGACCTCACTCCTCCTCCTCTGCGTTGCTTGAAATTTCTACCTCACATTGACACATTGACTTGTATAAGATAAGTCGGCTGTATAAAAAACAATAAAAAAACTTTACTCGTTTTTTTGGAGATAAAGTGATTGTTTGCAGTTTAACTTCAATTTCGAGGGCCTATAACTTTTTAGGGGAACATTTTAGGGTATAAGAGAAGCAGATGTCCTAATTCGGTCCTAGGAACTCACTGTAGAGCGTTGTCGATGATTCTCCGGACAGCAAGTTTTAATTAACTTTAGTCCCCTCAAAGGTTAAGTTAATAGTAGGTAATCAATTTGGAAATTACTTTAAAAGTTACAAAAGTAAATTAAATTAATTTAAAATCGGGTCTTTTTTGTTGAGCGTTTCATAAGTATAATAGAAAATGGAAACAAAAGAGTATGTTGATAATTGCAATTTTCAAGCGAGGCTTATTAACAAGCGTTTTCTTTGCAGGTCTTAAATCAAATAGGTACAAAATAACATTAAGAATGGAAGATTCTAAAATTCCCCCGTTCACGCCTTCACAACAAGAACAAGAAGATAAACCTATTGTATCAGTATCGGAAGAATCTACAGATAAGGGTGAAGAATGTGATGATTTACAAAGCCAGCCTTCTTGTGCACAAGAAAAATCGTCTACTAAAAGAAGTGCATCTTTTACACGTGATATTGGAGGAGAATCTGACGCATGCACAGAAAGTTCCGATGACGAAGAATCTGCTTGTAAAAAGGCCTGTTTGGATCTATCACTAAAAGGTTTTTATTGAAAACAAAAACGTATTGTTTCTAAACTAGTCATTTGCAGGATCTTCTCGGCAACCTCCTGCCGAAAATTCTATAAAACCTCAAGATGAAGGCGATGAAATAAAACAACAAAGAACTGGATCTCCTTCAGAGACGGAACCACAAGCAGGTTTATTTATAGTAAAAATTTAAACAAACGTAAAGCTTTTTAACTTTTTAATTGTAGAATCTTGTCTAGAAATTTATGTTCAGAATTTAGTCCTACCTCAACATATGAACAGGGGAACAAGATGTCCAAGAATTTCAATTGTTCCTTTAGCACACCTAGGTTTATATTAAAAATGTAAATTATATTATGTAATGCGTTTTAATTGTTAAATTTTAGGATCTCCTCGACAGGTTTCTTATCAAACTTTATTCGAAACTCAAGATGAAGGCTACGAAACAAGTTTTCCAAGATTTTCAGTGATTTCTGAAGAAGTGCTACGAACTGGTAGGGAAGCAGCAGAGGGTTTATGCTATTAAGAACATAATGAGACGTAATAATAATAAATTTCTAATTTTAGAACCTTCTCGGCAACTTTTTAACAATAGTTTCATCGAAACTCAATATGGGAGCAACAGAGCAAAATATTTAAGAATTTTAGTTACTTCCCTCGAGTCTCACTCAGGTTTCTATTAAAAACTTTAAAAAAATATAATATTTTATACTTTTTAATTATAGAATTGTATGAACAGCTTTCTGACGAAAATTCCAACGAAGTTGTAGATTTGAGCAGTGGAAGACAATCTCCCAGAATTTCAGTTATTCCTCCGGAACAGCTAAGAAGAGATAGTGAACTTCAATCAGGTTTATGGCTAAAACTTAAAGAAACCTAAAGTGGTTTAACCTTTTACTTGTAGAACCTTTTCGAGAAGTTCTTGTCGAAAGTACCATTGACATTCAAGATAATATGAGTGCTGAGACAGAACGTCCAAGAATTTCAGTGATTCCTTTAACACGCCTGAGAACAATGAGCGAAACATCAGATGGTTAATATTAAAAATATAAAGAAACGTTAACTTTTCAACTTTTGTATTGTAGAGTCTTCTCGACAACTGTCTGAGCAAAGTTGCATTGAATTTCGAGATCCTAGCAGTGGAGAAAGATACGTAACAGTTTCAGTTACTTCTGATACAACACCTCCAGAAATAGAGAGCGAATCGCCAACAGGTTTATATTGCAAACATAAATTAATGTACCTACTATTATTTATTTTAGTGATTATAGAATCTTCTGATGAACTTTCTGTCGAAGCTGCAGTCGCACATCAGAATAGTATCTATGACTTAAGACAAGACGATGCAAGAGATTCGTGGCGCTTAAAGATGTTATTTCTAGAGCATTTTATTTCGGGAAGTGAAAGAGAACCACAAGCAGGTTTACACTGAAAAATCAGATAAAGTAACGATTTTTAACTTCTTAATTTTAGGACCTTCTCAACAACCTTTTTTCGATAACTGTATTGCACCTCTGGGAGGAAGCCATGAAATTAGATGCCAAACTACAACTCTTTCACAAGGAGGTTTATATTGACACCATTGAGAAACTCAATGTTTTTTGACCTTTTAATTTTAGGATCTTCTGAACATCGTCTAGATAAGAGCGATGAAACAAGGGGCTCGAGAACCGCAGCTCCTCCACCTCCACTAGCGCCCCAAAGTGAAAAAGAACGGATTGCACAAATAGTTGCAAATCTTATTCTTCAACCTTCTATCAGTGAGTTGTCCCAGCTAGTCTGTGAAACGAATTTGGATGGGTGTTTGTGTCCAGCCTGTGTGTTTGCATTGTTCCCAGATGATGATGATAATGATGGCTAGCATGCAACAAGTGAAAGTACAGTTACCTCAGTTATGAAAAATATTTCTTTTTGTGTGAAAACTGACAATACCGATGCTATTTAAATTACAGTTTTATTATAGATAGTAATCATCATGATATTTAATTTGTAGCAGAGATACTTTTATGTATATTGTTTTTATTTACGTCAGTTTATTAATTTGAAATAATAATAAAAGAGAAGAACTGTAAAACTTTTATTAAATTGCGTTTAGTATCTTTGGGAATTTTTTTAATTAAAGTTTATTGCAGTCCGTTACTGTACAACTCACACATACATTCTAACACCGGAGCATTGTGGGTTGCGTGTTGCATGTTTTCATGTTTTGACTTTAGTAAACAAACGAAATGTTATGAGGTTATGGTGTGATCGTTCAACATTCAACATAAGTTCAATTTCAATAAATTCATTAATTACAAGAGTGTTTGTATGTTGTAGATAAATTATATAACATATTTATTATTAATAAAATTACGGTATCCGTGACTTGGGTCTGGTTTGTCAAACAGCAGCTTTTTAATGATCTTATCTTGGTGCAATAATTTATATTTTCTATTGCTGTACTGTATAACCTAAGAACTCGTTTTGATCTCGAATCTGAAATATTGTATAGTAGAAAATGATAATGGAACTAACGATAAAAGAGGAACAAGTTCATTGCGCTATGGCCGAGAGTAAGTAACGATGACAATATCGGTTTTGGTTTTAATTGGATTAGTTACAGATAAAGCTGTTAAAAAAGAACCTTATGGCAATCTTTTGGATGTTGGTAAGAATATATTTATGAGTTTCAAATACAAGGTGCTACATATAAAGTTTTTAAGGTTCGATTAAAATAGAAGAATGTAATCTGGAGGCGTACGTTCAAGAAGGTGTTAAAATAGAAAAAGAAGATTCGATTAAAATAAAAGAATGTAATCTGGAGGAATCCGTTCTAGAAGGTGTTAAAGAAGAAGATAATTTCGAAGTCAACGAAGTACACTACTGTTCTAATTGTGATTTTAAGTGTTCTCGGAAAACTAGTTTAATTAAACATGTGAACACTCACACGATTAAAAGTGTTTACATGTGTGGAACAAGCGACGCACTACTTGGTGATGAAAATATTGTAAACGGGGCCGTTAAAATGGAGCCTTGTTATGACAACTTCGTTGATGTTGGTAAGAACGTCTGTTAGTTTCTAATAAAAGTGATACTATGTATACATGTTTTAAGGCTCAATTAAAATAGAAGAAGATATTCTGGAGGGATTGATTCAAGAGAGCATTAAAATAGAAGTAGAAATAGTTCCAGAAGAAGATGGTGTAGAAATTAACGAAGTATTCTACTGCTTTAATTGTGACTTCAGGTGTTTTAGAAAGCCAAGCTTAATTACCCACATGGAAACTCATATGAATAGAAATAATATGAGTGATAAACCTAAACATAACTGTTCTGTCTGTGAATTCAAGACTACCGTCAAAGTAGATTTAACGAATCACATGTTAATTCATAGAAGTGAAAAACCTTTTGAATGTGAATTTTGCAGGCGTAACTATTCGCGAAAGACGAATTTAATCAAACACCTATTAATTCACCAAAAATCGCTCAAATGTAGTATGTGCGAATATACTTGTTCGCAGAACTCAAAGTTGACGAAGCATCTAACAGTTCATACTGGTAAGAGACTTTACGAATGTTCTGTGTGTGATTTCAATAGCTTAAATCCCGGGAATTTAAGCATGCACATGTTAGTTCATACAGGTGAAAAAAGATTTCAGTGTCTTATATGTAAGCAGAAGTATGCACGTAAATTAAGTTTACGGAGACACATGTTAACTCACAGGGGAATTAACAACCACATTCACTGTACTTTATGTGAATATGAATTTATGAGCCAAGCAGCTTTTTCAAAACACATGTTAATTCACTCGAGTGATATGCTTTATCAGTGTTCTGTTTGTGAGTATAAGTTTAAGACAGAAAATAATTTGCAAAACCACATGTTGGTTCATCGGTGGCGAAATAAGGTTAAGACTTCGACGATAATTAAAAATAAATGATAAGTAAGTCGAGTTTAATAAATAAAATGAGTAACTATAACTCAAATATATAACAATTAAAACTAAGATGAAGCGCTTGTACTTATACTGTTTTCCTTCTCCCTTTAACGTAAGTTGACATTACTGTTTTAACAAGACAATCCCGATAGGAAGTGAAACATACAGGGAGGTTCTCCATTGCTAGCTTCGAAAGTAATACTTAAACAGGGAGGGCAAAAAACTGAATTGACTACTGGAAAGTACTACTTAGTACTTGAAAATGTACTGCGTAACCAAAAAGTACTCTAAGTACTCCCAGTACTTTAAAGTACTCCCAGTATTTTAAAGTACTCTCAGTATTTTAAAGTATTTGACAAATACATCTTTTCTGAACATTGCCGACGTCTTTCTCATTTATAATTTGTTAATTTTGTTGCGGAGGTACAAAATAATGCAGTGTGCAGAATTTATCAGAGACGGCAGCAGCTATAATAGTAGGTATTTGAGCTCCCTAAATAAATTTCTTATGTACTTTTTAAAGTATAGTTTTGGTAAAATATTTCTGCCAGCTTTCAATTTTTTTAACTAAATTTCTATAGCAGAAGCAGTGTACGTGTACAATGCTTTACATCTTTGTAATTTTTGATAATACTTAAAAGCATTTAACACAGATATTTAAGTTATATCTGAATTAATTTCCAAATATGGATACACTTTAGGGTATCAATAATTATTTAAATGAAAATAGTTAAATAACCCTAAATTAATCACTTTAGTAGTGTGAAATCGAGTTTTAAGTAAGTTGACCAATATGATTTGCTAGTAATGTCTGATTAAAATACACTGTATCTCTTTTTACCCAACACGTTTATTTACCAACTTAAACTACTTTAGTTTGGTTAAATAGTCTACAGCTCCGGGGTTCGGCAGATTTTATGACCGGTTAGGTATTATTGTTGGAATAAGGAGTATCCCCTTTTTAGAATTTTGTACCCAAATATTGTAAATGTGGTCATGGGTAGTGTGTAGGCACTTTCCAAAGAAAGTTTTAATTTTAAATAGAATACAACGTACTATGGTAGGTACGCTCCGTAAAGTTGTCGGTAACTTTACCACCAGCAGAGAGGTACAAAAATGAATAATCTCTTTCTATTCTATTCTTCTATTGATTGTATTGAACCTCTCTGCTGGTGGCGTAAGTCAAAAAGAACTTTACGGAGCGGCTTTAGAATACAAAGGATGTGTACTTTTTCTGATATTTATAAAATGAATTTCTGCTGGAGGCACTTCTTTCAGAAAATAGTTCGGACAACAAACTGCTCAAGTTTTATATTTTATACTCAAATTTAAAAAACCTTATTAAAATTGCTTTATTAATTGCTGTGCGACTTCCTAAATGATTTGTTAATAATTTTGTATTTAAATGCGCACTGTCCTTTTCCTAACTGTGTATGTCTTGTGAGTTACTTTATCATGTTCGAAATGATAAACTATTGAATTCGGCTTAATTTACAACAGTGTGGCCTACTTAAAATAAAGACCTACCCCAATTTCTTAAAAATATAATATGTGCTAAATATTATTATTGCTATAATAACATACCTACACTTTTCAAGATATTTGGTTTCGGATTTTACCGTTTTATAAATTTCAACCTTAATTTGACTCCCGTCTGTGGTTACGGGTTAAATTAAAATTTTAAAGAAATTACGATTTTAATAAAAAAATTGTACAATACCTAACTAAAAAGTTCTTGATTTTGTAGTTTTAGATGATTTTAGATACGTTTTAATTCAGTGACGTAAAACGAGTTTGCCGTCAGAGAAGCACCTTAAAATTTTCCTCCCTAAATTTGTCTAGCATCCTGTTTTAAGATCGGTCATCATGTCATCAAAGACAACATTTGGTCAGTTAACATTCAAAGATTCAAAGATGCTAAAGTAAGTTGTAAGATAATATGACAAGCGGGAAAAGGACAGCGCGCATTCGAATTTAAAGCGAATAAAATAAATATATAAATTTTAATGAAATTTTTTAAGGTTTGTGTAAAATATAAAACTTTAGCATTTACCCGAATTATTTTTTGAAGAAACTGTACTATTAGTAGAAATATATTAGATAATCTTTTTTTAAATATGAGAAAACGCCCACAAAATTTTGAAATTCGGTTAGTTTGTAAAGAATAGTACAATTCAGTTTTTTAAAATTAAAAAATTGAGATTTTTTGTGGAGTAATGCTGCCGAAAGGATACATTGAAAAGTCCGTATAAGTCTGTCTGAAGACGACACTCGAAAGATTTAAAATATTTAAAAGTATATACCTATTGCAAGAAACCAAGAAAGCTATAATACAACGATAAATTAATGTGTTTCCTAATCATTTATAAAAATACTGGGCACTTCTCAAGTACTTTTAAAAAATACTGGAAACTTCCAAGTATTTTTTGAAAATACTGGTAACTTTCAAGTACTTTTAAAAAGTACTGGTAACTTTCAAGTACTTTTAAAAAGTACTGGTTACTTCCAAGTACTTTTAAAAAATACTGGCAACTTCCAAGTACTTTTTGAAAATACTGGTAACTTTCAAGTACTTTTAAAAAGTACTGGTTACTTTCAAGTACTTTAAAAAAAACTGGTACTTAAAACTGCAAGTACAAATAAATTAATTTGAAACTGGGTACTAGTTACTCCCAGTACTTTTATTTGGTACTGCTAACAGCTCTGGTTATGTGTATGTATGCGACAAATACACCAGCGTTGTCCTACGACAGTTAGATGGAAATTTTTTTTTAGCACACACGGTGAAAGTAAAATGACATGATGAGGCACATATGAGATGCGAAAGTGCCTTGTATAATGTATAATATGTATGTGAATACAAATGCTTACAAAGAGGACTTTTAAAGAAACAAAAACACGCCGTTGAAATGCCTTATCAACAGTAATGTATTAAGTGCATAGCGACTTGCCGATAATACTGACAGGAGAGATGCACGACTGCATGTTGCGACGAAAATTTGCACGACTGCGAAGCAGGAGTGCAAATTTTCCAAAGCAACAAGCAAGAGTGCGTCTCCGGTCAGTATTATCGAAGCAAGTCGCTATGCACGAAATGCATTTTGCGTGACTATTGCATAAGTAAAAAGAAAAAGCTAGAGAAAAAATTAAAACTGCTTTTGAAATCTAGTAGTAACAATTTGTGGGTCGCTTTGACAACATAGCCTAAACATAGCAACAAGTAAACAAATCATTTTTTCTGTAAAGCCAAAGCGAAAATGGCAAAACGTTTTGGTGATAAATCTGTGCTAAATATAGAAAAAATTGTGAGTTTTACGATGCCAGAAAACACCAAGAAGTCCAAAAAATATATATGGAGGCAATTTGAAAAGTTCTGCCAAGAAAAAAACTACATACTGGATGAAAACTTGTCGGTAGTGAAAATCGCCGCAGTTTTGGCTGATTGGGCTTTCAACATGAGGAAAGAAGACGGAACTGAGTACAAGGAAAGTGTCGTTAAGCTCTTGTGGAACAGTGTGGCAAAGCTAGTACAGGAAAATTATTACAAAAATTATGGAACAGTGTTTGATCCTTTCAAGGATTATACCTTCAAATTAGCCCGAGATGCCAGAAATTCAAAGCGCCGTCAATTGCAGCAAATACCAGAAAAAAGAAAAAACAGTTCGGCGGCGATTACTCCAGAGGAACACACAAAAATTGTTAAGCTTTGGGATGAAGACACACCAATAGGGTTACAAAGAAAATTTTACTACCTGGCTGCCCTAGAATTGGCATGGAGGGGCGGAGAAGCATCCAAATGTATTTTGCAACACTTTCATGAAGAGGTCACGAATACAAGTGCCCCTACAGGACGAATAGCATATAATACTATCTTCAGCAAGACTGCTCAAGGTGGAGACAAGCGGCTGGCAGAAACAAAGTGGCTAGTAACGAATACAGAAAATCCCAATTTATGCCCTGTGAGGTAAGTTACACCAATAAATAAATAATAATGTTCGAAATAATAATATTTTTCATTATTTTAGGCTCTACAAGAAGCTATTGAGCAAGAGGACGCCTCAGATAACCATTGACCGGTTTTTTCTAACACCAAATTCGAAATGGCAAGCAGGACAGTCATTGTGGTATAAAAATATCCCAGTAGGCAGGAATGAACTTTCGAAGTGGACTGTGGAGGCTGCAAGTAAAATTGGGATTGATGTGAAGAAAGTTAAGATTACAAATCATTCTCTGCGCTCTTCGTCGGTTTCTCCTCTTGCAAAGGCGGGTGTGCAAGATCAGGAAATCATTAAAATGACCGGTCACTCAAGTGCGGGGTCCATCAAGCCCTATTTGCAGCTGGATGCAGAGCACCATCTCAACCTTGTTGAAAAAATGAGAAGCCAGCGTAACAGTTCTAAAAACCTGGTACACTCGACAATCACTTCAACGTCGACATGTCTCGAAGACAGCACCAACGTTACAGAAAATATTAATTATAATAATTGTGTTTTTAACATTAATAAATGAGTATTTCTAGTTACTTGGCTTAACGTACACTTATTTTTATTAGAAAGCTGTCGGGCAGGTGAGACGTTAAAGTCAGACGTCGAACCAAATGGCTATAGGACATAGGTTGTCTAGAGGGGTCAATCCTACTCTACCCGGGTGATGTCCTTGAACGCACTCCTGGCGATAACCCGAAAACGATAAGTGCACACCGATAAGTGTTCACCTTACACTTATCGTTATAAGTGGTCTGGGATTGGTCTGAATTATGAAATAAAAGTTTTCTTATTGGTTCTTGACATACTTATGCAATAGTCACTGTAATATTATGTGCATACAAAAGTTCACTCTAACGATGTTTTAAGGAACAACATGAACCACTAAAGTGATCTAAATGCGCAACATATTTATGATGAATAAAAAACAGTAGGTATTTCTTAATATAAACTTTATTTGCTATTCTCACTGTCTGCAATTCGCTGTTGCTTGGTAAATGATATAAATATCTATAAAAGAAAAAATATATAAATTCAGTGAAGACTACTCCTTGATGTGGGATCTCGTGCCAGTCTAGTCAGAATTAACATGGACTGTATACTTCAACTGTACGGGTACGGGGTATAAAATTGATTAGCCAGGGCCATATTATGCACTAGGCTGACTAGGCTAAAGCCTAAGGTGCCTTTTGCAGAAAAGGCGCTAGCCTCTAAAATTACTTCTTACAAGTGGCCAAATAATTATCAAATTCAAGGGTACAAAATTCAACATGCAAAAGCTATTGCTTTACTTAGCCGGACGTCGAAATTCCTAAAGTCGATCTGATCTCTGTTGACCTTGAAATTTTCAAAAAATTTGCCTGCGGCGCTGGGGGTAAGAGACTGTGCAAAAACTGTAACACCTAGAGCTCCACCCGAAAAAAATTCCTGGGTGCGCCACTACGTACCGTACACGTAAATTAAATAGGCGCCAAATCTGTATTAGCCTAGGGCGCCAAATAGGCGTAATCCGGCCCTGTGATTAGCACTAGAGATAATTAAGAGTAAAATGGATCGGATCAAGTCATGATGTCAAAGGCACAGACTAACCCCAACACAATAACAAATGGGCGGGATTTTGTTCTGTTAAACTGTTGCAGAAGTGTTACAATGTAAAGCAAGAGTCTTTACTTTTAATTAACTTTGTTATGTCAGAAACTTATATATAGGGTGTTCCATGACTCAAGGTTCATAGGTTCAGAAAAGAAAAGCCATTTTGAGTTAAAATTCATAAACATGTCTGAAAATATTTCCTAGCAGAACTACATCCATTGAAAGTTAAAAGGGCTAAAATGTAAAAAACATAAATAAATCATATCACGGGCTGTTCGATCAATTTTACGCAGGGAGAGACTTTGTATGGAAACTGCAGGAGATAATTTTGAAACCAATTTCTTCTTACATTTCATCAATGGTTGTAGTTCTGTTAGGTGTTAGGAAACATTTTAACTCAAAATTACTTTAATAGCACGCCATTAAGCCATGTATGTACCTTGAGCCACGAGACGCCCTGAATGTAACCTAAAATTACCTGTTCAAGACTATTCTGTCCTAACGAATAGTCCTCTATATTTAAATTCTTTTTTGCAGCTTCCATAATTCCAAACATTTCAGACCACGGTTTACTCTTATCGTTTACGAAAAATGTAATCATTTCTTGATGCTTCTCACGAATGGTGGCGTTTAAGAATTTATTATTCACAAACTTTTCTATATTATCCAATTCCATGGTGCTGGTGCTGGTCTTTTTTAATTTTATGGTTAGTAAATATCCGTCAGAAAATTTACTTTTGAGATGTTGTGTCGAACCCAAACACGTGAAAGAACCATTAACCATAATAGCAAGTCTCGTACAAAGGGCCTCACACTCGTCCATACTATGCGAAGTGAGCACAATGCATCTTCCATTGTCTCTTACTTTACATAAAGTGTTCCATAAATATCTCTTAGTGGCAGGGTCCATACCTATTTCCCCCAAAAATTAAACTGAATACGAATTTTAAAAATCTCACTCACCTGTAGTTGGCTCGTCGAGATAAATAACAGAGGGATTTCCAATCAAAGCGATAGACGTGCTCAGTTTTCTTTTATTTCCACCACTCAACTCTTTAACTTTTTTGTTTAGATGTTGCTTAAAATCGAAATCTTCGGCTAATTTATCTGCTTCGGATTTGCATTCTTTAAAAGTTAAGCCATGAATTAAACCAAATATAATCAAAGTTTCTTTACAAGTTAGATCGTCGAGAAGAGCATCGAATTGGGGACAGTAACCTATTAATTTATTAATTTTACTTCTGTCGTTTCTCAAATTTAAACCGCTGACCCAAGCGTCGCCAGAAAATAATTTAATGTCGCCTGTCATTAATTTAAAAGTGGTAGTTTTTCCGGCGCCGTTCACGCCAAGTAAACCAAAGCACTCGTATTTATCGATGGCTAAACTTAGCTTATTCACAGCAAGAAAATTATTGTAGCTTTTAGACACTTCTCGCATTACAACAGCGTAATTTTGTATGTCGTTACTGGAAAAAGATGCGATTCTTTGTTTTTCTTTTAGTACGTCTTCGTCCTCGTTGTTCTCAAGTTGTTGGACTACGGGTGATTTTCTATTGCACATTTGATTAGCGATTTTATCAAAAAGGCCATACTCGTTTGATAGTTGCAATGCAATAAATACACAACCCATAAGGCATGAAAATATGACGTTGCTTCCAATTCCTGGTGAAGTAAAGTCGTAATAGTTCGGTAATGTGTCTAAAAAAGTAGACTTTATTACTGTAAAACGATTAGTACGGGTAACATACTACTGCAACATTGTGGAAATTTGTAACAAGCAATAATAGGATTGATAGCGTTAAGACGATCACAATATTTGTGAGTTGAGGCTAGAGTACTTAAATCTCTAATAGCTGTGGTGAAGGAGTAATGAGGGACTAATAGTAGTATCCAATTCAACGCTTCTCCTACTTCTACTAAATCTAATTGTGGTTGTAGGAGAATCTGAACTATTATCGAAGGAGCTGCACCTATAAAATTTAATTGCCGTTAGTAATTACTCTATTAGTTTATTTCCCAATAATTTGCCTACCTGTAAAAATATTAATCATTCCCGTTTTGGTAAATCCAGTGGATGGAACATCGAATAAATAAGATAATAAATAAGTATAAGGTATCATGCAGAATCCAAAAATTATAAATACGGAGAATAATCGACCTAAAACAAATAATAGTGACTTAAATAGCTTTTTATTGATACTATGTATAGTATTATGTCTCCGTTGCAAGACATATTCGTTCGTTCGTCTCTTCGTTTTGCTGGGGAAATACTACTTAGGCAGGCAACAGATTATACACTTAAAATTATAATTGAATCCTATTCTACTCACCCAATTCAGCAGGAGTTTTAAAGTTGTCTTCTTGAAAAGCTGCTATGGTTATGATAACCAAGATGCTAATAAAGATAAACGAAATAAAATCCACTACAAACGCCGTTCCCCAAAACGGCAAAATCTTGACACCCGATACAAATTGCAGATGTTTTGCTTTACTTGAGCGTTCTTTTATGCAAAACATGGAATAAAACGCCGATACGAAGGCCATGCTAAATCCTAAGTTGAATGCTATTTGAAATCCAATATCACCACCCGAATTCAAATTTTCGAACTGAAAAGTAATGTTACTAATTCGAGTTTTACAAATACAAGATGTCTTGCAATAGGGTGTCCGTCTCGCGCATCCTTGCAATTTTGTCTAAATCTTCAAAGATTCGATACGTTACCCATGCAACAAGCTATAGACTCCTTATCACAGGACACTCGTCATATCAGATTGTGAAACTTACTTCCGATTCTATAAAAAATGGCAGTGGATGATTGTAAAATTGAATAAAGTGGTTTTTCGAATTCTTTTGAGTTCGTAAAATAGAATTCATGACAAGCTGCAAGGTGAGAGCCGGTGAATGCAAAGGATCGTTGTTGAACCAAGCCGTAATTGTATCGTTTGAAAATGTTGCTCCGACGATATACCTTGTTCGAACTTCGCTAGTGTTGTTTTCGGTCTAAAACAATTTATTATTATTACTATGTTTTTAGAGACAAAAATGGGGGGTTCCCTAATAAAAGCGCACTGATTGTAGTTTCGTTCTCCCAGCGCCCACTATTGTTAGAGGTGGGATAAACGATTGGCAGAGTTGACGCTTCAAATGCCATAAAACAAGGGGCATTATTGAGAGTATCCCTCTCTTTAATCACCTGTTGCATTTGGGGACATCGTAGATTAGTAAACAAAAATAACCATCTACTGATAGTAATAATTATTAGGGCCGATTGTACATTCGGAGCTTATGCTAAGTTCAACATGCCTTATCATTGTTAGTTGTTCATTGATAATGATCCTTGATATTGACATGATCTTAGATCATTGTCGATGAACAATGATAAGGCAGATTGAACTTAAACTTATAATGTACAATCGGCCGTAAAGGTTTTAAACAACACAAAACTGGTTACCTTCTCTAACATCATTTTCCCCATATCTTGCTGTTCCCAGTTTGTCAATAGATGATTTTGTTGCTCTACTAAATTTATGTAGGACTTAGCGTACAGATTTGCTCCAGTATTAGAAGATGTTAAAACAGTTACAGGTTTAGTATACGAATTCAATTCTATTTTCAAACTCGGAAGTTCCTTAATGGGACTGAAACTTCTGTTCAATACTATCGTGAGACAAACATATAAAATAGGTATGGCGCATTGTATAGTGAACAATATCCACGACCTCCAATAAGATATGCTTTTTTTCATTAGCATAGCTAAAACTTGATTAGTCCACAATGACCATCCTTCTAACATTGCGTACTCGATTTCAACTAAAAGTAATCAACTTATGAGTTTTAAAAACAGTTTCTTTTGAAATACTCACGAGGGATTTTTGAAGAATAAACGTCATACTCGGAGACTTCGGTGTTATTATGCGCATTACCATTCACTTCTTCTACGCTATTCGTCGATGTGTTCTCGTGTCGTTGAATATCGCCAACTCTAAAAAATCGTGTAAATCAAAATTACAATTTTTTTGCCATTTCCTCACTTCATAAAAACTTCTTCTAAAGTTGTAAGAGATATTCCGTAACTTGATACGCCTAAATTATTGGTTTTCTTTTCTAGATTTCCTAACATCTCTTCAAATACCGCTACGTTTTGCTCTGGTAATGTGTATGTGAGTTCTGAACCAATTTTACTCTTCACCTAAAGTACCAATAATAATTATATCTTTCTGCTCTAACTTCTACTCTACTTGGGGACAATGTGTTTATAAATTAAAAGAGACTTTACGGACGAAAAGCAAATGGCATAGCAAAATTTGAAATTGTTAAAAGTAGAAAATTCAAGTGCCTTATGTTCTGCCTTGCGCTCGTGGGTGGGTATTTACATTTATGGTACACAGCCCAGGGCAGAACTAAGATTCACACTCGCTCTTATTGTATTTTAAGTTTTTGAAAAGTGTTGCTCCTCCCCCCTCCCCCCCTTCATATTTCTCTCTGAACACCAACATCTACGAGCAGTTTTTGATTGTTGTGAAAATATTTGCCTTAATATCTGGTATGAAATCTTGTAGTTCTTTCGTAACGGCGGTAACGTTACAATGTTGCGACACGTCCATGATAAGCTTATAACCAGCTCCATATCTCTTTTTCAAAAAGAAACTAGATCCTACGCATTGCAAACGACCTCCTGACATGATAGCTATTCGATCACCTAACAGATCTGCTTCGTCCATAAAATGTGTGGTCAATAATATGGTTCTTCCTAAAATATCTTTGCTACTTTTAATGTTATTTAATTTACTAAATTAACCTTTTTTCTGAGAAATCAGTAGATCCCACAATGCCCGACGCGTACCAGGGTCTATTCCAGCCGTTGGCTCGTCGCACATTATAACTTTTGAGTTACCACAAAGTGCCAGTGCAACAGATAGTTTTCTCTTCATGCCTCCTGAAAGTTTTGATGAAAGCGAGTTTTCCTAAAAATAAACTTTGAAAATCGATAATTAAATTTTAATAAAGCGTCTCATACTTTAGTAGTAAATTCTAACAAGTTTATGTACTTTTCTATTTCTGCATTTATTTCATTTTTGGCTAACCCTTTCAGTTTGCTATAAAAATAAATATGTTCCCTCACAGTTAAATCGTCAAAAAGAATGTTATGTTGGGGACATAATCCGTAACTGTCTCGAATTTTTTCCATGTCTGTACGAATGTCCCGACCGTTTATAAAAGCAGTTCCACTAGTAGGTGGTATCATTCCAGACAACATGGACATAGTTGTTGTTTTTCCTGCACCGTTGTGACCCAAAAGGATTGTAATTTGATCTTGGTACATATTTAAATTCACATCATCTACTGCAACCTTTTTATGTGCAAAAGTTTTAGATAAATGCTGCAATTTGATTCCTATTTCCAAATGCGTTGGTTCCTTCTCGTAGTTGTCGTTTTCTGTTTGTGCATGGTCTCCTTCAGTACGATCTAAAAATATACAAAATAGCTTCACTTTCGCACTGATATAGTCAAAATTTAGTATAGTCACCTAGGTCACTTCCACACCAATAAGATTTGGTGAATGGGAAATAGAATGGTTTAGGTATTCCGTAGTCTCCTGGAAATATGGCTTCGACGTAAAGAGCGATTAACATGTATATTATAGCGTCGATGATGAGCATAATCATCAAGTGACCTAGCGTGAGAGTGTCGTCTGAAGTAGTCGGCTTCCAAATATTATGCCACTGAATACCTATAATGTAGAATATTTTGTTTTTAAATTATTCTAGGATGGAAACAAATTATTCGCCATAAACCTGTCATGTAGTCATTATTAATGGGCTTGAAAAGAAGCTACTCGAGATATGTTAGGCAGATCACAATTTGGGACAGTCTGTAAGTTTTCCGAACTCTAGATTTCAATTAATTAAAAAAATAGATACCTTCTTCGATTCCTTCAAATCTCAAAATTATTTGAAATGCGTAAGCTACTGCAGTATTTGAGAATAAACTAGTAAGTAACTTTTGAACTAAACTTAACATGTCGTATTGGCGCTGCATGACTATATACGGAGAGTATGATAGAAACCACGCTATACCGGCTACCGTAGCGGCAATGTTAGCTAAAAATGAAAAATAATGAGTTTTGGGGCAAATTAATAATACGTCATTATGGTACCTTTTGAAAAAAATACGCTGATAGCAAACGAATAAGTAATTGAAGCAGAAACGTACAGTAATAAAAATAAAAATATTACAAAAGGATTTGAATACGTAAATATGGTGAAATCTCTATCAGGATACCACTTGGCGTTCAATAAAATCACCATTAAAGCAACAGCTACGAGAAGTAGTATAAAGCTCTTGAGAAACCAAGCAGTCCAATGTAACCAGCCAGGTAAGCCCATAATTTTCATAGCTTCCTAAAAGACTTTTTATGTAATAACGATGAGCAATGTAACTTTATCGTAGACATCAGACCTTCAGTTGTTTTTCTTTTTCATTAGTTATGGCTTTAACTGTAGTTATGAACGTGTAAATAAAACTCAACATGATTATTAATCCAAAAAAAGCTTGTAATACTTCTAATAGTTCATCAGAGGTCCACTTTGGATAATGAAATCTTTGCATTAAAACGTATCGTTGGTCCCTTTTAAAGTCTGTATTTAATTGCCGGATTATGGATAAAGACAGTTCTTTTTGCAATAGTAAGAATCCTTCTTCATTGTACTCTTAAAAATGGAAAAAATTAATAAATAAGAAGCACACAAATTTAACAATTGATCATTAACACCAACTAGTAGGTACCTGGTTTGCCTCCTTCATTATTCAGGTAAGCTCGAGGTCCGTGAGTTTGAAAAGATGGATAAATCAAGTTTGTTTGCCACGTCGACCTTCTCGAATCTCTCAATTTAGCTGGAAACCTTTAAAAATAATAAATTTTAACCATGAATTCTCGTGGATAACTTTTTACAAATATTAACCTAATGTGTATATCTAAGTTTTTTGGTAAAACGGTGTTATTCCCCAACGAATCATCAAACTCAACTGCGGCCATTATATAGGTAGCATTTATGTAACTTGCTACGCCTTCACGTAACGACTCCTTACTTGGGTAGCCCACTAATTTTACTTCTTGATTGTGTAATAAACTTACATTGTTTATTGCAGTTTTAGTATCCATCATTATCTTTTCTAAATGTGGATTTGAATTAGGAGACCATAAGAGATCATAGCTGTAACAGAATTAGTTGACGGTTCTTTTACGGCATTGCTTTTTAATAAAACTCACGTAGTTGGATAGAAACTCGTAGGTGGATAGAACATCCTACAATTAAAAGGTATAAATAGCCTAGCCGAATGTGGTACTGGACTGGATAAGCTTCTTAGTACTACTAGTAAAATTGTGAATATAACCGGCACTAAAATTTCTACTACTGTTTGTATTGGATGTCTCCACTGAAGTAGAAAATTTTTCCACATCAAAAGCAGAAATTTATCCCATGCCTTTCCCATGATTTCTGTAATTAATCATTATGAAATACAATGCATCCCAAGAAACGTGGGGATTCAAGGGTATTTGTGATTGAATAGTTAGATGTGCTGTTGATACTCATGTGACTTCAAAGATCCAAAGTTTCATCTGTACGATATGTATAAATAAAAATCAGTGTACCTATCAAATAATGATCTTTCGCTGTTGAAAATTTTTTAATATTTTTAACAATACAATAAAATCAATAAAAACAAAACTTTTTGAACTAGAGTATTGTAGGATGTAGGTACGCTTAAGGAACTCAAAAGAAAATCTAATGAAAGTGACTGAATCAGTTTAGATGGCATCTGGAGTACTTACACAATCTACAGTTAATAAATATTGAGTGACTATACAATATTGCGCATATTTAAGTGTCTGATTCTGACGTCCATTGTCACTGATGTAATAATTTCTAAAAGTGCATACAAGAGTAACACTTGAGGATTTTAGTGAAATAAATGGGTCAGTCGATAAAACGTTCTAAAAAGGATGGCATGCTAGCTGGAAGTTGTAACTCTGTACACTGTAACACTGTAGGAGACTCATACTGAACTTTATTTTCGATATACGATATTCAGAGGTCCTGCTCCTAAAATTGTAAGAATGTGCAAAATTTCTATTAGAGATCAAAAGTAAAACTTTTTTTTTATTAGCTGTAAGCAGTAAACTAATATTTCAAATTAATAATACATTGTTTTACTAGCTATGACTATTTTTATAGGTCTTACACCTTATCATCTAGTTAAACTAATATTAAGAAATATAAAAATTTTATTGCGGAGAAGTTTTACTTATAAAGTATGTTTTGGGATACAAGGTGTGGGCGTGAAAATGTTGTCATTTTTTTACAATAAAATACCAGGTATTTTTGAGATTAAGAATGTATCTATATGAATGTAGAATAAGAATTCTATATGAATTGTTTATAGAACGGGCTAAGGAAATGCCATTTTTAAATTTTCAAATTTACAAATAGGAAGAACCGCAAAGAAAAAAGAACTAAACGATGTACAGCCGGAGAAATAATTATTGGCCGCTATCCTATACTACTAGTGGCCAATATATTCTTCTGTGGCTGTACTAACCATATAAAAAAGACGGAAATGTTAATGTTCGAAAGTTTAGCTAACTTACACCAACCAGCAACGGACCAACGACAAACAATTCGACACAAATTTTTTTTCACCTTACACTTTTTCGCTTTGATCAGATCTTCAATTTAAAAATAAATCTTTACGGAGTGACGGTATCGATTAAACTGGCAGGTTGTATATTGCACAAATGTTATCTATGATAAGATTAAACTGATCATATCAGTGTGAATTCGATAAAGCACACTCATTGCAAGTTAGTAGTAAAGGCCTATGATTTATAACTTCTTTGAATACCTGATTTTAGATTTGTAGAATTTAGTTAGGTATTTATAAATTAGAAAAAGGGGGAAACGATGATAGCAGCCGACTTGTCCACGACACACAAACTATCAGGTATGTCGTATGTCCAAAAGTAGAAACTTACTAACGAAACGTTGACGGTAGATCGATATCAAAATGATCGATAACCAGAAAAAGCATTAAAAAATAAATAGGAACAAATTACTACCAAGTAAAATTTAAAAAAAATCGAATAATTAGAATCTTAATCAACTGATGTATTTTCCATTTAAAAATTGAAATCCTGTAAAACGGTAAAAATCCAAAATGAGAATTAAAATTACTGCCCAATACACTTGCACTAAAATGTTTCAAAAATCTTCAAATCCCTTATTTAAGGTCGATTTTTTCAATTAAATCAAAACTAATTTTTGATACCAAGTTTTTATCTTAATAAATATAAACAATTTTTCACCTGATGTGATCATGTGATACGAAGAAAATTGAAGATAAAGAAAAATAAATAAGACAAACTGAAAGCCTGCGCTATCTCTTGAGATTATAAATAACCAAAATTTTAAAATTTAAACTGCAAATTACTACCGTGTACGAGTATAATGATCTTAAAAAAATTGAATACGACACTTTTAAGCCGTAAGAAGTTTTGCTATTACCAACAGAACTGGAGTAACAGACAGACAAAAACATAAACGCAAACAGAACCTTCCTACCGAAATAACATTTTTTAGATCTCCTAATTGATTTGAGACAACTGTAAGTCGATTTGTGATCTTTGGGTATTTTTTAAGTAGCTAGATTCCGTACTTAGTCAGTATAATTGTATAATATACACTAGAAACATCTTAAGATCAGTATACTGTTAAGACGTTAAGACATCAGTTAAATCAAGGTTAAATTCAGTTTCCTATAAAGAAATTTTGTTAGTTCACTTCTTGTGGATCCAAATTTTCTTCTTTTCCAATATTATTTGAATAGTAGGTACCTATCATAAAACGCAATTACACAGCAAGCACCAGTGAACGAAAGCTCAGCAAGTGTCCATTACATTCACCACCCACTGATAGGCTTTTGACTTCTAGAAGCAACCACAGCTGGATACCGAAACCATCCATCGAATGCTAGGGCCTCCACAAAAGAGCGCTAGTTGCCACGTGAATTTTACGCTTTTCCTCCCTATTTAGAATACTAATAGGACAGGTTGGTGCTCAAGAAAATGAGGACACATTTTTCAGAATTTTGATAGTTGCTTATTGGCCTATCAGCCTTAATATTAGTTATTTTTAAGACTTTAACCAGTCACCCGTTGTGGGAACCTTTCTGGGAAAAAGAGTTCTGGAAGATGTCATTCTTTTAATTTGTAAAAGAATTTGGACTTTACGAATGGAACTAGGTTCCACCTACTCCCTACTCCGTACCCAGAATTAGCCATACCGGGATATCGGAGAGTAGGGTAATGGAGTATAGTACTCCCTAGAAAAGCCGTAAATCATTGTAAAGCCAACCTCACCAAATGGTGTATTACCAACTGCCCGTAGTATCATTGTCAGGAATTAACACAAATGCTTACCTTAACGTAATTGGTAATAGTCGGGTCCAGGTTACCATCTTTGGCACACGTGGCACCAGGTCCGAGGTGCGGACCCTTCCCCGTACTACGATACACCCACTAAATCGCTTCAGACGCTCATCCCAAGAGCGGGCATGAGTCTGCCACACGGATAAAGACCCCCGCGAGTGGTTCTAATATGGAGGTCCAAATTTCGATCATTTTTCATACATTAGTCGTCTGATTTCACGAATAACAGGTTCGATGATAGTTGTAAATTGTAATGACTTTTCGGGATTCGCTTGTGGATTCTCTTCACTCCACCAAATGCTTGTTGACACAGTCATTAAGCCAAAAATGACCCCTATCACTGAACAAAATTTTACGATGAAACAATGGGTCAACTTGCAACTTAAGTTTCTACCCATTTAAACAAAGATCTTAATTTCAAAATTTTCCATAGACTGGTCGTGCAGAGGTCCAATTGTTGCGCATGGGGCTGAATTGAGGTGTTCACAATGTGAGATAATATACTCATCTTATTCGAGTAGCGCCCAAAAATCATCCTTTAAAAAAATTTGGGGTTCGGTTCACCAGTGTCATAACTAAGTTATGAACGGACAGCGACTAGACAGTGATAAGATTGCAATTTGGTTATGAGTAACGGGACAAAGCTACGATAGTGTGACTGTGTAACTACATGGTGTATATTAATATAATTGGACAAGTAGAGTAGGTACCTATATCGAAATATAATACGGAACGAACTTCCTCAAGTAAGTCGTTTGTTCCTAGAATAAACAATAGCGGCTTCAGCAGCGACATTACTTACTTTCAATGTATATCCATAAGAATAGCAAATCGGACATAATATTTTTATATGAACTTTATTGCTTATAAATAGCTTATAGAATAACTTTCTTACTACCAGTTTACACCCTCGAAGTGAAGCACCCCTTGCACTCTACTTGCTTGCTGTGAGTACTAAATGCCAACAAAAAATTAGTTTAAAGCCACACACCTGTGAAATGCGTACAAAAATCAAGGATATTTTTAAAGGAACACATCATGAGATGAAACACACAGGTGAAAAGCACAACACAGCACAATTTTTGATTAATAAAATAGTCCTCATAAATAAATTTTATTTGTTATTCTCACTGTCTACATTTATTCTTGCTTGGTAAGTGATATAAATATCTGCAAAAAGAAAGAAAGATTATGTAAACTCAGTTCATAGATAATTAATTTCAACTATTGAGTGATTGCTATTGACCTATTGACTCATGATACTCAGGCACAAACCAACTCTTCCCCAACAGAATAACAAACAGAAGGGACTTTGTTCTGTTAAGCTGTTGCTGAAGCATTGCATAGTACTCTCTATTATAACTTTGATGTCGGAAGCTTATATGGTATTAAATTACCTGTTCAAGACTATTCTGTCCTAACGAATAGTCCTCTATATTTAAATTCTTTTTTGCAGCTTCCATAATTCCAAACATTTCAGACCACGGTTTACTCTTATCGTTTATGAAAAATGTAATCATTTCTTGATGCTTCTCACGAATGGTGGCGTTTAAGAATTTATTATTTACAAACTCTTCAATATTATCCAACTCCAAAGTGCTTGTGCTGGTCTTTTTTAATTTTATGGTGAGTAAATATCCGTCAGAAAATTTATTTTTGAGATGCTGTATCGAACCCAAACACATAAAAGAACCATTAGCCATAATAGCAATTCTCGTACAAAGGGCTTCACACTCATCCATACTATGCGAAGTTAGCACAATGCATTTTCCACTTGCTCTTACTTTACATAAAGTGTTCCATAAATATCTCTTAGTGGCAGGGTCCATACCTATTTTCCCATAAAAATGAACTGAAAACGAATTTTAAAAAATCTTACCTACTCACCTGCAGTTGGCTCGTCGAGATAAATAACAGAAGGATTTCCAATCAGAGCGATAGACGTGCTCAGTTTTCTTTTATTTCCACCACTCAACTCTTTAACTTTTTTGTTTAGATGTTGCTTAAAATCGAAATCTTCGGCTAATTTATCTGCTTCGGATTTGCTTTTATTAAAAGTTAAGCCACGAATTAAACCAAATATAATCAAAGTTTCTTTACAAGTTAGATTGTCGAGAAGAGCATCGAATTGGGGACAGTAACCTATTAATTGATTAATTTTATTTCTGTCGCTTCTTAAGTTTAAGCCGCAGATCCAAATGTTGCCAGAAAATAATTTAATGTCACCGGTCAATAATTTAAAAGTAGTGGTCTTTCCGGCGCCGTTCGCGCCCAGCAAACCAAAGCACTCGTCTTTGTCGATAGCTAAACTTAGCTTATTCACAGCAAGAAAATGATGATAGCTTTTAGACACTTCTCGCATTACAACAGCGTAATTTTGTATGTCGTTACTGGAAAAAGATGCAATTCTTTGTTTTTCTTTTAGTACGTCTTCGTCCTTTTTATTCTCAATTTGTTGCACTACGTGTGATTTTCTATTGCACATTTGATTAGCGATTTTGACAAAAAGGCCATACTCGATTGATAGTAGCAATGCAATAAATATACAACCCGCGAGGCATGAAAATAGGACGTTACTTCCAATTGCTGGTACCTTAAAGTCGTAATAATCAGGTACGTCTAAAAATTGGAATTTATTACTGTAAGTAAAACGTTTGGCACAAGAAACATACTGCAACATTGTGGGATTGCGGAACAAACAATAGAACAATTATTGATAGCATTATTGAGAGGATCACAAATTTTGTGAGTCGAGGTTAGTTTATTTAAATCGCTAATAGCTGAGGTGAAGGAGTAACTGGGAAATAATAGTAGTAGTATCCAATTGAACTTTTCTCTTCTGCCTTCTAAACTCCCTTCTGAATTACGGGCAAAGCTAAGTAATGCCGAAAAAAATCCATCTTTAAAATTTAATTGAGATTAGTGATGACTAATGCCTAGTTTATTTCCCAATAATGTGCCTTATACCTGTCAAAACATTAAGCATTACTATACTGGTAAATCCAGTGGATGGAACATCGAATAAATAAGATGATAAATAAGAAAACGGTATGATGCAGAATCCAATAATTATAAATACGGAAAATAGTCGACCTAAAACAAATTACTTGGCCTTTTATTGTGTTTTAAAGTGCCATGTGATTTTTTTTATTGAATCCTATTCTACTAACCTAATTCAGCAGGAGTTTTAAAGTTGTCTTCTTGAAAAGCCGCTATGGTGATGATAACCAAAATGGTAATAAAGATAAATGAAATAAAATCCACTACAAACGCCGTTCCCCAAAACGGAAAAATCTTTGCACCCGACACAAATTGCAGATGTTTTGCTTTACTTGAGCGTTCTTTTATGCAAAACATGCAATAAAATGCCGATGCAAAGGCCATGCCCCATCCTAAGTTGCTTGCTAACGTCATTCCTTTTATATTAATACCACTGCCAGATTTGAACTGAAAAGTAATGTTACTAATTCGAGTTTTACAAATACAAGATGTTTCGCAATAGGGTGTCCGTCTCGGGCATTATTATGATTTAAGAATCTACGCACTAGTGTTTTTAGTACTCGAGCATACTACACTTATGATAATGACATAAAAATTGTAGATATAACTTCCTTACAACTTCGATAAGTTCGATAACTTCGAAAAACTATGGACACCTTATTACAGGACATTCCGGAAGTTAAATTGTGAAACTTACTTTGGATTGTATAAAAAATGGCAGTGGATGGTTGTAAAATTGAATAAAGTGGCTTTTCGAATTCTTTTGTGATCGTAAAATAGAATTCATGACAAGTTGCAAGGTGAGAGGCGGCGAATGCAAAGGATTGTTGTTAAACCAAGCCGTAATGGTATCTTTTAAAAATGTTGCTCCGACAATGTACCTTTTTACTTCGTCAGCGTTGTTTTCCGTCTGAAACAATTAAGAATTATTATTATGTTTTTTAAGAAATAGCACAATAAAGACATATACAGTGTGTCCGGGGATAGGTGGAACACGGGCGATCTCGCTTATTAGCGATTTTAACAAAAAATGTTACTCTTTGTAAAAGTTTTTGCTTGTTCTAAAATTAATATTCACAATTTCATTTCTGCAGATTTTTGTACAGGGTGGTTTTTATTAGCGTTTCTCTAAAATTACACACTAGTAAACTAGGAAAATTTTCAAGAGAAAAATCAAAAATTTATAACAAAAAGTTATTTGTACGCTCATGTTTTATTCCAATTTAAAATTTGAAAACGATGCGGTATTTTTAATATTTTTAAACGATTTCAACAATTTTTTATTAACAAATTTATAAAAAATTTTTTATTTGAGATCGAAACAAACAAATAAATAACAATTACTACTCAAAATAAGTGCTCCTTACATTCATAGATCTTTACAATTCCTTGGCGAAATTCAAAATACGCAGCTTGAAACATTGTTACATCGAAATTTTTGAAAATATGAAAAGTGCCGTATTGGTTTCAAATTTTATATCTGAATAAGAAATCGGCGTAGGAATAATTTTTTGTTATGACTTTTTTATTTTCCTCTTAAAATAAGAGTAGTTTACTGATGTATAATTTTAGAGAAACGCTAATAAAGACCACCCTGTATAAAAATCTACAGAAATGAAACTGTCAATATTAATTTTGGAACAAGCAAAAACTTTTACAAAGAGTAACATTTTTTGATAAAATCACTAATAAGCGAGATCGCCCGTGTTCCACTTATCCCCGGACACACTGTATAATCGATCAAAAATATTAAACATGTAAACAACTAAAGATTGGTTACCTTCTCTAACATCATTTTCCCCATATCATGCTGTTCCCAGTTTGTCAATAGATGATTTTGTTGCTCTATTAAATTTATGTATGACTTAGCGTACGGATTTGCTCCAGTATTAGATGATGTCAAAACAGTAACAGGTTTATCATACGAATTCAATTCTATTTTCAAACTTGGAAGTTCCTTAATGGCATCAGAACTTTTAATATCCAATAACGAGGAAAAAACTAATAAAATAGGTAAGGCACATTGTATAGCGAATAATCTCCACGACCTCCAATAAGATACGCTTTTTTTCATCAGCATAGCTAAAACTTGATTATTCCACAATGACCACCCTTTTAACACTGTGTACTCGTTTTCAACTAAAGTAATAAATTAAAGTTTTCTAAACAATTCCTTTTAAAATACTTACTAGGGGTTTCTAAAGAATAAATAGTATACTCGAATACTTCGGAATTATGATGTGCATTGGGATTCACCTCTTCTACACTATTCATCGATGTATTCTCGTGTCGTTGGATATCGCCTACTCTAAAAAAATTGTGTAACGACCAGTTTTACAATAGCGGTATAATTACTTCATAAAAACTTCTTCTAAAGTTGTAAGAGATATTCCGTAACTTGATATACCTAAAACGTTAGATTTCTCTTCTAGATTTCTTAACATCGCTTCAAATACCGCTACGTTTTGCTCTGGTAATGTGTATGTTAGTTCTGAACCAATTTTACTCTTCACCTAAGCACCAATAATCATTTTAACTTTCTGCTTTAACTTCTGCTCCACTTGGGGACAATGTGTTTATAAATTAAAAAGAAACTTTACGAGCAAAAAGCAAATGACATAGCAAAATTTGAAATTGTTAAAAGGAAAAAATTCAAGTGCCTTATATATGTTCTGTCTTGGGCCTGTGGGTGGGTATTTACATTTATGGTACACAGCCCAGGACAGAACTAAGTTTTGCACTCGCTCTTACTATATTTTAAGTTTTTAAAAAGTGTTGCCCCCCCCCCATTCATATTTCTCTCTGAACACCAACATCTACGAGCAGGAGTTTTAGATTGTTGCCCCTATAATCTCTGGGTTAATTGAAAATATTTGCCTCAATATCTGGTATGAAATCTTGTAGTTGTTTCGTAATGGCGGTAACATTACAATCTTTCGACACGTCCATGATAAGCTTATAACCAGCTCCATATCTCTTTTTCAAGAAGAAACTAGATCCTACGCATTGTAATCGACCCTCTGACATAATAGCTATGCGATCTCCTAACAAATCTGCTTCGTCCATAAAATGTGTGGTCAATAATATGGTTCTTCCTAAAATATCTTTGCTACTTTTAACGTTACGTAATTTACTAAATTGACCTTTTTTCTGAGAAATCAGTAGATCCCATACTGCTCGACGCGTACCAGGGTCTATTCCAGCCGTTGGTTCGTCGCACATTACAACTTTTGAGTTACCACAAAATGCTACTGCAACAGATAGTTTTCTCTTCATGCCTCCTGAAAGTTTTGATGAAAGCGAGTTTTCCTAAAAATAAACTTTGAAAATAAATAATTAAATTTTAATAAAGCGTCTCATACTTTAGTAGTAAATTCTAACAAGTTTATGTACTTTTCTATTTCTGCATTTATTTCATTTTTGGCTAACCCTTTCAGTTTGCTATAAAAATAAATATGTTCCCTCACAGTTAAATCGTCAAAAAGAATGTTATGTTGGGGACATAATCCGTAACTGTCTCGAATTTTTTCCATGTCTGTACGAATGTCCCGACCATTTATAAAAGCAGTTCCACTGGTAGGTGGTATCATTCCACACAACATGGACATAGTTGTTGTTTTTCCTGCACCGTTGTGACCCAAAAGGACTGTAATTTGATCTTGGTACATATTTAAATTCACATCATCTACTGCAACTTTTTTATGTGCAAACGTTTTAGATAAATGCTGCAATTTGATTCCTATTTGCAAATGCGTTGGTTCCTTCTCGTAGTTGTCGTTTTCTGTTTGTGTATGGTCTCCTTCAGTACGATCTAAAAATATACAAAATAGCTTCACTTTCGCACTGATATAGTCAAAATTTAGTATAGTCACCTAGGTCACTTCCACACCAATAAGATTTGGTGAATGGGAAATAGAATGGTTTAGCTATTCCGTAGTCTCCTGGAAATATGGCTTCGACGTAAAGAGCGATTAACATGTATATTATAGCGTCGATGATGAGCATAATCATCAAGTGACCTAGCGTGAAATTGTCGTCTGAAGTAGTCGGCTTCCAAATATTATGCCACTGAATACCTATAATTCAAAATATTTTATTTTCTAAGATAGAAAGAAATTATTTATCCTTAGTTTTTATGTGATTACCGCCCTTAGTTTAATAAATAATTCTTTTTTATCAGAAATACGGATGTACCGATCGTCTCTCTGCCACTTTTTCCAAAAAGATAGTGTGAAAATAAGAAACAGAGTTTTAAAATTTAATAGTTGCCAAATCCAGATTCAAAAATATGTACGACAATGTGAAATAGCACTGTTAGTAGGTATCTAAATGAGTTGTCTATCAAGTTAGCACATGAGAGCATTGACCCATTGACTTCTCAAGAAAAAATGTTACAAGTTCACAAATGTTTCAAGTCCTAATCGGACGGACCTAAAGTCTGTCTTGAAGTCATATGTAAAAGGCTTAAAAAGACACCACTCGAGGCTCTCGCCAAGTATTGAAAGAGACAGGATATCAAAGCATGTCTAGAAGTCAAGAACATCATTAGGTGAACAAGACCTAGACGTAAACAATGTTTAAACCGAACGGTATCAGCACACATTGGAAAGAAACACACAAATTTTCATCGTCGACGTCGTATAAGTGATGAGCAAGAAATAAACAGAATCATGCCTGTTCGTATACGCCTGCGTGCGTCTCGCTTCTGGTTTGTACACGCATGTGTAAGTCAAGTATATATGGCGACGGTAGCGTGCTTCGTCGTCCTGATTCTCTTTCTTAAGTTCTTAAATTGTAACCGTTTTTTCTAAGTAAAATAAACCATCTTTAAATACTTGTGTTTTCGTGATTGTGTAGCTATCTCTACAATGTCCTATTATAAAGGAAGAAAGAAGAAGTAGTAGGTAGTAGAAGAATGCAGTTAGGCGAGAAGATGGTATCTTATAAAAAAAAATGAAGCTCTAAAGCTGTAGATTTACTTAGATATATTGAAATGGGACGGATCAAATTTAACGTTCAGTTTTGTCTTTCAATTCTATCCGTTTCAGTAAATATGAAATATGTCGACACTCAAAAGGCAGGCTTTCAGTTTCAAACCTCCATTATGGAACGATCACTCTGAATCGGTAAAGTTGAATTTCGTAGACCCTTCTTGTAGTATAGGATCAGTGGCGTAGCTAGAAGTCAAGACGCCGGGTTGCAAAAGTTGCACAGCGTCTTTTGAATGTAACGTATATTACCAGTGGCGGCTGGTGAGTCTTTGGTTGAGAAGGTCCAAGTCTAATTTTGATTGTCTCATAAAAATATATAGCGCCGCAGACAAAAATTTTGGATTGTTCAAGGTCAAAAGGCTTAAAATGAAGTACAAAAACTTTAGTAGATGTTAGTAATGTGTCCCAAAAGAAGGTGTTTCACCAAAACAAAACAATATTCCTTTGTCTTTTGATATTGTTTGAGGCTTGGGGGCGACGCTCCTCACCAGTCGCCACTGTATATTACTGATTTCGCTTTAATAAAAGTCCAAGGGGTATACGTATTTTGCAGGGTGATTGAAATTCGTCGTGAAGCATGGGGATCGCGCTTACCTGAAGAGCTAAGGAAACTAGAAACCGTAGATTAAATTCTGCTGAAGACTAGAATTCAAAACAGATAAAATTTATTTATTTATAGGAGCTTTATTCATGCGTTAGAAATTGTAAATCAAGAATCTAAATACCTATAATAATATGTATTTTTGTATTTTATTATTACTCTTATTATTTATTTTTACTCAGCCGTTAGGCACTTGGCGCCTACGTTACCTCGGCGCCGGGTTGCGCCGCAACCCCGATAGCTACGCCACTGTATAGGATATAGGACGTATTAAAAAGTACAGTTTTGTAACCAAGATCTAAATAATGTCTTCTTGGGACACCTGTACGCTGTAGGCTCAAACTAACATTGCGACAGAAAACTACACTATAGAATAATAATTTTCGAATATGCTCCTGAAAGTAAGCTTGTTACGTATTGCTGTTATACCACCCGGCAGGTGGTCGTCGGGGGGCCCAGGCTAGACCCAGCGGATGGTGGTCGTGAGTCCAATAAAAAATATAGAATCGATGTTTTAAGTTGGGCGCCAAGCAACCTGGCCCGTGGGCACCCACAGCTGGTTGCTGAGCACCGGGCGGTGACGACAACGGCAGGAATAAGATAATTCACTATCGGTAAAAGTTTCTTTAATAATAATTAACAATATAACCCTGCTCGATCAAAATACACTTCGAATAATGAGATAATTAACAACATAATCCTGCTCGATCAAAATACACTCCAAATAATGAGGTGTATGTTGGTGACTTAAACGAAGACAATTTATACACAAACTATAAATTAACTCGAGCCACACGAAGGTGAAGTCCTTCCGACGAGCCAGAAGACGGTCGATCCAATTCAAATCGAAGACGGACGCCGGAACGGACCAAAGAAGGCCTGTACACAGAAAGTCGGAACGAAGAAGCCCGGAACAAAGTAGAAGGCCGGAACACAGTAGAAGCCGGAACGAAAGAACCGGAACGAAGGAGCCGCCTGTGGACCACGAGAATGGTGGTGATAACAGTGAACGAAAATAAATAATCCACTTACCTTCAACAGAAGGCGGCTAGATGAGATTAGAGAGCACGCAAATCCCCTCGACGGGCCGACGAGAAGCGGTAAGCGAAAAGGTAGCGAAGATAGGGCCGGCTCCCTTTTACTACGGGGTGGGGTCACACTAATTAAATTTACAGGAACGAAAATCACCACTTCATTCGTGGATGCCCCACAACACGTCGACGTGACTCTCTATATTCAACAAAACGTTCCCCGTACGTCGGCGGGTCACTGCTATCACCTTTACGCTCTCGCGATCGTAGCGGGGACAATCACAGTAAATTTGTTATTTTCCCAAAAGTCGGAAAAATAACGTAACAAGCTGCAATTAAATTAATTCTGAAAACTTATCGTAAAGCCCTTTGACTTATCTCGTATACTCCTGTTCACCTGATGAGAATAATTACTACTGTAAACAAACAGCTCCTAATGACTAATGACCCAAACTACTAACAAGAACCATGGAAATTCTACGAACCTTATTATTCATTATTGCCAATACAAATTAATGATATTTAAAACACTGTACATAATTCACGATTTGCTGAAAACTGTTAACTTGATATATAGGGAGATCACAGTTCGGTACAGCTCGTAAGTTTTATTTTACCAACTCTACAACTATAATTAATAATAAAAATAGATACCTTCCCCGAATGCTTCAAACTTAAAAATTATATCAAATCCATACAATACGGCAGTAGTTGAAAATAAACTAGTTAGTAACATTTGGCTTAAACTTAACATGGTCTCTGGATGTTTCATTGTATATGGATAATATGATATAAACCACGCTATAACGGCTACCGTAGCGGCAATGCTAGCTGAAAATGAAAAATAATGAATTTAGGGGCAAATTAATATTACATCATTGTGGTACCTTTGGAAAAAAATACACTGAAGGCAAATGAAAAAGTAATTGAAGCACAAACGTACAGTAATAGCAATAAAAATATTACAAAAGGATTTGAATACGTAAATACGGTGAAACCCGTATTAAAAAGCCACTCGACTTTCAATAAAATCACCATTAAAGCAACAACTACGAGAAGTAGTATAAAGCTCTTGAGAAACCAAGCAGTCCAATGTAACCAACCAGGTAAGCCCATAATTTTCATAGTTTCCTAAAAGATTTTTATGTATAACGATGGACAATAGAACATAATCATGAACATGAGACCTTTAGTTGGTTTTCTTTTTCATTAGTTATGGCTTTAACTATAGTTATGAATGGGTAAATAAAACTCAACATAATTACGATTGCAAAAAAGATTGGCATCGCGACTGTAATAAGATCATCAGTCCAGTCTGGATGAGGAAATCTTTGCATTACAATGTTTTGTTGGTCCCTTTTAAAGTCTGTATTTAATTGCTGAATTATGGATAAAGACAGTTCTTTTTGTAATAGTAAAAACCCTTCTCGATTGTACTCTTAAAAATGAAAAAAAGGAATAAATAAAAAAGCACACAAATTTAACAATTATTAAAACCAACTAGTAGGTACCTGGTGTGGCGCCTTCATTCTTAATATAATCTCGAGGTCCGCGAGTTAAAGTAATAAATGGATAAATCCAATTTGTATGCCACTCCGACGTTCCACTAAGTCTTGATTCAGTTGGAAATCTTTAAAAACAATTAATTTAAGCCATAAATTCTTATAATCAGATTTTTACAAATACTAGCCTAAGTTTTATATCTAACTTTTCTGGTAAAACGGTGTTTTCCCTTAACGAATCATCAAACTCAACTGCAGCCATTATATAACTAGCATTTACAAACTTTGCTAAGCCTTCACTTAACGATACCTTACTTGGGTAACCCACTAAATTCACTTGCTGATTCTGTAATACACTAATTTTGTTTATTGCAATTGCAGTATTATCCATTATATTTTTTAATTGTGAGTTTGAATTAGGAGACCATAAGAGTTCATAGCTGTAACAGAGTTAGTTGAGAGTTCTTTTACGGCGTTGCTTAAAATGCAACTCACGTAGTCAGGTTTTTCGTATGTGGATAGAACATCCTACAGTTGAAAGGTTCAAATAGGATAGACGCATGTTCTTTTGGACTGTCTAGACGTCTTAATAGTACTAGTAAAATTGTGAATGTAACCGGCACTAAAATCTCTACTACTGTTTTCTTTGGATGTCTCCACTGAAGTAAAAAATTTTTCCACATCAATAGTAGTAATTTATCACATGCCTTCCCCATAATTTCTGTAATAAATCATCCGTGCATTTAATAACCTTACAAAATTGGTATGATATAAGGTTAAGGGTACGTGATACGATACGTGAAACGAAAATTACAAAATTATAATTTTAACCCATTAACGCCCAAGCCCAAAAATTTTTGAATTTTAAAAAAATATTTCGTATTTGTTTTTAGAGTACTACCAAGTAACCGCCAAAAATATTTAAAAAAAAATTCTTCCCGCGGTTTTCGAGAAAAGTGGTGATCTATATATAGATCACTGGGTAGATTCGATATACAAATATACATACATGTAATATTACAATTTTAACGTTGTTTTCATTAAAAATTGATATTGCTGGCATTCTATTAGAATTATACAAACCCGTTATATTGAGGCCATAATAATAATAGGACTTTACGTAAAAAATTATCAAAAACTCGAACAATAATTTTACTTTTTCTATCACAGGTCGACGTTTATAAGCTCTGTTCGCTTTATCTAATTTGAAAGATACGTCGTTTTTTATATTTATGGTGGATCCATGAGCGTAAAGCAAAGTGTCTTGAACTCTCTTTGCTTTTTTGCACCGATTTGGGCAGATAGAATTACACTGGTGCTCTGAACGGCCACCATACCCTGATCTTCGTTATACCATAGAGTAAATAATAACTAGAGAAACAACCTAACGTGTATAATTGTAATGCTAAATTTGTACCGAGATTTGAGATTTTCTCGTTGGCCATCTGTAGGTCGGTATAAAAAGAAAGAATTTATAAGTCTGTTAAAAAAGGGTCAAAACTTTACTCAGTCGGGTACGTCATCATACGTCATGCTTTACGTTACATACACATACCCACGCATACGAAGAGAAGCTGCGTTGTTTAGCACGGTTATCGCAAAGGCTTGGCAAGTAAGTATCGAATTTCTAGATAGTAACGCATTCATAGTTTCAACAAACGGATTTTTGTTTTTTAAACGCGAGTATTAAAGTAGCAAAATTATTTCAAGGAAATTTATCGACTATAATTAATTTCTGTAAGGTTTATAACAATTAAGTAAAACAAAATACTTTTGCTACCTGTTAATAATGCTTTTAATTACTATTATTAAAACAAAACTATTTTTTTAAATTATTTTATTAAAATTATTTAGAACTTTCTTAAGGTGGTGGGTCCGTTAACCTGCCCCCTCCCTTCCCCCAGTGAATATTTTCTTCTGAAAACCGAGCTCGCTAAAGGCTAAAGTACACACCTATCACCCCAACCTCAAAGCTAGCACCACCCCCGTTTCCAAAATACGACCACTTAAAGACGGGGTGGTTTTCAGAGGTACCAAAAGCTAGCTCTGCAATCTACTGAGCTACAGAGATAATGGGGATTGAAAGAAAATCTTGCCCCCCGATCTAGATTTGGGGGATCGAATCTACTGGGATAGCAACCACCCGAAATCCAATTTTTTCGATGTATTGTAATTTTTTAATGGAATAATTAAAGTGTTAAAGTGTTTAAAAAATGACGTCAGGACCATTGAAAAAAAATTTCTGTTTAGGTAAAGTAGGTACCATTTCGGTTCTGGATATGACCAAATGTTATTGAGAAATGCTGTTCAGAATATGAAATTATGACTCTCAATGAAAGATTTCAAAAACATTGGCTGACTTTGATATTAATTTCGTTTTTCATTCAAATTTACGAAAAGTTGAATTATTATCCGACATGAAAAGCAAGTCTTCAAGTATTTATTTGTATTCGATTGTGTACCTAATTAACTTGCATATTACTTGTTCGTTAGATGACGATGGTCAACGATTGCTGTTTTGTTTACGGGCTGAAAGAAAATTTTGTAATAAATTCGAGTAGAAAACAAATCATAAAATCATCAAGTGAGCCAATATTTTGGAAATTTTGCATTAAGTCGTAATTTCATATTATTCTAATAAACAACTTTTTTCAATAACATTTTGTCATATCGATAACCGAAATGGCACTTTACCTAAACACTAAACAGAATCTAGTTTTTTAAATTCCCACGACCGCTTTGATTTTAAAAATCTGCTTGAAAGTCTTTCCAGATCAAGCAGAGCGGCATCCCAAAACATCAAAACGAGATTCCTAAATTTTTGATCGATTACACCTATATTGTGGAGTCAAACTGGGGACCCAAAATACTGATTTTATCAAAGTGGGTCAATGTTTTTGAAATTTAGCTTATTCTGAACAACTTTTCTATATAATGTTGCTGTATTATTGACCTAAATGGCACTTTACCTAAACAGAAATTAGTTTTTCTCAATTGTCATGATTACCTAAATTTTTTTTAATCAAAAATCTACTTGAAATACTTTTCAGATCAAAACCTAAAAGTTGTTATCCGATTTTCGCTTGTTTACGAGTTGCAGTCCTTTAAAGTTCAACAATAATTTTAAAAAATATTTCCATGGACCTCCAAACATTTTTTCACTTACCTACACTTAAATATAAGAGAAAAAGAACCCTAAAGTTGTTTTCCGATTTTTACATACACCTTGGATGTTTAGCAAAATTTAAAAAAACCAGTGAAAATCGAATAACAACTTTTGGGATTATTTTGTCTTATATTTAGGTACGTGTAAACCAGTGAGACAATGTTTGGAGGTCCGTGGAGGTATTTTTGAAAATTATTGTTGAATTTTAAAGGGTTGTAACTCAAAAACAAGCGAAAATCAGAAAACAACTTTTGGGTTATTTTGTCTTTTATTTACGTGTAGAATACGCTCCTAGAGTTTGGTGCGATCCTAACGACTCACTCTGTAGGAGTTATACGATCATCAAAGCGCTGAAAGTAATAGAAAACGAAAATCCAATTCTTATTTTAAACATACCAGTTACCAGTTAGTATTAGTATCTAAAATATATTTCGAGAAACTTCTGTGCCCTGTACCTACCGTTTCAAGTACAAAATTATTTTTCACTAAAGCGCGTTCCAATTAAAAGAGTTACTGTTGTAAGCATAGGGAAAGGGAACAGCAATGCCTGGTTTAATTTTAAATCATTTATAAAACTTAAATAATTACAATTGATAAATAAATATCGTACATCTGTTTATTAAATTTATTAAAAATATTTTATACGGAAAAAAGGGTTCATTGTAAAGACGTTATAAAATTTGAAGATAAGCTGGCAACGAAGCGCCGATAGTAAAGGATCGCGCTAAGTAGAATGAACGTGTGTGCAAGAAAGCTAGTAAGTCCCTATCCTTACAACAGTAACACTTTTGATTGGAACGTGGTATACAAACCAGAAGACTTTTCTTAATTTCTTAATTATTTCATTAAAAAATTCCAATGAATCAAAAATTGGTTTTCAGGTAGGTTTTTATGGATAATGTTTTTTTTTTAAACCCTCATTATCTTCGTAGGGGTGGTGGTGCTAGCTTTAAGACTTGGGTGCTAGCTCAGTAGATTGCAGAGCTAGCTTTTGGTACCTCTGAAAACCACCCCGTCTTTAAGTGGTCGTATTTTGGAAACGGGGGTGGTGCTAGCTTTGAGGTTGGGGTGATAGGTGTGTACTTTAGCCTTTAGCGAGCTCGGTTTTCAGAAGAAAATATTCACTGGGGGAAGGGAGGGGGCAGGTTAACGGACCCACCACCTTAAGAAAGTTCTAAATAATTTTAATAAAATAATTTAAAAAAATAGTTTTGTTTTAATAATAGTAATTAAAAGCATTATTAACAGGTAGCAAAAGTATTTTGTTTTACTTAATTGTTATAAACCTTACAGAAATTAATTATAGTCGATAAATTTCCTTGAAATAATTTTGCTACTTTAATACTCGCGTTTAAAAAACAAAAATCCGTTTGTTGAAACTATGAATGCGTTACTATCTAGAAATTCGATACTTACTTGCCAAGCCTTTGCGATAACCGTGCTAAACAACGCAGCTTCTCTTCGTATGCGTGGGTATGTGTATGTAACGTAAAGCATGACGTATGATGACGTACCCGACTGAGTAAAGTTTTGACCCTTTTTTAACAGACTTATAAATTCTTTCTTTTTATACCGACCTACAGATGGCCAACGAGAAAATCTCAAATCTCGGTACAAATTTAGCATTACAATTATACACGTTAGGTTGTTTCTCTAGTTATTATTTACTCTATGGTTATACCGATGCTTACTTCTAGCTTTTACTTCTCCTATACCTAATAGATCGTTCTCGGCCTCATCTTCATCCCTTACATAATCGGGGTCTGGTAGTAAAATAACTGTCCAAATTTGGATTATCTTCGTCTATATAAAAATCAGGATCGTTAATGATATCCTCCAGCTCCTGCATAGTTAGGGCTCTTTTTGAATGGGTTTGGCGAGCCATTTCCTGATTATTTTGATTTATTTTAACTTTTATAATTACTTTTATTTTTAAGTTAGGTAATAATATTGGTATTACTACTAAGTTCACAATAAAATAATTGAACATTACAGTAAAATGTAAAATAGCCTATTAGCTAATAGCTTTATGGTAGATGTCTGTAGTATTATTTTTATTTTCTAAGAACAACGAAACCAGCGAATATTTTTTCTACAAATAGTCTAATATAAATAATAACAAAGTTTTTTAATCACACGACAATAATTAATTGATACAATAACATAAACAACTCACCCACACACAGGTTTATAGCGTATCGACTTGCATTTGCCGTCTGCAGTTTTAGATATCGCTTGTACCCAGTGGCATATATATAGATCAGCGTAAATGTTTTGCTTATAACTTTATAATTATAAATCATTTTGCAAAAACAATTATGGACTAATGAAGCTACATATATTAGGAATCAGTTCTAATAGATAAAATGTAAAAATTATTAGGCTTTTGTCAATAAATAAAAAAGTCCGGTAAAGAAAAATACGGAGATTTACCCAATTTTTAAAAATTCAAAACAATTACTTCCAATTTGAAAAATGATTCGTAGATGGTGTTGAACTGTTGCAGTAACCTTAGATATTTATTTAAATATAAAAAAATTGGATAAATTTAATTTGATTGGCATGTTTTAAGGACTTTTTTAATGTGATCTATGAATAGATCACTGGGCGTTAATGGGTTAAAAGATTATATAGTTAGAAATGATAATTTCTGATAATTCTTGTTAATAAAAATTGTCTTGAAAATAATTAGTTCTAGGAGAAATTAATGCTTAAAAATGAAATTTGACTTCCTATTGTTAAGAGTAATGAAGACTCCGAAGTACTTAAATCGCGGTTTAAATAAAAGGGCTTTTATGATATTACAGCTTGACATATTTTTTATTGCAGTAAAAACTATAGCTTTCTTTTAAAAAATTATTTAAATTGATGGAAAATTCTTAATTTTGGAACGCTCAAATAGTACGCTACTTTACTGTACCAAGTTGTCCTGTTAAATTAACAATTTTTACTTTAAGCTGTAGATTGAAGATTCCTTATTTCATAGAACTTGAAAAACTGTTAAATTAACTAACCAATTTTTCAGGCAATAGGAAGTACGTGACATAAGTGAAAAATACTGTGTTATGTATCTCTACTTCCTTTTGCTTTGTCTAAATACTCCCACTATCGAACTTTATTCGATTACTCCGAATTTGAAATGTCAAATAATGTCAAGTGTCACCTTCATGCAAAATAATTCAGAACGGGCAATTTTTGAAAATGGGTATGTGGGTATGAAAATGTTTCTAAAAAATGTAGGATTAATTTTACAAAGATAATTTAAATAAGACGTTTTTAATCAATTGACTTTTTTATTCGACTCCAAAACAAAACCAACTATCAACACCATGTAACTATAACAACTATATGTAACTATGTAACTCTGCTGCCGGCGCAGGAACCCTACATTCGGCCATCCTGGTAACATCCGCCTCGGTAGGCGCATGTCGGTGGCACCCCCACCTCCGAATTTTTGGTGGCAAATTGGTGGATTCGTTTGTGCTTCGTTTGTGCTTGTTTGTGCTTTAAGTCCCATCGTTTGTGCTCACCCCCTTCCGGAGATATTTCAAAAAACGTTGTGGGGGTGCTGTAGAAATTGCAGCACCCCCACCTTGACCGATTGATTTCAAACATGAGCCATTCGTTTGTGCTTCGTTTGTGCTTGTTTGTGCTTCAAGTCCCGTCGTTTGTGCTCACCCCCTTCCGGAGATATTCAAAAATAGTTGTGGGGGTACTGTAGAAATTGCAGCACCCCCACCTTGACCGATTGATTTCAAACATGAGTCATTCGTTTGTGCTTCGTTTGTGCTTCAAGTCCCGTCGTTTGTGCTCACCCCCTTCCGGAGATATTCAAAAAACATTGTGGGGGTGCTGTAGAAATGCCAGCACCCCCACCTTGACCGGTTGATTTCAAACATGAGTCATTCGTTTGTGCTTCGTTTGTGCTTGTTTGTGCTTCAAGTCCCGTCGTTTGTGCTCACCCCCTTCCGGAGATATTCAAAAAACATTGTGGGGGTGCTGTAGACATGCTAGCACTCCTACCCCGACCGATTAATTTTAAACAAAATTAATTTGCCATTCGTTTGTGCTTGTTTGTGCTTCAAGTCCTTTTATTTTTGCTCATCCCCCTCCGGAGATATTCGAAAAAAACTTTATTTATGTATCTATAATTACTATTGCGGGTTATTGAATGAAGTAAATAGGTACCTACTTAGTTCATTAAATTCAAGTATTTATTTTGACAATGAATTTTAGTTTTAGAACAAAGAAGCGTTTTAATGTACAGAGTGTGTATTTGAAAACTTAACTAACCCCGTTTTCTGTTAAACCGAAGGTTAAAATTTATTATGTTTGGTATCACTGAACATGTAGTCTTACGATATTTTAATATATTATAAAATATACAGGGTGTTTTCCAAAACTCTTTTTGCTTGATTAATTTCCGGTTTTACCGGAAGTGTTTTTTTAACTAAAATTGTAAAAGATGATAGAAATTTATGGGAAAAAACCAACTTGCAATTAAAAATTTTAATTAAAAAGAAATTTTCAATTTTTGAAATTTTCACGTTCAGAAAATCATAACTCCTAAACTGCAAATATGAACTAAACAACTAACTAAGACGAAGAACTACAATATTTACAACATATCAAAATATAGACAAAACGGCCGAAAATGATTTTGAAAAAATGAGTTTTTAAATTTTAGTCAACTTTGGTCCTTCAAGAGTAGTCAATTTTGAAATAATTTAAAAAGTTGACTATACCACAACTATAATATACTTTGCCTATACAAAGTGAGTCTAAAATGACGGATAAGCTCTTCAGTACGTTATAGGAGACGGTTATTTGAACTAAAGAAAAATCATAAAAAAATCTATCTGGTATATTTTTGTAGTTATTAAAGAAGAAGTAAATTGAGATTTGGCAACATGGTACGGATGTTAATAGTCGATGACAGATCAAAATAAATATAAGTGACATAAATAAGTCATCATAAGGGTAGTTTCAAAACATCGTTGCCATATATTCAAAATTAATTTTACAGGATAATAGGAGCAGGTTATAGGAGCATTTGTTTTTGCATAATAATTAAAAAACACGTGAATTACTAGAGGAAACGATGAAAAGTTTCAAAATTTGGCAGAATTCGGAGTTGAGTTCTCAACTTTACTTCTTCATTTCTCAACAAATTAGCGGCTAGGAATTTTTTTAACATTTTTTCTTTACTTGAATTATTATCCCCTACAACGTACTGGAAAGCTTATCCGCCATTTTAGACTCACCCTGTATATTCCTCTCTTTAGATTTTTATAATAATGATAATAATCTTCAAAGTTATAATACAAAAACTAGAAAATGGGCCGATCAATATAACGATCGCCCGCCATTTTGAATTTAAAAAGTTGAAAAATTATTTTTTAAATTAGGGCTGATGTGTTATAATTTATAGCCAAGTATAAATACCGTAGGTGAAGATTGTCTAAAATGCGGCCAAAATAAGTCCCTTATTTTGGGCCACCCTGTATCGATTTCGTTTAAAAGCTTATTTTGTCGATGAAATTCTGTTGTGGCTGAAACTAAAATTCAACAAAATCGCTTTAGTAGTTTTTAATTGGCGGCGTTACATACACATACTCGTATATATCCTGAACCCCAATACTCCAATTTTATAAACTCCGAACAGCGTAATAAATAAAACTCCAGCAACGTAAATCAATCCAAATCCTATTTCGGTCCCCAAAGACGCGAGTGGGGTTACATCCGATCTTGCGGGGGCAAGCAAAGTTTTAGCCAACCAACGCAAAACAACCAAACATTTAGTATAAAATAATAAAAGAGTACTTCACTTAATCATGTTTTCTTAATTTATGAACACCCTGTACATCTGAACTCAGGTTTTTATATTAATTTTAAAGTCAATTTTAAAGTTTTTGGTTAAAAAACACTTTCGGTAAAACCGGAAATTAAATCAAGCAAAAAGAGTTTTGGAAAACACCCTGTATATTTTATAATACAGTGTGTCCGGGGATAGGTGAAACACGGACGATCTCGCTTATTCGTGATTTTATCAAAAAATGTTACTCTTTGTAAAAGTTTTTGCTTGTTCCAAAATTAATATTCACAATTTAATTTGTGCAGATTTTTGTACAGGGTGGTTTTTATTAGCGTAAATTTTGAAGAGAAAAATCAAAAATTCATAACAAAAAGTTATTCGGTTGCTTATGTTTTATTCAAATATAAAATTTGAAAACGATGCGGTACTTTTAATATTTTTAAACGATTTCAACATTTTTTTATTAACAAATTCATTAACAATTTTTATTAGAGATTAAAACAAACAAATAAATAATAATTACTACTCAATATAAGTGCTCCTTACATTCATACATCCTTACAATTCTTTGGCGAAATTCAAAATACGCAGCACATCGAAATTTTTGAAAATATGAAAAGTGCCGTATCGGTTTCAAGTTTTATATCTGAATAATAAATCGGCGTAGGAATAATTTTTTGTTATGACTTTTTTTATTTTCCTCTTAAAATAAGAGTAGTTTACTGATGTATAATTTTAGAGAAACGCTAATAAAGACTACCCTGTATAAAAATCTACAGAAATGAAACTGTTAATATTAATTTTGAAACAAGCAAAAACTTTTACAAAGAGTAACATTTTTAGATAAAATCACTAATAAGCGAGATCGCGCGTGTTCCACCTATCCCCGGACACACTGTATATTAAAATATCGTAATGATAACAAACATAATAAATTTTAACTTCCGGATTAACAGGAAACGGGGTGGTTTTTCTATTTTAAATACAACACCCTGTATGTTTTAAGTGGTTTGGAGTGTTTGTAAAATTGTTTATTTAGTAATATTTGGTAATATCAAACACTTCTTGTTTTTACTTCCAATTCAACTGGAAATGAGTTTTGCTTTTGATTGCAAATAGAAGCGCCCCGTATAATTTTAGTTTTTGAAATTAGGGTGAGCTTGTGAGCATATTATATCTTATTAAATATTTTCAACGCGTACAAAAAAGTCCTGTTATGGCCACATCAGTCGTTTTTCGTTATAAAATTGCATTCTAAGAGTACAAAATGTACTGTCTACCTCAATTTGGGGGTTGACTTAGAGAGAACGTAAATACTCGATAAAAGTGTCCTACTCGATCGATAACAATATTGGCGGCATTTTAATATTTTGTACTAAGACCAAGGAAGACATTATAAATTTAATGTGCAAAGTTTTCTTATAGACACTCTGTATATTAAAACGCTTGTTTGTTCTAAAACTAAAATTCATTGTCAAAATAAATACTTGAATTTAATGAACTAAGTAGGTACCTATTTACTTCATTCAATAACCCGCAATAGTAATTATAGATACATAAATAAAGTTTTTTTCGAATATCTCCAGAGGGGGATGAGCAAAAATAAAGGGACTTGAAGCACAAACAAGCACAAACTAAGCACAAACGAATGGCAAATTAATTTTGTTTAAAATTAATCGGTCGGGGTAGGAGTGCTAGCATGTCTATAGCACCCCCACAACGGTTTTTTAAATATCTACGAAAGGGGTTGAGCACAAACGACGGGACTTGAAGCACAAACAAGCACAAACGTATCCCAAACGAATGAGTCTTGTTTGAAATCAATCGGCCGTGGTGGGGGTGCTGGCATTTCTACAGCACCCCCACAATGTTTTTTGAATATCTCCGGAAGGGGGTGAGCACAAACGACGGGACTTGAAGCACAAACAAGCACAAACGAATGACTCATGTTTGAAATCAATCGGTCAAAGTGGGGGTGCTGTAGAAATTGCAGCACCCCCACAACGTTTTTTGAAATATCTCCGGAAGGGGGTGAGCACAAACGATAGGACTTAAAGCACAAACAAGCACAAACGAATCCACCAATTTGCCACCAAAAATTCGGAGGTGGGGGTGCCACCGACATGCACCTCGCCTAGGTTGTTACCTCTCCAGCACATGCATGATTTCATGTACTCTACGGCGTAATGGCCCATTCGATGCGCGTTCTTTATTATTTTAGCAGTCAATGAGTCGCTTTCGTCGCTTTCCAGATTTATAAGCATAACTGCTGGCGCTCTGCTTAACGCATCCATGTGCCTCATTCTGACCCCAGGTCTATGTTCAATACTGTGATCAAAATCTTCTAACAACATTGCCCATCTGGCCACACGCGTAAGTAGTTCTTTGAATCTACTTTCTTTCTTCAATAGGTCACTTAGAGATCTTGCTATAATTAAATAATTACGAATAAACTTCCTGAAGTATCCAGTCAATCCGAGGTAGCTTTGTATCTGCTTTATTGTTTTGGGTTCTGGATAATTCCTCACTGCATCAGTTTTTGTTCTGGAAGGTCGGATATTTCCATTCTCCACTACATGACCAAGGTATTCTATTTTATTCCTCAATAACTGATATTTTTTCCACTTAATTTCCAAACTCATAACCGCCACGTGAAAAAACCCATTCCGCAAATCGAGAACACTAAAAATATTAGCTCCTTGTAACCTGTCCAATTGATCTTCGATCACTGGTAACGGATATCTGTCTTTCACTATCACTCTGTTTACTTTTCTATAGTCGATGCATATTCGATGATCTCCATCTTTCTTTTTTACCACTACCACCTGGCTTGAATATTCGGATGTACAGGGTTCAACAATTCCATCTCGTATCCACTCTTCTACTTGTCGATCTACTATATCTCTTTCAACAAACGGCAATCGTCTTGGGCTATGATAGATTGGTTTATCCTCTGTAACCGTGATACTCATTTCCACGTGCGTCGTTTTTTCTTTATCCGGTTTATAATTATCAATTAAGTCTTTAATTTCATGTTTAACATCTTCATTCTTGATGTGCGTTAAATCAGGCTTATCTATCTCTGTTATCTTAATGTTCATTAGATCTACTCCTGACTCCACTGTCTTCTTGATTAACACACCTTCTTTATTGGCAATTATTTCTGCTGTATCCAATAATTCTTCGCCTAAGACTATATCTACTCTCATCGAATTGGTTGGTACTACGTATAATCTTATTTTGAACTCCTCATCATCGACGCTTATTTTAGTTTCAAAATAGCCAATTACTTTGGTCGAGTTATCAGCAAATCCTTTTATTTTCAAATCGGATTTTAGAATCTCTGGTGGATCCGTCAACTTTTGATAAATGCTTCGCTTCTGTTGCTTGATCTTTCTTCTGTGGCTTGTTTTCAACACGGGGTCTTTGATTTACCGTATTATTTGTCTTGACTAGTTCTCTACTTTCATTTTTAGATTTCATCGTGCTGTAGATCTTCAATTTCTCTTTAAATTCGTAGCTACTTCTGGCACCATATAAAATCATTTTGTTTGCTGAACTGTCACTTATACCGTCAATCACGTATTGAAACAAAACTTCTGTTTCGAGAGAACCTCTACTTGCCAATTCTTTCATCACTAAATAATGTTCCTGTAGATTTTCTCCTTTTCTTAATTTTCTAGTTGCGAGCATTTGATGTAATTCGGCACTATTGAATTTTCGAAAAAATTCTTCGCTAAGCGCAGTTTTCAAGTCACCCCAACTTCTTATTCCTGACTCGCTTTGTATGAAAAGTTTTGCTAAGCCACTTAAGCACCTCTTTCCATATATGAACAAGTGCAAATCATTCCATTCAAATAGATCTGCCATATCTTCTAGATCGGAAATCCATTTGTCTACTGGGTAGTTGTCACTCCCATTAAATTCTTTCATTGTGTCTTCTAGATCTCTAAACCCGATTGAGAACGAAGTTCTTTCTCGCTCATTTACTCTTCTAGGCCAATGTGAGGGATTTTCAAAATTACCTCTTTCATTGTTTTGCACGCCTCTGAGTTCGTATGCTCTTGAACTCGACAACTGTTCTCTTTTTCCACTTCTTCTAGATAAATCGCCTTTATGATCGTATGCTCTTGAGCTCGACGACTGATCTATTCTTGCATTTCTTCTAGATAAATCGCCTTTATGATCGTATGCTCTTGAGCTCGACGACTGATCTCTTCTTCCACTTCTTCTAGATAAATCACTTCTATGATCGCATGCTCTTGAGCTCGACGACTGATCTCTTCTTCCACTTCTTCTAGATAAATCACTTCTATAATCGTTTCGACCAACTTGTTGATCTCTTTGAACACTACTTGGAACAACTTCTTGATCATCTTCTTGATTATCTTTAAGCGGATCTTCTTCATAGTCACTGGCATTTTCAACTTCCCTTTCATCGTCTTCAAAGTCTCTCAGATTTTTTAGAAAGTCGAAAATCCTAGTAACTAATACATTATCTGTGCCTGTGTAATTTAAGTCGAATATGTTGCAAATTACAATCAAATCGCCTGTAGTGCAACCCTGTTTTATCTTTTGACGTTTTTCTTCGCAATCAGTATCAGTTTGAAATTCGAAACCTGTAAATTCTCTTATCTTACGGCGTACCACTCTTGCTTGTACTGGTTCGTCCCCGTATAAAAACTTATAACATGCTTTCGCGGCTTCGAAGTTACAATTTTTTATATTTTGGCATATCTTACTAATTTCGCCCAACGAACTCATTTTTAAATAGTTAAAAATTCACAATTAATCTCAATCTTTAATCCTAAGTCTTCAATCTTCCATCCCGGACGAGCCCCCAAAATGTAGGATTAATTTTACAAAGATTATTTAAATAAGACGTTTCTAATTAATTGACTTTTTATTCGACTCAAAAACAAAACCAACTATCAACACCATGTAACTATAACAACTATATGTAACTATGTAACTCTGCTGCCGGCGCAGGAACCCCACAAACAGCAAAAAGAACGATGGAGGCAAAAGCAAAGAGAAACTTTTATCAACTACAACAGTATTTGATTTTTATGTTAACAAACGGCTTTATAGTGCAGTTTTAGTCTCAAATGGAAATTCGAACAACACAATTTGAGAAGCAACCCATATGACTGAATCATATTTTAGAACTTTGCAAATATTCACTTAACCCTCTCAGTGACATTAGACAATTAGATATTACATTACACGCCATCGCCGCTTTGGTTTACATGGAAAGGGAGCATGTAAATTGATGGAAATTAAAATTTTGCATGTGCGACTACTCGCGCCGACTAGAAGAATATTTTTGTATCGTTAGGTATCGTACGCCCTTAAGCAGAGAGGCGAATCAGAGCTTACTTGTTACGATTCTACACTCAACTAAGACGGGAGCACCACACAAGCAGAATAATATTATGGTGCTTTATAATTAGGTGTAAGCAATTTGTAGATAAATTCTGCATATCCTGAGATAAGAAATTGTACAATAAAAAAATGAAATTTTCGAGTAAAAATTCGTATTTGGGTGTTTTTAATGATTTTCAACAACTTTTTAAAATTTCTTAAGCTATCTCAATCACTAGATGACCTCCATAACTAACAAAAATTTTAGACTAATCGCGTTCTTAATAAAAAAAAGTTATTTAGGTATATTGATGCAAAGTGAAACACATTGTAGTCAGAAAAGAAATTGGTTACAATTTTTTGTTCCAAATGTGATGCAGAATTGATCTACATATTATTGCTTATTATGCTCATCATACCATCTTCGAGCATTGCCTTTGAACAATTTACCTCCTCCTTTGACCCATATTATCTCGATTCTCGACTAATATATCGTCTCGAGGTGGTTAAAAAATAGGAATAAGAAATTCGTTACCTGTTTGGGCTGCCACACCATTTGGTTTTTGTTTCAAATCTTCAACTTCTTGTTGTCTGATTTCTTGAGAACTATTAGTATTAGTATTAGGAGTACTAGTATTAGTATTAGTGTTATTCTCGCTGGAGGATGAGCTCAAAGAACTAAAAGTAGAACTCTCACTAGTACTACTAGAACTTGAACTTGACCAATGACGATTCCATTTACGTGACATATTTACTGTATTAAATATGCTGCAAGAATAAGTTTTCAATAAAACTAAAATAACCAAAAATTAAAAATGATTTTTAAAAAAGATGTTTAAAGTTTGACAGCGTCGCCACCTACGGTTTGATCTTTTAGGGCTCTTCACCTTCGCCCGGTGCGCGAACCGTGTTCCTGAAACAAAAAAAATTTGTACACACTGCAATATTTTAGAATATAGTACTATAAAATACTCACCTCAGTATCAAATTATATATTTATCAATTTATATTGGATTGTTATTTATAGTCAAAGTGATTGAAATTTGGCGGGTGAATAAATCAAAGAGCAGTATGAAACAAGTTGACAGCTGATAAAATCAGCTCTACCAAAACTGTATTTCTTACAAAAAAGTAAGAAAATGCTTTGTTTTTGAGATATGGGATGAATTGCGCTGAATGGCTAGTTATGAGTTATGACTGTACATTGTACAAAGTAACCACATTGGGGTGCATCAAAACACGAACAGAACAGAGTATTACTTCTTAAAACTTAACTTTTAACAACCGGAACAAGTACAGAGCAAATGAAAGGCACCATCAGAAAAAGAAGAAAGATCGAAGATAGGAAGACGAAAACAACCATTTAAAACTCAATATTCTCAATTTAGGTTTTATTTTCTCATATACTTCAAAAGAAGTAGCTTTTAACTTTTAATAGTAAGTACCTTCCATCAACAATTACTCTTTTTAAACATTGTGAACAATAATATATCTTACAAACACAACAGTGCCACAAATTATCTAACAAATAAATACTAAAAAAATGTGTTTATTAATTACGTGTTTCTTCACGTTGGTGTTTTGTGAATGATAAGAAAACCTAAAATTAAGGAGCATAATTTCGATATTTGAATTACACTTAAAAATATATTTACCTGCTCCAAACTACTTTGACTTAAAGAATAATCTTCTATATTTAAAGTTTTCTTTCCATTTTCCATTATTCCAAACATCGACGACCAAGGTAAACTTTTATTGGTTATATAAAACGTTATTAATTGTTGATGTCTTTCACGAACTGTAGCACCAGAAAAGTGCTCTTGCACAAAATTTTCTATCGGTTCCAAATCACAATTACCATCAGTTGCGTGACCTTTTTTTATTTTAATAGTAAGACTATAGCCGTTTGAAAATTTGTTTTTTAAATGTTGAGTCGATCCGAGACACATTAATGATCCATTGACCATAATTGCTATTCTTGTGCAAAGAGCTTCACACTCCTCCATGCTATGTGACGTTAGAACAATACATCTACCACTATCTCGTACTTTACATAAGACGTTCCATATATAACGCTTAGTTTGTGGATCCATACCTGAAGTTTAACTTTTAAACACTGTATCATAACTAGCTCTTGAAATATTACCTGCTGTTGGTTCATCGAGGTAAACTACTGGAGGGCTACCGATTAATGCTATTGCCGTGCTAAGCTTTCGTTTATTTCCACCACTCAGTTGCTTAATTTGCTTATCTAGATGTTTATAAAAGTTGAGTTCGCAAGCTAAGCTCTTTGCTTCAGTTTTACCGCGGCTTACACCGTATCCACGTAACAAACTAAAAATTAGTAAAGTTTCCCTACAAGTTAAATCTTCTAATAGGGCATCAAATTGAGGACAATAGCCAATTAATTTATAAATTTCTTTTTTGTTACGTCTTATATTCAAACCATTAACCCAAATATCTCCATAAGATAAATCAGTATCAGCGGTTAACATCTTAAAAGTTGTTGTTTTTCCAGCTCCATTTATGCCTAGCAAACCAAAGCACTCATTTTTATCAACACTCAAGCAAATACTATTGACGGCAAGGTGCTTCTTGTAGTACTTTGTTACATTGTGTAAAATTAAATTTGCATTTTGCGCATTTGTAGCAGTTATATTAGTCACTTTAATAATTTCGTTTAAAACGTCGCTGTCGGTTTGATCACGAGATGTTTGTGGCGAATCATTATTTCTAGAATAAATCGAATCCAACAGTCTTTGAAAGAATTTATACTCCTTTATCAATAGAATAGCAATTAAGATTGAGCCGGTAAAAATTGATATTAAAATATTTCTTCCTATTCCGGGTGAATTTATATCGTAATAATTGGTGGTCATAGCTAAAAGAAAACGAATTTTTATAATTGTCGTCACTTTGTTAGTTTAGAATATACAAAAAAAAACATCCTACAAATTAACTTACTGCAGCATATGTTCTGTACTTTACAAACTTCTCGTTTGCATTGTTCTGGTGTTAACGAGAACAACACTGGAATTGTAAAATTTGAACAAGTCTCAATGAAGTAATCGCACAATTTATGTGTCCCAAATATTAGATACTGATTATAAATGGCTGAACTTAATGAATAGTGCGGAAAAAATAAAAATATCCAATCCAAAGTTTTAGCTGTGTCTTCTAATTCCAAATCTGGTTGGTGTAGTATTGTTACAACTATAAAGGCACCAATTCCTAAAAAAAAAAGTCATTACACCTAATACAGTCGTACGATACATGGTCATAACTGCGACTTGCAGTGTGGCAAGAGCCTGTTTATTATGAAAAAGAATAAATATGATTATGGTCACTATTTCGATCAGTGCAATGGTTGAAGGGAGGAGCTATAATGAGATAGCGCAAGACTAAAATGACCTAACTGCAAGAAAAGTTTTAGTTCGCCCTCCTACTTAACAATGCTAATCCTCTTTATTTCTACTGTAGACACCTTTATACCTTTGCTTTCGAAACTGAAATTTAAAATATAAATAAAACACTAAAGCTAAAACAACGGTACAGGGTACAGTGCTGAGCAGGAAGGTATATACCGCCAAGTCTAATAGTAATAAATACAAAAACACTGACTGAAAAGTATGTGGTTGTGGGATGTGAATGAATTAAGTGTCTATTGAGATAGAAATTGGTGTTTAAATTTCTGGATTACTTGTCTAAATTAAAGACATTGCATTTAAAAGTGGTAGGCTAAAAAGTAAATCAAGGGTTAATCACAATTATTTCACAAAAATAGCAATTTAACAGAAAATCACTTTCAAGTCCCCTCAATAGCCACTTTCATTTTGTACATACCTGTAAAAATATTTATAAGAGTCATTCTTGAATATCCTGTAGATGATATTTTGAAAAAATACGAAGCCAAATACATATAGGGCAGTGTTACAAGTCCAAAACACACAAAAATTAAAAACAATCGAACTACAATAAAATATAATCGTAAATTAGACCACCTCACCAAAGATAACTTACGTAATTGTACTGGTTCATTAAACCCGTCTTCGTTAAACAATCTTAGAGTTATAATAATAAATATTGAGGTAAATATAAATGTAATAATATCACAGATATACGCTACACCCCAAAACGATAAAACAGATATTCCAGATACAAACTGCAAATGTTTAGCTTGACAAACTCTTTCTTTTATATAAAACATTATATAAAAGGCAGATACGTAAGCCATACTGAAACCCAAATTAACTGCGAGTTCAAAACCAAGTGTACCCATTTTGAGTAATTGACGTAGCTGAATTAAAAATTACTACTATAAGTTCCAGAATTAAAACAAAAATACTCACTTTAGTGCTTATGGTAAATGGCAACGGATGATTGTGAAAATTTAAACTGTAATCTGGAGATACTTCTTCTTGTAATATGGCATTCATAACCATTTGGAGAGCCAACGGAGGCGAATGGTATGGTTGGTTATTAAACCATGCCGTAATTGAATCGTTTCCAAATGATGCTCCCACAATATATCTCTGACGAACTCCAGGTGTGTTTCTTTCAGTCTGAAAGAGATGAAATTCAAGTTATTGCCGGAACTGTTAAAAATTATAACTGCATCTTATCGAGAAGAACGATCAAAAAGCAATATACATATAACAGAGTTGGGTAGTAGATAATATGATATAAGTTTGATCATTGATATCTCTAGCTAACTAAAGTATCATTTTTGATACTCTTCACTCATCAAAGTATATCGTGCATCCCATATTTTTGATACTCATAGCTTGCCTAACTCTGCTAGTATAAGAATTACCATCTCTCAGTCAACTTTCTCAAAATCAAAAACCTTGTGGCTACTATTCCAAAGTTGGAATTCTGAAATGTGTCTGGCTCTATCGGTAGATGCACCTACATAAATTCAGTTTTTTCTACTTTAGAAGACTTACCTCGGCAATAATTTCTTCTGTAAAATTAGTGTCTTTCCAATCAATATACGCGTTGTTACTTTTTTTCAAAATATCCAAATATTTTTTCGAATAAACATCATTTTCGGATCTGGTTAAAACAGTTACAGAATTTGGATAAGAGTTCAATTTTATTGGAAAATCTGGAAGATCTCCAACTGCACTTCTACGCCGATAAATAATTATTGCTAATGTTATGAACAAAATTGGTAAGAACAACTGTATTAATAATAAAATCCAAGATCTTCCAAGAGACACAAATTTCTTTATAAACATCGCTTTTATTTGGTTTTTAGCACCACTCCAATGAGACACTGATGTTCGCTTAGATGCTACAAAAAAGAAATTTAATACAATGGAATTTAACGAAAATAATTACTCACAACTACTTTGTCGAATCGAAGTCTGTAACGGGTGTTCATTATTTGATTCATTAATAGTTAAAAATTCGTTATTCTGAACACACTCGCTATTTGACTGATTTTCAACAATATGTGTTAACTGACTGTGTTCAGCACCAACCCTAAAATAAAAAATTTAATTAAAAAAGTGGTATTTGTTATAAACTATCCTCCTCACTTCATAAACACCTCTTCGAGAGTTGTAAATGAGATTCCATAACTTGATATACCTAATTCGTCACAACTGTTCTCAAGATCTTTAAGCATAACTTCAAATACTAACGCGTCCTCTTCTCTCAATAAATAAGTTAATTCGAACCCAATATTAGTTTGAATCTTTAAAATTTCATTTTATTATTTTCAAAGTATAATTTATACAAGACTACACCTACTTGAATTTTAGGTACATATTGTTGAAGCAAACTTGTCACTTTGCCAGTATCACAGTCTTCCTTTTTAACTAAGACAAGATGGTAGCCTGCCCCGTATTTCTTTTTCAAGAAAAAACTTGAACCACAACATTGTAAATTGCCATCGGCCATAATTGCTATTCGATCGCCTAATAAATCTGCTTCATCCATGTAATGGGTAGTGAGAAGAATAGTTCTATCTGTAAATATATAATATTATTGTACAAGTACCGAGTAATTTAATCTGTTGGGATGTTGATAGTGAGCCTTAAAATTTTAAATCTAACAAAAAGTGGTAAGTTACTTTTCTTTAGTTTTTGTAGTACATCCCATAGAGCCCTTCTAGCAGCAGGGTCCATTCCTGAACTTGGTTCATCACAAATAACGACACTCGAATTTCCACATAAAGCTATACCCATCGATAACTTCCTTTTCATTCCTCCCGATAAAGTTACTGCAAGTGCTTTTCTCTGCAAGAAAAATAATTCATTTTTAAACTAAAAATTACGCTTACACTGACCTTAGGTTCTAGTTCAAGTAATTGAACATATTTCAAAATTTCTTCGTCAATTTGTTCACCTTCTAAACCCTTCAAGCTACTATATAAGTATAAATGCTCTTCCACCGTCAACTCGTCATATAAGATATTGTGTTGAGGACAAAAACCAAGGTTTTCACGCACTTTATTAGTGTGAGTTCGAATATCGTATCCTTCTATTAAAGCAGTACCACTTGTAGGAGGTAACATACCCGTTAACATCGATATTGTGGTGGTTTTTCCAGCACCATTATGACCTAAGAGTACCGTAATTTGATCTTTGTACATATTTAAAGATAGATTATTCACAACAACTTTTTTAGAAAACTTTTTTCCTAAATTTTTAATTTGAATCCCGGCGTCTAAATTTACAGGTTCTTCTTCGTAAAGCTCGTTCTCTATTAAACTTTTTCTTAAATCATTCTCTTTAACTCCTAAAAACTATAGTTTAAAAATTATGAAATTTTAATTTGTTCAATACTTACCGACTTTAGTGCCACACCAATAAGAACGTGCTACAGGAAAATACCAAGGTTGTGGAATGCCGTATTCTCCAGGATAAACTGCTTCTACGTAAAGTGCAATCATCAAGTAAAAGAAAATATCAAATATGAGTAATGCTAGCAAGTGTCCAAATGCAAGATTATCGTCAGGACTAGTAGTTTTCCAAATGTTGTCAAACTGAAGACCTAAAACGTATTTTAACAATATAAATACAAGCATGTACAAGATAAATCAAAGTAGATAATATGACAGACTAGAGAAGCTCTCAAAATAACAGACGATAGTGCCTTGAACACCCCTTAAAAGCTACGGAGTTCGTTCTTTTCACTAGAAAAAGAAAGCTAAGCAAAATGACCCTGCCTACTTTGAATGGAACTTCCCTAACTAAACGAGATCAACTATTTGAGCATTACTCTAAACCATATTTATGCTTAATTGGGGAAGCCACATAAAAAATAAACTTCAAAAAGCAATTCTGGCAGTGCCGTAGAGCGGTGGCGTCTTCTTCCTAGAATCTTCCTCATTAAACCTGATTTGTTATGGAGCTCCTATCTCGTTGCTCAAAACCAGAGAGACCACTACAAAGTTTATTAGACAAAACGCAGATATTCTTCTGCCTTATGGTAATAGGAGCCATGGATCTTGTGGGAGGAGACAGCAATAAAAGCAGCCCTTCCCTTTCACTGAGTGGATTGAGCTAGTGTTCTATAAAATATGGAATTTACGGACACACCAAAATCCTCGAGGAATGCTCTAAGAAGCTACCTCTTCTGAAGATGGACGTTGACCGTATCTCCCCAAAATACACATTCAACACACTTTCAAACTCTAATGAATTCAACGAAGAACATCGTAGCAGATTGTCTTCACACATGAGTCAAAAAATCAAAAGGGATCTGGAGTAGATGTACATTCACCTGAGCTTGCTCTCGAAAGTAGCCTATCTCTGGAAAAATATGTTTCAATTTTCTAAACTGCACTTATAGGAATATTACACAGCGTCAACATAATCCTAAATAGGAAAATCTGGAACAAAATAAATACTGATATCGATGGACAGTAAAGCTGCCTTGCAAACCCTAAATACTTGCAAAGTAACCTCTGGCTTTCTGTGAGAGTGCTTTCTGGGTCTAACTAACTACAGAAACAAGAGTAATGAGGAACTAGCGGAGCTGACCAAGAAGGGCTCAAACAGTTTTTCCAGTACCCAATCTGAAAACCAGTTGTAAATACTGTTTACACCCTCCTCAAAAGTAATACCCATCTATTACACACTTTAAGATGGGCAAGCAACACAAGCTGTCGCCAGGGTAGAAAAGACATTCCAGACTCCTCTAAAAAGCTTGCAAAATATTGTCTAAGGCTGTCCTAAACTAGTCTACAGGCAATCGCAGAAATTCTCACAAGACACTGCCGGCTAAAGAAGCAACTCCACACACTGGGAATAGTAGACAATCCCACATGCCGTGGATAACAAGAAGATCTCTGTTGGAAGACTTCTGGTTCGGTATGGTCAGAATTAGCACCTCCCCTCCAGTCAGAAATTCATGCTAAAAGTAGAATGGCTTGAGATCTGAGGGACTCGGGGAGAATGCCTACAGGAAGCCAGCTCCCTTTGATTGAACAATCCAGAATCCAGATCAAAGAAGATATAATCTTAAGATACATCCACTGGATCCATTTCTAACAGTTTCACAAAAAATATAATAAGGCAGAGTAGTGAGTATTTTCCGATTTTTACAAAAAATTAAGTTTTTTTAAGTTTTGTACCAAATGTCGTTTCTAAGCACAAAAACGACTCCACGTAACTTTTTAGAGGTACTTATTTCAATAGTTACTTTAAATTCTTCTAAAACTTAGTTTTGTAAGCAATCTAGTGATTGTCATTTTTACGATTTTGAATTTTATAAAACTACAAAAATTACCTTCTTCCATTCCCTCCCACATCAGAATTAGTCTAAATCCATACGCCATTGCAGTATTAGAACAAACACACGTTATTAACTTCTGAAATAAGCTCAACGTATAATAACTTTCTCTCAATAGCGAAAATGGAAAATAAGTAACAAACCATACAACTCCAGCAACCGTCGCTGCAGTATTAGCTAAAATAAGAGCCTTTAAAACAATTTTTTCCAATTGTGACCTTTTACCTTTAGAAAAAAATACACTAATAGCAAAACATAAAGTAATAGTTGCAGATGCATAAAGTTGTAAAAAGATAAGTATTACAAATGGATTTGATTTTGTAAATATTGCATGATTTGTTTCTGGATACCATTTGGCTTTTAACAGTATAACCATTAGTGTCGTCGAGATCAAAAGAAATATAAATTGTTTAATAAACCAGGCCAGCCAATGACACCAGTTTGGCAAACCCATTATCTTCATAGCTTCCTAAAAAAGTAACGTGAACTTTCAATTCAAAGAGCAATGAAAGTAGAAACCTTAAGCTGTTTTTCCTTTTCCACAGCCACAACTTTTACTGTATTAATACAGGTGTATACAAAACTTAACATAATAATAAAACCAACAAAATACTGTAAGGCAGTTAACAGATCGTCCTGTTCCCATTTAGGATATGGAAACCTTTGCATGTATATTGGAGTTGTGAGATTCAAAGATTCGTTTCGAGTTTGTAATTTAAAGTAATTTATAATTGAGAGAGAGAGTTCTTGTTGCAACATTAAAAATCTTTCAGCATAATATCCTATAAAAAAAATAAATGAAGCTCATTTAGTCAATAATTTTGTTAAAACATACTTGGTGTAGCGCCTTCATTTCTGTCCCAATCTCTCGGACCACCAACTTGGTACATAGGAAACAATCGCTTTGTTTGCCAATCTTGATTAGGACTGTGGCGTAGTTCTCCAGGAAATCTAAACATGTATAGCTTTAAAATAACTTTTTTAATTCTCAATATTATTTAAAATTTTACCTGATCTTAATATTTAAATTGGATTGAAGATCAACATCCCCTTGTAAAGAATCATCAAATTCAATACCAGCAATACTCGAGAGTAAGTTTAATTCGTTGCTAAGATAATCGTTCAATAATTTACTGTTGTTAAGTGCAACAGACACCACAATATTGTTTTTATCATGATTATGAATATTTCTAACTATCTTCTCGATGATAATCTCCAAATTAGGATTTTTTGGCGACCATGGTAGCCTACAACAAAACTTTCTTATCATCGCCCCTAATTAAATACTAATATACTAAAACTTACAGTGTAAAAGTACTGTTAAATGATAGATTAGTTTGAAACGGAGTGTAAAAGGTGCCCGGATGCAATTCCAGTTTAACTAAGCCTCGAATTACAACTAACAATGATGCAAAAAAAACCGGAGCCAATATTTCAATCACAGTTTGTAAGGGATGTCTTCTTTGTAATAAAAAATTTTTCCACAATAATAACCAAAATTTTTTGAAACTATTCGTCATTTTGGGATTAAAAAAATACGTTGTCCTTGTACATTATTGATTTATAAGCTGTGAAAACATCAATATTATAATTCTTACGTTAAATAGTAAACAAAAATTATACTACCTATTACGTTACTTACGTTTTTTGAGCTACGCACTGCGATAGAAACGACTTCCAAAAATTTCTATTCGCGGGCTAACGGGCATCGCAATAATTCCGGAAATACGTACATAATAAATCAGTAATTTGGTAACTGGTTTGTGGTTGGAGTTTTTTTTTAAAGGTTAGTCATTCATTATTATCGTAATTCACGAATCACGTCGTAATCGTAATAAATTTAAACGACCTTGTACTTGTATTCATCTTTTGTTTTGAATTTCACGTCTGTTATGTCACATGTCATTATCAGCTGATTCAAAAATGAATTATGAATGACATTTCACATTTGACATTAGCCCAGGTTCCAGAAAAACACGTAAATTTTTAAGCCAAGAAGTTCTAGGTTTTTAAGTTGGCTACATTTTATTACTAAACCCTAAACTGTCAACTTTTGACGTTTCAATAACCTATTTACTAATTAATAATTAGGTGGGTGTACAATCTGTATTTTTGTCGTAATGGATAGATAAGATCAAGTTAATCTTATCTAAAATAGTTTAAGCAATAACTGGAAAACCGATTTAGGTTTTAAAATTAGTAAGACGAAAGGTTACTATAGTATGCAAGATGCCTCAAGAACTAGCCGAAAATCGATCAACAAGTTTACTCTGCAAAGACGATAATGAACAAGTATTTACATTGCTTGGTGTTCGCTGTCAGGTCAGTTTTAGTTTTCTTTACTGAGCCATTTCGTTGACTTTGATCTCGTAGGCACTAGCTACAACTGTTATTCAATTGTATGGTACGGAACCACCCCATCATTCACAATGGTTGAAAAAAGACACTGGTATACTATGTTTTGTAAAGGATAACTTTAGAAAGAACTATTTTTTTCGATTGTACTGTCTACGAAGAAATGCCATGATTTGGGAACATGCACTTTATAATAACATCGAATATGTTTCATCTTGTGACTTCTTTCATACATTTGAAGGAGAGGTAAGTGATATTTGTCAGTTATTTTGACAATCACATCCCAAAATGTATAAAAAATTATGTAGTAAACTCGAATTTTCATTCATTTGTATCTATTAAGGACCATATGGTGGCTTTCAATTTTGCTAATGTAATGGAAGCAAAAGAATTCAAAATTGTCGTTGATCGAAAAATAATGATTAAAAAACGAAAAGAAGGTACTGTGATAAATCTTAAAATAGTGCTAAACTAATAGAAATTTTCTAGATCGAAAAAATTCGAAAAATTCTTTAATCTTACAGCAAGAAAATCAAACTCCAAGGCTTCCATCAAGTGTCGACTTGATGATGTACAAGAAACCTTCTGATCCTGGTAAATTAATAAGAGGTTTTTATGTGTAAGTAACATTTAAATTGCAGCTGAAAGAAGAGCAAAACGTAGACGTAATATAACCAAAGCCGATATTGGAAAACCATCCGAGTTTAGGCATGTATCACATGTTGGGTTTGATCCAGACAAAGGCTTTGATATTAATTGCGATGATCCACAATTAAAAACATTCTTTTCTAAGGTAATTGAAGTTGAATAATTAGTGTTCAACTTACTATGAAAGCTTAATTTTAGGCAGGAGTATCTGACAAGCAGTTACAAGATAAAGATACCAGAGAATACATTTACAATTTTATTAACAAAAATGGTGGAATAGAAGCCATTCAGGATGCAGTAGAACCAACTAGAAAAATGGCCCCAGCTCCACCATCTCCAATTTCAGGACCTCCTGTTCCTCCGAGAGGAACTGGTAAACCACATAATGTAAGTTAATATGCATTTTGTTTAAATTCTGCAGCTTGAACCACAGTAGACTGACTCGAATCAGTCTGCATTGAATGGAAAAATAGGAATGCATAGTTTTATATGGAATGATGAACTTTTCTCTAGCCAAAATTGGTTAGAAAAAATTCATTTTCCTATAAACTATGTACTTTATACCTTTAGAATTTTTCTGAACTATTGCAAGCCGTTCTAATATGGTTCATGTTTTAATTTGATTTTTTTAAGCGAGCTGCACCACCACCTCCCCCCAGCTTGGTACAAAATTCATGGCCAACACAGCCACCTAAAGTTACACCTCAAGGTAAATTTTAAATCATGGCTAAATTATTATTTCATTTGTTTGTCAACTTTTAGTAAATAATATTCCGCCGCCGCCACCTGGTATTGCACCCCCACCCCCACCTCCTCTACCACCACCGATGGAACTTCCAGCATCAATACCTTCAGTAATACCGGAAGCACCACCACCAGCACCTGATATGCGGTCTGCTCTAATGGATAGTATTCGTTCTGGAATTACATTAAAGGTGAGAGTTTTTTAGTGTAAGAAATTTTGTTTCTAATCCATTATTTTAAGACAACCGAAGTTGAAAATAAAAAGACATTTGCAACTAATGATGCTAGAGATGATTTACTTAGTGAAATTAGGCAAGGCATTCAACTGAAACCGACGACTGTAAGTAAAATCTTGAAAATCGCTTTCATTTTTAAACAATTATTTTGTTTTAGGAAAGAGAAGTAAAACCAATTTCGCCTTTAGCAAATCAAAATCGTTGTGATTTAGCAAGTGCTTTGGCTAAAGCTTTAGCCGATCGGGATCGCGTTATGCATTCTGAAGATGATAGTACATCAGACACAGATTCTAATGATGATGACTGGTATGCTTAAGTATGTTTTTCGTATAAATTGCATATTATAATTGAAAAGATTAATAATAATTCAATCATATTGGTGTGGGTTTCATGGAACATAAAAAAATTAGAGCTTTTCAACTGAATTTTATTGATTTTGCCGATATGATGAGGTTTTGGCTGAAAGTTTTATTCAAATACAGTATTTTTGTATGTATTAACCGAAATAAAGAATTTGAGTACCCAAATTTTTTTTATAGATTAGTTTTGGGATTTCCCTTTTAATTGCTCCTTTGTAGATTTATGCATTCCGTCATATCCTTCAAAGCTGATGAGATTAAGATAGAATTGATACAATCTTGACTTGAGTTTAGATTAAAATTGCTGCTCTGCATCCTGAAGACTGAAGGCAGTACAAAAATTTATACAAGGCACCATCGCGTAATACCTTCTTTGCCTTTCAAAACGGCTTGTTTATTCTATGAAATTGAAAAGTGAAATCCTTTTTGGAACCAACTTTCATGGAGTTTTTCCACGGCGGAACACCCTATATATATAGATGAGCTATCGAGTTCTTCTTTACCAGCTTAAGCCATTAAGCAACATAACCTCTCACCCGTGCCTCTCACGCCTCTCACCTCTCGCACTCTGCTCTTCTCACCTGTGACTCATTGCCAAACATTTGATAACCTCAAATTTTTAGCACGTGTTTCTGTTTCTACGGCGTTTCTAGCGAACTAGAGCCCAAAATTCATCAAAGCTGTACCTTGTACTTTACGCATCCTCGTAAGTTTCATCAAAATTATGAAACATCAATAGATAAGAAGGTGATGCTTCTTTTCTAAATGTTACTTGTTCCTTCTAGGCTAGTTTAAGAGTAAAAATGGCACTGTTACCTCGAGAGTCTGGCAAGTTCATTGCCGAATTAGCAGACCATGTAAAAATTAAAGAAGATGGAATAAAGCGTTTAGGAGACCAGGTATATAAGTCAAAGTGATGGCAATACAATTTTATTAATATTTCATGCACCTTTTAGATTGCAGAAGACATTAATTCAGACAAACTATCTCTTGACCATTTTAGTCAAAATGAATTTCATCCTAAATGTGACGATCCTAAAGCTTTGGATTGGATATTTGTCGTCGATACTTTAAATTTTTGTTTTTGGCACTATGAGCAGACCCCGGGATGGGTTGTTGAAGGAAAAACAGGATATTTTGCTCTTTGTTCTGCTATTAACAGGGCTGTTCGGGTAAGCCATTAAAATTAGTATTATTACAAGACTTACAACTATTACTTGTAGGAAGGTTGTGATGTTTTAAATCCTCAATTTTACTCAAGTATTACATCAGAACAGGTGACTCATGTTTTTCGTGGAGATACAGATATTGCTATTCCACTTCTAAAAGATAGGATCGCTTGTTTACACCAAGTTGGTAAAGTGTTGGTGGAGAAGTTTGATGGAAAGTTTGAAAACGTTGTTAAATTGGCTAAGAACTCTGCAGTTAGTTTGTTGAAGTTGATTGTTGATAATTTTGAATGTTATCGAGATCAAGCTGAGTATAAAGGCAAAACTGTTTCATTGTTCAAAAGAGCACAAATCTTAATTGGAGATATTTGGGCTTGTTATAAAAATGAAGGAATTGGACATTTCAGCGATATTGATCAAGTCACAATGTTTGCAGATTACAGAATTCCTCAAACATTTTTATACTTCAATGTTTTTGAGTATAGTAATGAATTGAACGATATTTTGAATCTTGAAGGTGCTCTTAGAAATGGACATCCGATGGAAGTTGAAATTCGTGGCTGTTCAATTCATGCTGTTACTTTGCTGTGCGAATACATCAAAAATAAACTGAATAGCGTTAAGCCTGTTAATGATATTTTAATCGATCACTTCTTATGGGATTTTCGCAGAAGTCACGCACAAGAAATTTTGGATAAGAAACTTCCTTTCCAAAAAGTGTATTGCATCTTTTATTAATGTAAAAATGTGAATTAACATTAAAAATAAAAGTGTTGAATATACAAAGTTATTTTGTATCACCCTGTTTGTTTATTTTAAAATATATTAAACCTAACCTCAATTTATGGTGTTTTCACGCAATCCAGCTGAATTTATTATGATTAATAGCTAAATTGAAAGCAGAATAGGTAAATATTAAACGAAACTAGTTAAATTTATGCGTTTAATAAATTTATTCGCTAACATTGTAGCTAATAGTTTAATGCGCTCAAATGGTTGTGAATTATAAGACTAAAATTATTCTGTATGCATCTACAAGTCGGCTAATAATAATAGCAACGCAACTAATTGCTAATTTATTAATTCCTGATCACGAAGCTGAAGTATTTGTACATCCGAAGGGGAACTCGACCGTCTCTCAACTAGATAAAACAACGGACTTCCTTTTAGGTGGTTTTATACGATGGGATGCTCAGTATTTTATGCACATAGCAAAATATGGCTACACTTACGAAAATACTTTGGCATTTTTCCCTCTGTATCCTTTAATAACTAAAGTTATCGCAGAAATTATTGGTATTTTTTTACCATTTTTAAACGAAAATTCTATTCTGCTGATTGCGTTTATAGTGCTAAACTTTTATTTATATATTGAAGCAAGTTTAGCACTATTTGATTTGAGTGCATTAGTATTAACAAGGAGTTTAGCTTATAAATCAGCACTTTTGTTCTGTTTTAATCCTAGTACAATATTTTTCGTTGCTCCTTATACGGAGTGTTTATTTAGCTACTTAACTTTTAAATCTATGCTGATATGTATGTTAATGTGCAATGAAAATGGTTGGAAGAAATTTACAAGTATAATAAGAGCTGTAATATCAATAGGTCTTAGTACATCGGTCAGGTCGAACGGAATCTTAAATATTGGATTTATCGTTTATTTTTTAATGCAAGATTATGTTAAAAATACTTTTCGATTAAAATCAATAAGAGCTTCCATAGTCAATTTTTGTAAGTTTAGCATAATTTTGTTCTTAGTAATTGTGGCTTGTTTGATTCCCTTCGTACTTGTTCAGATGTACGATTATTATCAATTTTGTACTAGCTTTAAAGCGGCACTGCCTAATTTTATAATTAATTTTGGTATTACTAATAATTTAGTTTTGCCCGGTGAAGTTGAAAGGTATAAACAAAGTTGGTGTTTTAAGAAAATTCCTCTTGCATATTCGTATATTCAAGATCATTATTGGAATGTAGGCTTTTTAAAATATTTTGAACTGAAGCAAATTCCCAATTTTTTGTTAGCATCTCCAATTATTTACATTATCTTGAGTAATGCTATTCAATTTTTTGTGGAACATAAAAATTATTGCTTAAACTTAGGTATATTTGAGTTTAAATTTTTCAAAAAGTCAAAGAGGAGAAGTCGATTTAATCCAAAATTGTTTGTATTTATTTCTCACGCAGTATTTTTAACTTTCTTCTGTTTTACATGTATTCATGTACAAGTCACTACGAGAATGTTATGTTCAGCTAGTCCCATTTTATATTGGTTCTGTTCTTATTATTATGAGCAGGTTAAAGATAAAGATACTGCTGTTAATCAAATTCTGTTATTGTTGAAAGATGGAACCAAACAACAAAAGTTTATATTGTTATATTTTTTAATTTATAGTTTAGTAGGAACTGTTTTATTTTGTAATTTTTTACCTTGGACATAAGAATTTCTAATAATAAATAAGGAAATTTTTGAGATAATGTTTTTATCACTTTGGATAGGTACTTGGGGTTGGGGATGTAACGTTGAAAATGATGTAAATACGTTCCAAATAATTACTTGCGATTGTATAACAACGGAGACGTGTTTGAAAACTTTCCTTGCGATCCACATGTGTGATCCACATTAGGCAACCTTGAATTCAAATGTAGCGCGGATAAATTAATATTAAATGCTTTTATCTGATTGGTGGAAAGTTTTAAAACTTATCCACAAGTTCAATGTTCTTATCACTAATGGTTTAAGTTAATTAAAGTGCGAATTAATAACACTAATTATACAACGCAAAAGGTAGCTGTAGGTAAAAATTATAATAATAAATAATTATCAAATAACTTGTAAGACCACAAAACAGAAACCTAGCAATCCCCCTCTCTCAAACTTATCTTTTCCATCCTATTAAAGGACGAACACCAAATGGTAATTTTCAAATCTGCTCATACATGTTTTATTTGTGATCTGTTAAAATGTTTACGTGTAATGTAAAGCGTTTAGGTTTGAAATATAATAAATGTGAATTTTGTACGACGTCTGTGCGACACCTTAAAAAGTTTGAAGAAATTCCGGGACCTGTATCATTACCTGTGATTGGAACGTTATACCATTATCTACCCCTTATAGGTATGTGATTAGTTTAAATTTCAGGTATTACCATAAATATGTCTTTGCAAATTTATGTACATTATATTTTAAAAAAATTGGAAGGTGGAATTGTGGAATAGAGAATAGATTATATTTTTGAGAAAAGTTTTTTTCATATAATGCAACCCACTGTACGCACGTGTTGAAAAGGAGAATTAATGTTGGTTTGCATAGGCGTAGATTTCACTTGTGATGATGATAACTGATAAGAACCAACTCTGCTGATTCTCTATTTTTGAGCAAAATTTGAAAAAATTTTATTTATCGAAAATATCGTTAACTCATCAAACTGTATACCCCTTACTCCTTTGTCGTTCTAGATCTTTTTGTATTAAATCAGATCTTGTTTGGAGATAGATTTTTCCCTGTATATGTGTGTGGACTTGATTTTGACTTTTTCAAATCACAAGATTATAGATTAGATTTCAATATTTCATAGATTTTTTTAGCTTCAGAGACGAAAAATTATAACCCAGAGTGAAAACTTTATGAGCCTAAAGGTGCCCCTTAATTTAAAAGTTAGGCGAAATATTTTGGCAAAATTGTTTGTAGATTTGGAGAGGGAAGATTTAAACGTCAAAATAAGGTCTAATAAAAGTATACTGATCCTCCGATCTGCAAACATTTATGGCCCCATAATAACCTCTATAACTGCATTTGTAGTTACACACATTAATTTGTTCTAAGGTTCTTATAAGTTTAATCGATTACATCGAAACGGATTAGAAAAATTCCAAAAATATGGACCAGTTGTTAGGGAACAAATTGTACCTGGTATTAATTTATTGTGGTTATTTAAACCCGAAGATATAGAAAAACTGTATAGATTTGAAGGAAAGTACCCACAACGACGTAGCCATTTAGCACTAGCAAAGTATCGCTTAGATAGACCCAGTTTATACAATACAGGAGGACTATTACCGACGTAAGTTGACACTTGAATTATTATTTTTGAATAATTACGTACAATTTTAGCAATGGTCCCGATTGGTTTAAGCTCCGTAGCGTATTTCAACGTGGCTTAAGCAGTCCAGCTTGTGTTCAACAATTTTTACCGCAATTAAACGAAATTATCGACGAGTGGTGGGAACGAATTGACATAGTAAACAAGAAAAGGAGAGTAGATTATTTACCCGAACTATCAAGATTGTTTTTAGAACGTAAGTATGAAATTGAACTTCAAAATCTATCCGGATAATTTGTTAACTATTGTAACTTTCAGTTACTTGCTTTCTTATCTTTGAAAGGAGGCTGTATAGTTTTTCCAAGAGTCAACTGTCGTATTTTTCACAATCGTCGAAGTTGATGAGAGCCGCATTTGACGCCAATAGTTGTATTTTAAAAACTGACAATGGTCTTGGTTTGTGGAAAAAGTTTGAAACGCCACTATACAGAAAGTTCCGTAAATCTCAAGAGTATATAGAGAGGTATCATTAAATACCCACTTTCCATCTTAAATTTTCTACCAAATTTTACTATTTTAGTGTAGCGGCCGAATTAATAATGAACAAACTTGGTTCCTATTATGATTACACTGGCAGAGAAAAATCAATATTAGAAAATTATTTAAGTGCGCCCGAAGTTGATCTTAAAGATGTTCTTGGAATGGCCTGTGATTTATTATTAGCTGGTATCGATACGGTAAGTTGACTAATTTTTGACTTTATTTTATATGTGAATAAATCGTATTTTGAAGTGATTTTTAATTGTGCCAGACTACCTACACCACTAGTTTTCTATTATATCATTTAGCAAGAAATCCTACCGTACAAAATAATCTATTTGAAGAATCATCTAGACTCTTACTAAAACCGAATAGTTTAGTAGATAAAGACGTTTTGAATAATGCTACGTACACCAAAGCGGTTCTTAAAGAAACGCTAAGATTAAACCCAGTTTCTGTTGGAATTGGGCGCGTACTTAATGAAGATGTTGAATTTTCGGACTACCTCGTACCTAAAGATGTATGTAAAATTACAAATTTTGATTTGTTCGTGTTTAAATTTTACTCTAATACCGCTCTAATGTGTTTTAGACTGTTGTGGTAACACAAAATCAAGTTTCTTGTCGATTGGAAGAATATTTTAAAAACGCACTCGAGTTTATACCAGAAAGGTGGTTGAAAGGTAATGAATTGTACGAACAAGCACATCCATATTTACTTTTGCCATTTGGACACGGTCCGCGTGCTTGTATTGCTAGGAGACTAGCCGAGCAGAATATGCAAACATTACTTTTAAAGGTGAATAAATTCTTTTTTGTAATTCTTATTTTAATGGTTTATTTTAGTTAGTGAGAAATTACAAAATCAGTTGGAATGGAGGCTTACTTGACTCGAAATCGTTGCTTATTAACAAACCCGATGGCCCCATTAGATTGATATTTGAAAAACGCTTATGATGTAACTGTTAGCGAAGACGATTATTTGGACGTTGTTTTTGTTTAAATGTAGCTTTCTTTTTTACTGAAGATATTAATAACTTTTTTATAAAACAAATTTTGATTTTTTATTAACAGTACGTATTATTAATCAATGGATTCAGTTTTAATGATTTTGAACAACATAGCTTTGAATGCCTTTGCAGTTTCGGGAACTTGTCCCTCCTTCACAGTACATGACTTTACAACTACTATAATGTGACTATATTTACGTGTATGTACCCTTATTTAAAATCTCGGATACTTAGATTTATCAGATTAGGGCTGTAATATTTATGTTTTACATTTGTATGAACTTATATTCTGATTCAAATGTTACTAACTCGATCTAATTGAGGAAATTAATTACAGACGAATAATACTTTATTCTTATGGTCAACCTGCATAGATTTGATAAATTAATTCAAATAAAAATACACCGCTCTTAGCATAGTGTTAACATAGGTTCATAGTGGATTCATAGATGCCACTAGTAGTGTGAAATGCTGCTTAATTTTGTAAAAACAAATGTTTGTAATTTTTTTATAATTTTAAGCTTTAAAGGGCAGTTTGTGTTATATTAACGTTATATGGTACTCAATTTATTCACCAATATTACGTGATGCATCGCAACGTGACAAATATGTACGTGTTTAAACCAAAAAACAAATTTTGTGATAAAAAAACTTTTAAAAACAATTTTCGGCTTTTAAAGTTCTATAAAACTAAAGTGAAACTGTGTTGCATTCAAAGAACAACTATAAGATTTGTTTGGATGAATTTTATAAGTGAGTCGATTTTTATTACTTAGTTACGTATTTCGTTGGTTGCGAGTTGCGAGTCGTTGATTGTTTTGGCTGTATAAAATTTAAATCTAAAAATATACCAAACTAGAAGTTATTAGTTATCATGTATCATTTAAAACTAAACAAGTAAAAGCATAACTATATACAATTGACATAACGTAGCCGTATGCTCGTATGAGTAACGTTACAAAAATCTTCGAATGGTATTTGCGCTTACCAATAATTTGTCGTTTTCAGTGTTTGGAACATACATTATGTAGACTGTTGTAGACGTAAAACTTATTTAACGTACAATCTACATAAAAGTTAAGTTACGGTAAATGCTGTAGTAACTTTTAATTGAAATTAGTAATGCTTTTTTAGATTCGTAATCTATTTCATTTCCTCTCCCGAACTAAGGATGTGATAAGTTTTACAATACTATTTCATTGTCTCTATAAAGGAAATGCGGTTTTGTAAGACTACAGATAAATTAAACATTATGAGCACAGAAATTTTATGATTTTTTTTAATGATACTTGATAATGATAATGATAATTGTTAATGATACTAATTTTGTTTATCTGCGACAAACGCGGTTATGATAGACACTACTAGACGAAACAAATGAAAACCCCGATTTTTAGTAACTTGAGTTACTATGTTTTATACTATTGTACGGCATACATTTAATGTATCGAATCTAATGTTGTCTCGAGATAAGTCTCATTGATCTTGTGTGTTTATTTTCAAATTAAATACTTAATTTCCAAAAATAGGATATTTTGTTGTCTTGATCTAAAGTGTTCATGGGTACGAAGTCAAAAAATGAAGAGTGTTACATTTGTTGTACCTCAATCCCTCATACTCTTAAAATTTCTTTCTCTGCGTAATAAAGTGGTCGCGAATTTTGTTAAAAAGATCTTAACACTGTGTGTGTACTTTTACTGATTTATTCTTTCCGCGCTTTTGTGTGATGGAAAAGGGTGTTTGAGGGCCGAAGGGTCAAGAACGATTATTTTCCATTAATATATTAATTTTATCTTACTACTACTACTACAAAGTCCCTGTGTCTTCATTTTCAGAAACTCTGCTGATTGGTATTTAAATTTTTTATCCCCATAGCCCATATTAGTTCAATTAATTCTTGTTGATGATATTAAAAACGAAATCGTATAGTATCTACATTTTTGTAAGTATCGGAAATAAAAAGTTTACATAATAATAAATTATTATGTTCGATTCCCGAGGCGCTTGGTGGAAAACAAATTTTCTCATTTAAAGTTTTTTCACTTATGTGTGTATGTTGGGGTTCATTTACAACGTATTAGAATTATCTAAATAATTAACCCTAAAAAAAAAAAAATTAAAAAATGTGTAATAGTAATAAATAATAACTTACGCTAAACACATAATTCATATAAATGTAGAATGTAGGTAATGGTAAATTTTACAAACCATTACGTATAATAGGTAAATGTTATTTCCTACTAGCAGCTAGCAATTTCCATTGGTTTTTTTTTCGATTACTCGATTAAATCACCAAGGCTTCTAGAGCACGAACTGTTGGTCCTTTCCCAGAATCGGTCCTTTCCCACATTCTTTATTCTTGTTCTTGCGTATACTCTCAACCTAAATTGCATGGGATTTTCCAATTGCAATACGGTTTTCTGTTGTCTTTGTTCCAGATGAACAGACAGTAACGTGAAGGAGAAATTTAATATCATATGTGACAAAAGAAGTTTAAACAATTGCGATGACTTGTAATTAACTAATAATAAATTCATCTTCTTTTTGTGTCCTTGAGTTTTTTTCATTCTTTTACTTTATTGGATGTGTAAGTTTATGACAAATCGATCATGAATATTTGATTACTAGACTATTCTGCATTATTTTTAATTAATTTTAGATACCAATTTGCTGTATATTGTTTTTCTTCTGAGATTCTTCTTTGTTAATCAGATATCGATACATTCATTACATTATAAATTAACATACACACCGAAGGTTATTTTATATTATGTTTATATTTTCACTCTCGACAAGGCTAAATAATCTTATATAGTTTTAACAGTTGTTTTTTTGCAAAATACTATTTTTAACTTCCAGCTTCTAACATTTCTAATAAATACAAATATCTTTATATTTATAGTTCGTAGATAAATAATAGACAATTTAAGTTTCATTGTACTATAAGTAGATATTTATTTACTTACTCGTATTTATAAAAAGAGTAAAATATTTAAATTACGAAATACTGTAAGTTTCCTAATTACCTAATTTTTTACTTATAAATGACGCAAGCAGTTTAATTTACAATACAAATAGGTGAAACAATTAAAATAATTAAAAATTAAAACTGGTGTGTTGATATAAAAATTAAGTTAATTTGACAAAACTAAAACAAAACATTAACTAAACAAAAAATAAAATTTAGATATGCGAGCTATGTCCTTTTGTTCATGTTCAACGCTTTTCTAGGGTTCTAGCAGTTCTAGGCAGAAAGAGATACGACAAAATAACAACTACTTAGCATTCACGAAATTGATAAAAAATATAAGTAAATGTTATTTGTAACGTTTACCCATTTACGGCATTGACTTGTAAATTGAACGACTTGCTATAAATACAAATAGAAGATACCCCGAAAGGTTACACAGATAAATTAGAAGTTCATGATTATATTTTCAGTTGAAAGCTGTCGAGAAGACGAACAAAACACAAATTTAGAAACTAAATCAGAAAATTAATATTAGTTATTAATTGTAGTTGGGTGTTTTGAATTTAAATCTCCGTGTTATAGAGCAAAATCGTGTCAATCAAGATTTAAATTGCTAATTGCAAGTAAATTGACAGTGGGGAAAAAGTCAGAAATCGTTCATCTATGATTTTAGTTAAACCACCTAGGTTCCAAAAATTACGAACGATGACCTTGAAAGAGTAAACTTAAATCAGTTATCATACAATAGTACTAATTGAAGCAAAATAAAATTAAAGAGAAATTAAATAATTTTTATCCGAATTAATTTTTAAGAATTTTCTTTTATCAGTTTATTGATACTAATTTTAGTTTAAACGTTTTCAAGGTCATCGATCATTACATTTGGAACTAAGGAACAATTTTACATAAACTGAGTTATTTTATTGAAACCCAAAGCCAATAATTTCCGTATATTGTTACAACAGTTGGATTACCAAAAGATGATTTACGAGGCGATTTACATATTATTTTAAACCACGCAGTGTGGTTTTGGAAAAATTATCGCTAGTGAACTAATATGGTAAACGTAACGAAGCAGGAAGGCTACCCAATTAAAATATGGATCATCTAACCATTATACGCAATATAATTAAAAATTATAAGTACATAAATAATTGCCAATTGCAATTTTGTCACTCGATAATTCAATTCAATTAAAGGATGCGTGTACATTAAAATATAGAATTTGTACTGTTTTTTATGAAATTGGAATTTGCCCAATACCTTCTATAAAAATGTTTATAATGACCTAAAAGAAAAGGAAGTATAAAGTACTAAATGATGTTTATTATGCGAGTGCCCACCTTGAATACGCAATAAAATCACCTGCTTTATACTCTATAGTAAAGTAACCAGTATATTAAATGAATAAATTAATCCATTTACATTAATTAATATGATTGATGGAAAATAGGACAAAAAAAGTTAAGCCAAATGTAACTATGTGTAGGTAAACAAAAAATGAAATTAAGGTACTAAAATGTATTGTGAATGTAAATAAGTAAGTCTCAAAATCAAGAGGTACAGTTTATAATTTTGGAGAGGCTTAAATTTTCTTCATTTCTAATAGTTACGCTATACAGTTTGATAAGCAGATTGCGGAAGGATGTGGCCAAAAAAGTTTGATTTAAAGTTTTTAGGACGTCCAATTATAGTTACATTATACTGCATTATACCGTCATTATACCAGCGACCAGCGACCCACCTTAAAATCTCAAACTAATTCCCATCACTATAAAAGGTAGAAGGACGGTTAGATCAGAGAACAAAAATTTTATTGCTGTATTTACATGGCCTATTTAAATTGTTGAAATTTATATAGGTATCCCTGACGAGAAATACCAAAATTTTTGTTAGAATTAGTATTTATATGTGTCCGGACAAGTATATTATTGAGCAACTAATAGTCTCATGGAACTATGGAACATGAATATAGTCCAGTCAAATTAGGCAAATAGATGGCATTTGAGGGGAAAAATCTAAAAGTTTTGAAAATTGGTAAGAACCTGCAGTATAACATACTAAAAGCCTCAGAAAATGGGGGCGAGCGAGAGCTGTTTAAAGTAGACTTTTATCGTTTTTTACAAATAACTCGCCTCATCGTACGTTAATGCAGGTTATTATCAAAGTTAAAGAAAACTTATTAGCTACAAGATTAGTTATATGTATTTTTTCTATAAGTTTAACCCTTTTCGAGATATAACGCAGAGAAAGAAGTTTTATGAAAGTAATCAGCCACCAAAGTTATCCACTCATGGATAATCCGGCACTGCATAACTACATTAGGTAGAATCACGATGTAATTAAAGATTTCTAATAACAAAAGTGGGGTTAGGTTTTGTCTTCAACACCTATCTATTGTGAAGAAATTAAAAAACAATTTTGTGCGACATTGGTGAGCGCTCTATTGAACTTCAGAAGCTTCTTATTCACAACTTGGCGTACGATAAGATTTTATTCAAAAAATCTTTAACTCTAGCCTTTGTCTCTGTGATGTGATATAGGAAATCATTGTCGTACTTCTACTTTGTGAATAAGAAGCTCTCGCTAAGAGAGATGCTGATACTACCATTGCGCGATATGGACTTGATAAAGTATCATTTCAACAACAAAGCAACTTTCTTATTGAACGTCATATCTTCGCTGGAATCAGTTTCAACTGAGGTCTTTGTCGCACCTCTTATGTTTTTGCTCAGTACAGTACGAGAAAAATGAATATCACCTTTTTGTATAAAATTTGGTCTACTTTAGTTTTGTATAGAAATAAATTTTCTGTAGGGTTGATAGTTACGGAGATATAAACAAAAAACGAGGAAAAGTTTTAAAACATCTTTCCCTCCCTCCGCTCGGCCTCTCGGCCCCTTCCATCCGGGACTTTTAGTATGTTGTACTGCAGGTTCCAATGAACAACCATACTAATTTTCAAAACTCTTGGAATTGTTTCTCTCATCAATTTGTCTTACTTGACTGGGCCAAAAAGGCTGCCGATTGTCTTCTTAGGACCACATTAGTTCTAAACTGTAGAATAATAATATTATGTTGACAAACCTGACACCTTGGTGGAGTTAAAACAAAATGTACAATTATTACTGGTGAAATTAGAGCAACTGAGCTTAACCGATGCTGCTATTCCGACGAGATATACCTACCTATTCGTTGTCTATAGGAAGTGATTGGGCAAGTGATGTTATTTTCAAACAATGATTGAACTACTAACTACTACTACTGGTTTAGTGAAAGTATAATCCAACTATCTCGTAATAGCACCATGCAAACCGTCACATTCTATTTAGGCACCCTGTACAGTACGCTCATTTATCCGACGAAGGAAATTTTTAAAAATTATTATGAGTGAATGAATGTATGTACGTTTCTTTCTTTTGTATTAGAATTATGTTGTAATTTGTGTTTGAGTTACTTATTTAAAAGCAGTTTTCGTACAATTAAGACAATTAAAGCTTTTGGGTTATTAGGACAATAAAAAATTCCACAATTAAAGAGACGCATTTATGTAATTATTACTGTTATTATTACTGTTATACAGATCTCATTTTTTTCCAAGAAAACGAAAAATGTCGAATATCTGAATCCAAACTAATCACTCGGTAGCTCGAACTTTTGTGGTTCAAGATCAAATACTAGATTTAAAGTGAGCAAGATTCAAAACTCAACTTCTATTATTATTATTGTGAAATTGCTTTATTTTCGGCTTTCTTGAATTAAATTTAAAGGGAACTGTGTATATAAATTTCCTTTGCGGTACTCGGTACTCACTTTCCCTGTCTTTAAAACCCACACAGTTATTATTAGCAGACTCTGTGTAAAGTTTAAAATTATGATTCACTAGAATTTCGCGTGCGTTGGGTAAATCCTCGAACCGCTACCGCGCATTTATATAAAACCAGTCGTGAGGAACCGCGACAGTTGTGTTCAACATTCCACGTTGTAAAAGTTATTATTTTAACAGACGTATAACTAAAAATAATTATCACATTATCAGTTCTCAGCTTCAAAGTCAACCACCTACGTTAGTCGAATACAGTACTTACAGTGGTGCAAACTAAAATCAAAAGTGACGTGTTTTGTGTTTTGTACAGTATTTTTTGAATAAGTGAAATAAACAGCGACTTTTGCAGTATAATCGATATACGGGAGCGTCTTGAAGTCTAACTTTAGTGGCGGTTACATTAAACAACTTTTTATTAAAATTGAAAAACTAGCAAAAAAATGAGCGCTTCTCCTAGACCGGTACGACGTGTCGAAGATGAAAGGTTAAGGTCGGCGGCCCCAACAAGAAGTGTTTATCCGAGTGTTCCCATCGCGAGTCCTACTACATACACTAACGGCTCATACTTAAATCCAGAAAATTCTGAACTATACAGGAACAGACGTAGTGCAACTCCTAAATTATCGGAATCCATACCTTTAATAGATAACGACCACAACAACAAACCTCCGCTAGCAAATCCAGAAATGGACGACTCTGACGATAGAGAAGTAGTTACTGGCCCACAACCTGGTGTAGATGACGGATTTTTTTCAAATAGAGCAAACGAGGATGGACCTACGATTACAGACGCAGAAAACGCACCACCGGCGTCGATAGCTCCCACTGTATCTGAAAGCGACGATGTCGATAGCGGAAGAGTACGTCCGAAAGGAGTGATTCCATTTTATAGAGGACCATTATCGCCGACAAATACAAATGTACCTAACATGTTTCCCGAATTAGAAAATGGTACAATTCCCGACGTATTAATAGCCGAAAGCATACCAGATGTAAACGTTTATCAACATAAAAAGACCTTAGCCCAGGGAATGATGGACTTGGCTCTATTTTCGGCTAATGCAAATCAATTGAGATACGTCTTGGACAGCGACACTCATCCTTATTACTATTCTGGAATTGTATTAATAGCCATTAGTCTCTTTTTTCAAGTAAGTGCCCTTATCTCAATTATTTTGTTTTTGTAATCGTTTTGGAACACTACCAGCAACTCGAGTGGAAACGTTAGTTTTATTTTTGTCGTCCCTGAAAATGAAAATAGTTGGAATTAAAACTACACAAAAATAAAACTAACTTCAAAGAAAACAATGATGTAGTCTTTTTTAATACTTTTATTTTTAAAATTTAAGCTTGAACTTTCCTAATTTTTTTTCTATTTTAGGTAGCAATTGGAGTTGGTCTCATATGGAATTCTCGTTACAACGTGAAAGATGAAAAAGAAATTTGCATAGCAAATAAAATTAATAATTTTACTGTAATTGGAATATTTTTGGTAACAGTAATCAACGTATTTATATCTGCTTTTGGTGTGGCTAGTGTTCAAACGATTGTGCCAGCCCAACCTTGATACTTATAAATTACATAATTCACATTTTGGACGTACTTTGTACAGAAAGCAGAAAGAGCAATAAATGGAGAGCAAGAGTTATTTGGCAGAAACTTAGAACTTATAATGGAAAATCTACAGGTGCTATACAGAAAATTTCCAGTGATAACTGATGCAAGAGAATATAATATTTTATATTGTGTTTACTTTATCTCCACGCAATCAATAATTAATTAATGGGCCTAATTTTTTATAATTGATGGTCGTGCTGCTTTCATTTATATGCAATAGGTTTTTTGTTATACAAATGTTAAATATAGAATCTCGTTTTGTAAATTTATATACTACATATACTAAAATATTTTTGTAAATAATAACTAATAATGATATATTATGTATACGAGTATACCAGTATACGTAACAGATTTACCAATAAAAAATTTATTTTATTAAAACGATAGGTATTGTATTGAGTCAAATTTGACTACAAGCATCTACAAGACAAATACTCATACTTAAAGATTAATATAATCATTTTTAGGGGTTTGTAGTATCGCACCTCTACGAGCCAAAATTAGTATCGCAAGTTTGTTAATAAACTAAACTCTATGCTCAGTTTGTGCGATTTTGTGTGTACAAACATGGTGATATGTCCGTAGAGCGCTTAATTAGGAGTGTCAAAATTTTTGGTCCTTATTTCTGGCCGTAGAGCACAGGCAGGGAAGTATCGTGCAATCAATAGGAGAATACGAGCCACCCTGTACACATTTCTCATTTCTGAAACTTTTCTGCAATCATTTTAATTAATGAATTTATTTATTTACAAGAAAAAGAGCTAAGGCAGCTGCCTGTTAAGCTAAAAAAGGCGAATTTTATAAATTAAAAAATGCAATACAATAAAACTCTCTGATAATAAGTTTTAACACCACCCATAGATGTCATATTATACATCTTTAGGTTATTTTAGGCGCGAAATTTTCCCGGTTAAAGTTACGAGAAATTGGCGGGATAGTTCATTTTGTGATTTGTGTTTGTATTAGCGTGCTCGTCTTATTAGCGGTTTTAATTAAAATTATATACAAAAACGAGGTAAGTTGCTCTAAAACCTTTAAATTATTATCGCTAACAATTCATTCCATTGTCTAGAATTAAAATTTCTTCAAAATGCCTATGAAAAATAAAGAAAACATTATAACCTCAACTTCACCTATTACAAAAAACGTATTATCTGAAAATAAAATTAACATTGTCATCTCTCCTAAGAAAAATGAGGATGAGTTGGATAAAAACGAAAAGGACGTTGTTAAGTTCGATACCCAACTAGAACCTTTGCTTCGTGACAATCCTCGTCGTTTCGTTATCTTTCCTATCGAGTATCCAGACATTTGGGCCAAATATAAAGTAGCTGAAGCTTCTTTTTGGTCAGTAGGTGAAGTTGACTTATCTAAAGATATTGATCATTGGAAAAAACTTACTAAAGACGAAAAGTTCTTCGTTTCGCACGTACTTGCATTTTTCGCTGCATCCGATGGCATCGTGAATGAGAATCTTGTCGAACGTTTCAGTCAAGAGGTACAAATAACTGAAGCAAGATGTTTTTACGGTTTTCAAATTGCTATCGAAAATATTCACTCCGAAATGTACAGTATGCTTATCGAAACATTTATTAGCGATCCTAAGGAGAAGGATCGATTGTTTAATGCCATCGAGACCATGCCGTGTGTGGCTAAGAAAGCAGACTGGGCCTTGCAGTGGATTGGCAATAAGGAAGCTACTTTTGCCGAACGTGTCATTGCTTTTGCAGCCGTCGAAGGTATATTCTTTTCGGGCAGCTTTGCGTCTATTTTTTGGCTTAAGAAACGAGGACTTATGCCAGGACTTACATTTTCGAATGAGCTCATTTCACGTGATGAAGGATTACACTGCGACTTTGCTTGTTTGATGTTTTCACACATCATTCAAAAACCGTCGAAAGAAAGAGTCACGAGCATTATTTGTGACGCCGTTAAGATTGAAAAAGAATTTTTAACAGAGGCTATACCGGTCACACTTATTGGCATGAATGCCGATTTGATGTCGCAATATATTGAGTATGTTGCCGATCGTTTATTATTGGATTTAGGATGTGAGAAAGTTTTTGGAGCGACAAATCCTTTCGATTTTATGACAAAAATTTCTGTTGAGGGTAAGACGAATTTCTTCGAGAAGAAAGTTGGGGAATATCAAAAGCTAGGTGCTGTGGATAACGGAAATATTGCGTTTAATGAGGATTTCTAAGAAATTTCATTTTCATGTTTTGATCAACATGTAATTTTATATTTTTATAGTGTTCGCTATGTACCTGTAGTTTGTAGTTTTATTCGACTAGTATTAAATAATATGTTACACTTATTTTAAGCATTAAACAGATTAAGAGTGGCGCTAATTTAAGTTCCCTTTCCTTTAAAATCAGACTTCCATAATAACTTGGTGCAGTATTACTGGATAAAATTATTATTTTTAAACAGATAATAAAATCCTGATTGTTTTAATTTATTTATTCAGTACTATTTAAGTATAAGAGTAAGACTAGCGAAGTTTATTTTACTATTAAGCAAAATTTCTTTTAAAATAAATAATTTCCATCGATAACATTATAAATTACGTAAAAAAGCAATACCAAAAAACTGACAAGTCAAAAAAAATATCACCATTTATGAAATTTGCTACAACAAATTATACTATCAAAATCCAGCTTTCTTTAAACTTTCTAATTGTTGTGATAATTTTTCTTCTTTAGTTCTCCGCATTTGGCTTATCGTCCTTATCTGAATATAAGAATTAAGAAACTTTTCTACATCAATTTCGCCATTAAGAAAAGCGTCCGACACTTTTTCACTCTCATTGTTAGAATTTTCAGCAGCTTCACTGAGTTGGTCCTAAAATAACCATTTAATTTAAATTAAAAAGCAAAGAAAAACTTACTTTAATATTTTTTGGTGAGTATATTTCAGATAAAGATTGGTATGTAGAATTCAGTCTCTCATTTTCAAACGCTAATTTGGTAACTATTTCAATTTTTTCCGTTACGTCACTGTTTAATTTTTGTAGACAAACTTCTTTCGATAAATTAGAGTCTGCGAGCTCTTCGATGCTTGAAATAAGATCATCGATTGTTTTATTCATTTCCCTCACCTGAGGTAAACTTTCAATAAATTCCTCCTGCCTTTCCGGACATTCATTTAAAAATTCCAATTCTTCTAACGACAATGAATTTAAGTCAGGAAAGGCAAAAGATTGAGCACAACCCGGAGGATGTGCAGGTGGTGAAAAGTTTGGTATATTACTATAATTATAAGTGTAACTAGGGCTACCTCTTCCCATTGCTTCTGCTTCTAAAAACATTCAATCATTAAATCAACCAACAAGAGTGCAAAATTCACCTCGAACTGGTATTGATGGTGAAGTTATTGTGCTGCAAGACTGCTCACTGGTCAAAGGTGGCGGAGTTCGCTCAAACTCCCTTATAATAGCTTGTACTACACGACCTAAATCTGAATGAACTGTAAACTAAAAGTTGCTTATAAGTTATTTAATTTGTACGTAAATTTAATTTGTTTTACATTTAATAAACCCGGTGCTGATGTGATATCGCCTTCCGAGTTAACCCAAGGATGAATCACAGCTGGCGAAATAATTAAAAGAGGCTTTTCATTGGGAAATTCGTTTGTTAATATGACACGCAAATGAAATTCATTTCCACCTGCATTAAATGCAAGTTTATATTCGGAACCTTCTTGAATTTCTGTTACGCTGTAATAAAGAAAATTGGAAATTAGAACTTACTGGTTTTGCAATAACTTACTTATCATTGAAGACTTTTAAGGTGTTTATTTGACGTTTACGTTTTTCTGATTCGGTACGGTATAATCTTGGTAACATTACACATAAAATTAAAAATTTGACGAAACTTTTATTTTTGTGGATTTTCAGTGGAAGGTTAAGTGATTATTTGACGTTTGACGCATTTGACGTTTATTTAATACACTTTCATTGGACCTAATGTGATTGCCGTTAGACAAAATTTCATTTGCTCCAAAGACAAATGTGCCAATACTGTTTCTTTAGGTTTGTTTATTTGTTTGCTCCAATCATGGCGAGTGTGAGCAAAAAGAGCAGTACAAATAAATAGACCAAATTAGTGCAAAAGGGCAGGACTAACAAGAGCTTTAAATTTGCTCGCTTCTCGTTTGAATAATGAACAATGATAAGGCAGGTTGAAATTAAGCTTCGAATGTACAATCAGCCCATAATGGCGTAAATACTTTAAAGTAGTAGTGTCACAGTACATAAACTAGTTTGTGGTAGTATAAAGTCATGAGCTAGAAATAAAACGAAAACAAGCAATATTGTGGAATAATTACGGGTTCCTTTTGAACCCGGGGCTCTAGGTTTTAGCTTAGCCTGATGATAAATCCAGGCCTGATAGAACTCAATTCAAATACATAATTATTTTACATCCAGTTTGATTTTGATTTTAATGTTCTTCTTGAGCTTTCTTTACCGGGGATGGGGACAAGATGCAGAAAGTACTTAAACTATAAACTGTAACTTTTTTCGAATATTTTAGAACCTCTGGAAAAATTCTCTTTCTGGCTACGGCCTTGCTACAGAAATTTGACTAATATGCCCAGTAGTTCAAAATATTCAGGTTATGGACGTTATTGTAGTTATTTCGTGGACTCCGTGTAAAGTAGAATATGCGGTGTTTTGATGTGTCTGGCTCATGACTCATGACACATGAGCCATACGCAAACAATCGACATCTCGAGATAATGTCGAGTTTTGGTCAATTCAGCGGATATTATGTATATGAGCAGATTTATTAGAATAGAATACTTATAGTCAAAACCAGGAGAGGTGTCCTATGACTCATTCCAAAAAACTATGTAATTTGAATCACGCTATCCTTGTTTATAAGTTTGTTTTTACTTTGTGGGAATGCAACAGAATATTTTAATACGTCATTTTAGCGAAGAGTCATAGGACACCTCTCTTGGTTTTGTCTATACAGGGTGATTCATTAAGAATGGACCAAACGAAGCAGGGTGATAGAGGATCTCGATACGCATCAATTTGACCCTCATGTGTATAATCCGAAACTTGATGGTTCGGGAATTATCATGATTTAAGTGTATTTCCAGAAGAACCTGATTTTTCAATAGATATTTTGTCATGCTGACTAAACCGTTCGTTCTAGCTTGATGAAATTTTCCAGAGGTGTAGTCAAATAATGAGCCTATCACACCGTATGTTAGCATCCTCAATGTAACTTGACAATAGTTGAAAAAAAAAGATCTTTCTAAAATTTCATTACAGCAGAAGCACTTTCCCTTATTTTACAACGCTCTTGCAGAAAATTTTGACATGGAAATTTATTTTGGAACAAGTTTTAAAAACTTCTCTGTTCTATTGACAATGTACTCTACAAACTTCATTTACCTAGTCCTATAGCTTCTCATCAAAAAAATTGTGTGACTAGAAAAAAAGCGATATTTCATGTTCCTTATCGCAATACATTGGAACGATGATGATAGTTTTCAATTGTTGCGAATTGTCAATAATAGTGATAACTATTATCAGAATTATTAACAGAAGTGAAAATACAGGTTTTATTCATCAGTTTTTCGTGATCAAATCTAGTTACTGTGGGCTCAGTTCTCGCTTATTCTCGATTCTCGTTCAACGACTAATTGCTTTGGTACTTGTGGAAAGATCTGCAATGACTTCTTCCAATACTATTTCAACGCGCTCAGGATTCCCTCTAATTCTTCCTTCTCGATCACTCGCTCCAGGCAAACGGCCTTCCATGTATGCGTTATGCACGCGTAAAATAACCCGGTGATCCGGGTAAGTTGCAGGTTGTGGTCTACCTCGATGCATCACTTGAGCTCGATACAATCTTGCGGCAAGCCGAGCATTTCCTTTTGCATAACCATAGTAGTAATGCATTACTGCATATTCCCGTTGCGAATAAGGCATAACTTGACTTAAATAACGAGCAATACACCCAAAATCCAAATAATGAGCAAGAACTGAGCCCACAGTAAGTAGATTTGATCACGAAAAACTGATGAATAAAACCTGTATTTTCACTTCTGTCACTATTATCACTATTATTGACAATTTGCAACAATTGAAAACTATCATCATCGTTCTAATGTATGCTGTTGTCCAATGTTGCTGACGCTAAATGCTAATAAGTGTACTATTCTCCACATTGGTGCTACCAACCCCCGCTTTAATTACACTTTGAACAGCGCAGTGCTCAAGGGGGTCAGTGATCAGGCCGATCTTGGTGTTTTAATGAGTGATGACCTAAAGTGGTCTTCGCATATCTCGCGGATTGTGAAAAGAGCAAACTCGTTGCTTTATCTAATAAAAATAGCCTTCAAGGGTCTCAAACCTAGCGTTTTTTTGAAGATATACAAAACATATGTTAGACCCATACTGGAGTTTGCAGCACCCATCTGGAATCCATACTTCGTTAAAGACATAGACCACTTGGAGAAGGTTCAACGTCGGGCTACTAAAATGGTTGTGGGCTTGCAGAACGTACCATACGAACAACGGCTCGCACAACTAAAGATCCCTTCCTTAAGGGATAGACGTAGACGCGGGGACCTTATTGAAACCTACAAAATAGTGAGTGGTCATTACAGGTGTCCATTGCGTGGAAAGTTCTACTTTAGTGACAACCTTCACCTGAGGGGTAACTCTCTCAAGATGGTGCATCAACGTTTCTCAAGCAAAAGTCGCCAGAACGTATTTTTTGTGCGTGTTATAAAAGACTGGAACTCTTTGCCAGATTGCATTGTCAACGCACCATCTTTGAATGCATTTAAAGGTCGTTTGGACCTTTTTCTTGGTTGATAATTGACAATTGTGTGATACTATAAATAATTCTATAATCTTGTATTATGCTTATCTGGAAACCTTTGGTTTGGACCTTTTTGTTAGTTGATAATCTGTGTGATACTATGAACAAAGAACATTTATATAATCTTGTATTACGTTTATCTGGCATACCCTTACAAACTTTTGTATGATGTTTTGTAATCAACTGTTCTGCGAGTTAATCGGCTTAGCCGCCTCTCGCCAATTAATAATAATAATAATAATAATATTGCGATAAGGAACATGAAATATCGCCTTTTTCTAGTCACACAATTTTTTTGATAAGATGCTATAGGACTAGGTGAATGAAATTTGTAGAGTACATTGTCAATAGAACAATAGAACAATAGAACAAAAAAAATTTCCACGTCAAAATTTTCTGCAAGAGCGTTGTAAAATAAGGGAGAGTGCTTCTGCTGTAATGAAATTTTAGAAAGATCTTTTTTTTTCCAACTATTGTCAAGTTACATTGAGGATGCTAACATACGGTGTGATAGGCTCATTATTAGACTACACCTCTGGAAAATTTCATCAAGCTAGAACGAACGGTTTAGTCAGCATGACAAAATATCTATTGAAAAATCAGGTTCTTCTGGAAATACACTTAAATCATGATAATTCCCGAACCATCAAGTTTCGGATTATACACATGGGGGTCAAATCGATGCGTATCGAGGTCTTCTATCACCCTGCTTCGTTTGGTCCATCCTTAATGAATCACCCTGTATACAGGCATTTCTGATTTCTTTAGTGTTTTAATGTAGTAATTCGATATGAGTAGCTTCCAAAGGAAATTCAATTTTTCAGTTTTATTTTCTGATTTTTGATGTAAAGAGTTTTAATTAATATTACTTGTAATTAATTAATTTTTGATACATTTGCAATGTGCAAGTGGGTACAGCAAGTTTAACTATGAGGAAAGTGAAACATACAACAATACAATTCAATTTGCTTGCTATTATGCTCCAACTACGCGACAGAAATGGATGCTCTTGCTCACGATGACAAGGAACAGGGCTCTTAGATAATAGGTCCTTTCATCACAAAGAGATAGTTGGAGTCTTAGGAAATTCTATAGTACGTACAATGTACATACTATCTCGTCGCCTCTGTTTATTTTTCGTCACAATTAATATTTACAAATTCTGCCTAAGAGTATTGATCAAATCTTAAATTTTAAATGAATCGATAAATAGAAGTAAATATACATCATCCGGCACAATTAGTTTGCGAAACTGAGGCAATTAATTAATCTTTTTACAGACATGATGATATTGGATGAAAAACAATTATCATTTAAGTTGAAATGAAAATTTTCAAGTTACTTCGTTAAAGTTTAATTAAACAATCGGTGGAAAGTACTCTTTGACTTACACGTATATAACTGTCTGGCAAGTTACGAATATGAACAATGTAAGTACACTTTCATTATTACCGAACTAAAATCACTGTTAGCAACTAATCAAATTAAATTTAACAAAAAAATTCGAAATCAACTTGATGCCAGACCGCATTGTTGTATTTCGTTTGATGCACTACTTCAAAATTTGAGTATATAATAATTAATTTCTGGTGGTTGACTACATGAACTCGTTGTCGAAGCTATTTAAATAAAAAAATTATTGGTGGTATTATACAGTGTGTTTACTTGAAAACTTCCCATCTCAAGAAATTATGATAACGGAAAGATTAAGTTTTGGATGCTCTTTAAAATGATAAATCAGACACTAGGAGTTCCCATTCGAGATTCACAAGTAGGGCTTGCTGGAGGTGAAAAGGACAACATAAAAATAAATCAACGGTGGTTTTGAAGTTCCCCTTCTGGGCTCTCTGCATTTAAATCGACGTGCTTTTATTTAGAGCGTGTACCTATCAATTAAATTTCAAGTTATTCCAAGTTGGAAGTTTTCAAATGAACACACTGTATACGTGTTCAGTTTATTATTTTTTCGGGTAACAAAAATTGAAAATAGTTATATCTGAGATTTCTGCGATGAACGATGAACTCATATAATTATTAATAGTGTGCCTGGATGTCGACGATATCTTCTATTAGTTTGTTATTAACCTAGAAAGCCTCGACAGTTTTCTTAGCATAAAAGCAAAATCCATTACCATTTACAAAATTCTCTTTTGTGATATCAGCATCAAACTTATTGTTACTCGCAAAGGCTGATGTATTCATCAGTGTCCTGAATTTTAAGGGTTAAGAAAGTGGATTACAATCATAAAGTAATAAAGTATTCCATAATGATTTTATTGACTTTCTTAAAATTACATAATTCTTAAAATATAAATACACAAAATTACTCGTTATCAATAAAATCTGCTAACATCTGACGTATTTCGGATATATCCTGCTTCATGCTTTCTATCTCGTTCGCACTTTCAGCGTTGGCATCTTTTTCTCTGAAATATCTCTGAACAAGTTGCGCTATTAATATAGGATAATCTTTAGCGAGATGCTCGTCCAAATCGTAATCGACAAAACAACAATGTCCTAAAGTACATCGAGCTTGTTTATGACTAGGATTTTGGCCGAAAATTTGAAACCATTCCATGGCAGAAATTAATCCGTTTCCAGTTGGGACTAAATTCAATGGCGACGGTAAAGTTGTTTGTAGTATATATTCGAGGTAAAATTCTGTTTTACCGAAAGTCCACTCGATATCGACGTTATCGGTTATTCGTTGAAACGTATTAGACATGGTCGCAATTAACATATTTAACATTATTATTACAGTGAGGACTTCGAAGATGGCAAACGCGATGTAACCAATAGTTTCTGTAAAGACGTGTTTGTTGATGATCGTAGACGATTCGGTTTCGCCTGGTAAATTTTCTATTATTACGTCCGCAGATTCTAAAGGCGCCATACAAAATAAAGCCCAAAAGAAGGTCTTTAGAGTCGATTTGAAATCAACAAAAGACGAAACTTGTGCCGTTTGCATACCAGACGCAGAATCAGTTTGAACCATACCATCGTAATATTGGTAAAATTTACACAAACCCATAGTGAACGCTAAGATCGTTATTACAAAAATGGTCAAATACTTAGCAATGTCGATGCTCATTTTTCCCAAAGAAATTTGCATGGGTCCTAAATAATAATTTAAGCGACACAAGTGCATAAGTCTAAAATACGCCATAATAGTCCCAAATGCAAAAGTTCCTTCTGCTATAAGTATTGGATCCATGTGGTGCCAATATTTTCTCTCTAAATCGACTTGATCGTTATGTCGTATATCGACTATGGACGCAATCCAAAACAAAAATGTCAATAGAAATAAAACATTAGTAATCAGACAATGCCAATTCCACATTTGTTTAAAATAACGCTGAGGGCCTTCGATAGCGGCCAATCTAATACAACCCCATAAGTAGCCAATTACATAAAGAATAATCACCGGTTCGAGGCCAGAATTTGGAGGTCTCCTCTTTTGTCCTACTTTATCTAAATTGGATTGTAAAAAGAGCAAGATTAAAAAAACGAAATAAGAAGCATTGTGGCTAATCATTTTGTTTAGTGGAATGCTCCAGTGACGTACGAGAGAGTGGTTTGGAACTCCTAAAGACATTATCGTTATAACCGGCAACATAACGATTCTATAAACCGGATAAACCACCTTAATCCATTTAGAAGTTAACTTCCATTCGTGCCAGTCTCCATACCATGCCGCTTCTAACAGTTGCTGCGTATTTGGATGGCTAACAAACTCCTTTTGTTTATAATCCATGGCCAAAACTAGTCTCGGAAACAAATATTGTCCCGAACACGTCAATCCAGATTTTTGACAAAGAATCAATTCCATCTCTTCTGTGCTCCGACAACCGCCAATTAGTTCTACTGCGAACGTACTTATTTCCTCCGATAGTTGCGTATAAGCGGCACGAAATTCTACTACAAAGAATGCGCACGTTTTAAATTCGACGGATAATTGAAAGGCCGTTAAAATTGGATCGTGAGTCGATTGGCAGATATAAGCTGGATTCGCGACGGCTCTATATAAATTCAAACGAAGACTTTCGGCGTGTAAGAGATCGTCTTGTTCTAAGTGAATTCTACATTCTCCGCAATAACAATCGGGCGGATGAGGTTTATTTATGCGATGGCCTCGTTCGATTAGCATTTCTATGATTTCGTAATGTCCGCACTGTGCGGCCAAAATTAACGGCGTGACGTGGTCTGGAAAATCTGAACTATGCGTTACACCAACAAATTCTAAGCCCGGTGCGGTTTCTTGTAATTTTTCCAAGAGCATCCCCAATATTTTTGGTTGGTTATTTCTAACAGAGTGCAGAATGTTATCTCCTAGATCGATATTTGGACGTGTTAATAAAACTTCGACCATTTGCTCGTTACGATCTTGTACTGCGATGTGCAAGGCGGATATTCCTTGAAAATTTGAGCAGTTGATATTAAAATCTTCGTTAGCTTCTAGAAATTGTTTAACCGCACCAACGTCGCCGGCGTGTACAAGCTCGAAAAAGCGTTTTTCCGACTCTTGTAGATGGGGCAGTAAGATGCTCGCCCTCGGAGCTAATGGGGGAGGTTCCGGTAGTCTTTGATAGCCGTATTGATTTGAAGGAGTTGGTAAACTTAACCTGCTCAATCTTCTCTGCGTGTACGGCGTATATGGTACATTTTGTACTGATGATCGTTGATTTTGGGGATTTTGAGGTGGAGGTGGAAAATTTGGTCTTTGCTCGTTTGGAGGTGGTGGATCGTTCATTTTTGGTAAAACTAACTTATGTTTAAAAAGCTCTGTAAAAGTAAATATTATATATTGTCATACTGACATTCCGTCAATGTGAGATGACCAGATGACAGTCGACTTGTCAAATTTTAACAAAGCTCGTGAAACATTTCCAATAATGCAGAGAGAGAGAGAGAGAGAGAACTTTGCTACATGCCCACGTGTTGTACCTAATCAAACGACTTATTTGTTGTGTTTAAGTGCAATTACACCTACAATTTTTCAATCGATTGGTTTTATAAAAAAATAATTATGATTAAATTATTTACAAATGAAGAAGCACGTACAAAGATGTAATTAGTTAAGGCCAATTTAGTTCCGTAAATACGAAAATTTGCGCCAAGACGTCTGCCGACAGTCAATGACACTGGATACTTATTTCAAAAATCGATAAGACTCAAAATTACAAAAAAAGTATATTATGTAAAAGCATGATTTCATAGTACGCTGCTTAAACAAAATGTGTGTTTAAAGATTAAACCAAAGGTCGCTTGACCCTTGTATTGTGTTTCGCTTTTTCAATTTCTGTATTTGGAAATCTTTACGTTATTTTATATCTGTTTTTGAAATAGCTCTTGCGTAAAGTTTACATACGTATAAGTCGAATTCTAGTTTTTAAAATCAATACGGGTAATGAGCTACTACATTAAAGTAGTTTTCAGAAGAGTTCAAAAAAATCAAAATACGTGATGCTACACATACGAGACATACAAGAAAGACCTAGACTTCAATTCTTAACAATTCACAATATTATTCGCTAATGAGATTGTTGGTTGTTAGGTTCATCGTAATTCATTGTGATGTATAAAATATTATAATAAAGTAAAATACGTTGCTTCTACAGTTTATAAAGCCGCTATGATGGATAATTTAATCAAGTTTTACTATGCTTTTACATTCTTTTGTTGCTGCACGATCCAGTCCTACGGTGAAGCTATTATAATTGTGGTCAGGAGGATGTAGGATGAAATTTAGAACTCCTGCCATATTTTTATTTTTATAATTCATCAAATTCCCGATTTTACAAAAGAGCTGTAGGTAAGAAGATGAGCTGAAAGATAAAGAAGTATCAGAAGTGATAAAAGCAGCTGTTACGTTCTTTTCGGATACAAACTTTTTATATTTTCCTGACCAAACCGTCGAGCACAACTAGACAGGCAACAAACGTCTGAGAATAGTCTCAATGCTCTTCGCATCCTCAGCATAGTACATTGAAAAATATTATCAGAAGAAAAGCAGAAGCTCGAAAAAGTTTCTGAGCATTTTTGTGTGAATTCTTAATAGCTACTTTCATCATGTTGATCATGCTACATTAAAAGAATGAGAAATTATACTAAAACTCATCCTCAGTAACTCTGGAGGCGCTGCTTTTCTCCCTTTAGTGAGATTAGCGGATGTGGAGAAGATGGCAACAAAAAAGAGGCCTTCAGCTACAAAGATGGAAGCTGAAGTTCATCAAATATGGAAGCTACTGACACAAATCTCTGAGGAGCGTTTTAAGAAGCTACCTCGTTTAGAGATAGACTTGCGATTTTTCTTCCCAGCCGTTTAATTAGTGCACTATTCGTTTTATATCGCTCACTGTCATTCCTGCACGACTTACCATACAGTACATTGGTAGAAATTTGGGATGAAGCCCATTTTCAAATTGTTTTTTAAATGTTGCGTTATCCATTTGTGGATCGAAATCACTTGCTAGCTCCACTAAATCGTAGTAGAGAGCCCTATTAATGCCTTCTCGCTCCTGCTGTCTCCGGTTAACAAATTTGATCTCAGCCACCCTCGTAAGATTTTCACAGGCAAACTTTTTGTAGGTTTTATCAACTAATATTTCTATGTTGTATTTATGTATTTTACTTTGCTTTTTTATTTTTATGTATCTTTTAGTTTACATTGTACAATACAATACAATACATATGCAATAATATGGAAGTATACTCATTAATAAATCAATCTAGGAATTAGTGCATTAAACATTAAACGTATAATAATGCACATCCCTAATGTAATTTACAGATTGAGTTTGCTCCTCAAATAAAAGCTTTTATATTTTAAAATGCACAAGGATTTTTAATGCGTTTACCAATGAAAAAACATGCGGTTTAAAAATAGGAAACTACCGCGGTATTTTAATTTTGACGATTTTGTACTTATTATTCCTAGGATGTAACAGGAATCGAATAATTCTTTATTAACAAGATTTACACTTTAGCAGGTTTTTTGGGCCCAAGTTTATAAATAAGAATATTCTATTTATATTTTTTCGTAAGCCGCATTGGTGGCATCTTCTTTGTAGTTTGATTCCTTTTTCAGATTCGATGGCATTCAGAAAAAGACGGGCTTGAAAGCGAAACAAGGTAATAAATTTCGAGCACAGTTCAAAAGATCTGTTCTCAGATTATTTGCCTTACTCACGTCTTTGCAATTGCAAACTACAATTTTTTCCTTAAAATTATTTGACTCGCTTTTTTCTTATTTTAATTATAGACGCCCAGGAAGTTTCTTTTTCTGATGGATCTTAAGAAAACTCTATATTTTTATTTATATTATAAAGAAATGTCCTTATGATATTCCTGAAAATGTGAAAATTATTATTGTAATAAAAGAAAATAAGTTTTTTTACTTCTTGTAAAAAAAAATTGGAGGCGCCGGGCATCGATCCCGGTACCTCTCGCATGCTAAGCGAGCGCTCTACCATCTGAGCTACGCCCCCATTCGGCATGTTTATATTTATTTACGTATTATTAGGTTAGCCGATGCCAAATTAAATTACAATAATTAACAATAATATTATTTTAACATAAAAGTGTGTATAGTATTGATTTACACTTTTGGCATGCAATTAAACTGAAGAAGAGAACTGATTAAATTTGATGTGCTGATCCTGAACCTGAGCACCTGAGCAGCTAATAGCCGAAATGCCCCAAAGCCAAAGCTTGAAAATAACCTCATAGTAGGTATTTAGTTATAATATATTTAGAAATATTAGATTCTTAATACCTTCTAATTTTATACTACATTGATTTTATTATTGTTTATTACAACTTTATTATTAGTGTCTTAGAATTTTTTATAGAAACATATCTTTTTTCTTTCGCCTATAATAACGATAATAGTGCAAATTTATTAGACAAGATGATTATGGAATTTCTTTTACTAACATACTTGGAATATTTTTCTAATAATGTTGTAAATTTATATGTCAATTACAATCTCTAGCTTTTTATTAAATTTGTTGTTAATGAAATTTATGCACCTCTTCAACTACCTACCTTTACATAGTAATTTACAAATTTTACAGAAATAAAGTAGGCTGATTTCTTTAATGCTACCCGATGGTTCATTTCACGTCAATTAAAAAAAAATTGCAATTAACCTTCATTATAATGGGAACTTTGAACTTGCATCCCACATTTTCATTTAATCTACTTTTGAAGTTTTGTAAAAAAACTGGCGCCTCAGCATTACTAAATGTAAATAGGTAATATCTTATTGAAAAATAAAATTTTTAATTTTCTAACCCTAGAGTCAATGTCATTGCCTCCATAATAATTTTTATGTATAAAGCACTTTTCCATCGTTTATTAGTTTATCCATAAAACGCTTTTAATGTTATTGCGTTATTGGAGCATTTTATATACGATTTATTAATACTGGACGAATCCAGCATATTATTAGTTTAAACGCATTTTCAACAACATTAAACAAAGTTAAAAGCTGAAATCTAAAGAAAAGTTACAGACACTTCAGAGACTCATAAAAGCCCATACTTTTACTTGTAAGTTTTTATTGCTATTTCGATCTTTTCTACTTTTCTTAAGACTCAAGAAGAATAAATTTTCATTTTTTGTTAAGATCGTCAACTATACTCGTATTCGAGGTGAAAACTTATACCTTACCGCTCTTTTTTAAAAGTCCAACGAATATCTAATAAAAATGCGATTGAAAAACTTTATCGCTCAAACATTTTAGTTGTTTTTGGAATCGACTTCTTCAATTAGTGCAGTGTTGCTCAGAAGAGGTAATACAGGGGGGACTGCCACCGCCTAGGGAACAAATTATTTGCATTTTTCCGTATAATATACAATAATGGGATCTTAAGAGACATTTCCTTTCGCCATTTATTCATCTTGATGGTCCTCTTTCTCAAACAGTTTATGAATCTACCGCTGTCAAAATCGAAATAATATATTATATAAATATACCACTGTCAGTGGAGATCTTGTTTTTTAACTATACGTCACAGATATCAGTCTCATATTCTCAATTCTCTACAGTACGTTCACAGATGGGGTTACAAGAGAAAAAAAATTCTTATTTTTGATTTATCAAAAAAATTCACTCTATAAAAACTTTTGCTATAAAAAAGACCTACAAGCCCTACAACGACCACATAGACCAAAGTAAAAACCGGAACTGTTTCTGATAAAGATTTTTCCAACGGTAATTTCTCTAAAAATAATCCAAAAAAGTTGCCATTTTCAACTCAGGAACTGAAAAGAATCCCCTTTTTGAAACTTATTTAGGTTGCTCTATACTCTATAGCATTTACAACTTCATCGGGCTTTGTGGATCATTTCCATTTCCACGATTTACGGTGTAACTACATCTTCGTGGATCGATGTAGTTACACCGCCAATGCTTTTTCCAGCTGGACTAGTAATTATTTTGCTTCGATTCTGGATTTTGGTAAATTTTAATCATTTAGTTTCGAGGCTCTGGAGAAACACGGATTGAATACTGTCGTCTTGATTGCATAAAACCCTTGGTAATGCGCTGAAAAAGTTTTTCTACATTTAAAAGGACTATGCCACATTTTAGAAATCCGGATTTTAAATGAACGTTAATATTTTATTCTTCGTTGATTTATGGATTATACGCCGATGGTAAACGGGAATCGGTTTTCGTTTTATCTCTACATTACTTATCCACCGGTGTCCCGGTAGCCCGTATTGGGAATACGTGATTGTCTAGTGTCTACAAACATATGAGCCCTTCTCACCACCTTTCTCTGTTCAACAGGCAGTTTCTTTTCCTTCTCCTGCAAGAGCCTAGGTTGTTTGGTGTCCAACTCTTTGAACTGTCACGACTACCCCCTGAGTCTAACCCGGGGCCTCTTGGGGACCACCGGCCGGGTGGTAAACGAGCCAAGTACAAAATTACGTAACATGCGTATGCCTTCCTCTGAATCTTTCCGGTCTGATAATACTTTTCTCCAGGCTATTTTCAGTGGACGGAAGAATGCAACATCCAGAGGCGGGATAAATCATAAAATTACTGCATCAAACCATCCCGAACTACTAGAATTATACAGACATCCTTTCGGCCTGTTTTCTGCTCATGTCGTTCACATTTTGGTAGCTCGGCAAACGACATATTATAATTGTATTATGGTGGGAGGAGTTCCCCAGCGGCATTACCAGAAAACATCACAGATATTGAAGCATTTGAGGCAATTCGTATAATTTACGGGTATTTGGATCCTTTGTTGACGAGAACTTCCTTTTTGCCTGTATCGACGTCGAGGTTAGTTTCATCAAAGTTCCATATATTTGTAGGAGGAACACCTTGTAGCTCCTTAGCTAAATTTTCAATAAAGACGCGTAACATAGACTCATTCATCGTAGTTCTTATACGATTAACGTTTTTTGCAAAACGTCAGGGACGGGGTGTCTGGCCATAAACGCCTTCATCCAGTCCTCCCCAGGTGGGTTATTTACAAATATTTTTAATTTTGCGTTAAGGAAATTTAAGAACAAGCAGAGTTTTTATAAAGAGTAAATTTTTTTCTAAATTAAATCCCCTCTTTGTAACCCAGTTCGTGGACATACTGTATTATGTAGATATTAACATAGGCAGATAAAGATGAAAAAAATCGTCGATGTTTTTTCACCACTTACAACTTACAAGTAGAGATTTTTCGAGACTTTCCAGATATTCCTCATGTCTCAAAAATGTCTTAAAGTAACGTTCGATCTATCAATCTATCTTGACTGATGTCGAAACGATTAATTAAAATGAGCTTTTATTCAATTAATAGGATAACGAATTAATTGCCAGTTTGATCAAATTTTTAAGAGAGAGTTACGCGAAATTTATTATTTACGAAATAATTATAAAGAATCATTATTTTTATCAGTAAGTTTGGTAAAATAGTCTTTAGATTATAATCCAAAGCTGAAATAACATGACTTGAGCGATTGCATCAAGTACGATGTCTTTCAAACCTCATTAATTCTACTATAATGTGATGTATTCTCTTCAGCTCAAATTTATAAACTTGAAAACAATATACGCGATTTCGAAGAGAATAATAATTTTGCAGGCATTATCTTGTAGGCTTGTAAGTAATCAAATTTTAACTGCAGTTCTAAACTGAAATTATACAGAATTGCTTTGTGACGTACTTACCTACATAATAAATATAGATAAGAAAAATTATCATTAACAGGAACGTCCAGTTAACTATTGGTTGGTAAAGATTAGATGATAAGCATGTAAGACATAACATTTATTTAGAGGAGATAATGAAAGACATCAATGTGAATAATCTTCAAATTTTCTCCGAATTTTTCAAATTTTAGGTTTTTTCGTAGTTTTCGAACTTGCTCGTCAAATTGTAACTCATAGATAACACTAACTAGTTTTTGCAAATAATGACACTATGACTCTGATAAATGCATATTGTACACCACTTACGAGTAATATCTTTGCTTTGCATAATTAAATTTTTTGGTGGTTTTAATTTTAATTATTTCAAAAATGTACCTTATTCTTTTTCAATCTCATATCTCTAAATTCTTGCGAAACATTTTTGTAATTTTGATAGACGGGCGCATTTTTCCTGCTCCGCATTCTCGACGACCGCCCGTAGTACCTAACACCTACGCATTTGTAAACAATTTGTGTAGGTGCCTACTACGAAATTAAAACAGCAGCTAATATTTACAAACTGAAAAAATAAATTCTTAATTTGAAATTAGAGCCGTATAAAAGAATGCCGTAATTTGATTTTACTCTTAAACTGGAGATGTACCTAATGAGATATTATGCTTTAAACTTAAACCCTTTTCAATGATTCCTAACGAGTTTCCTAAATTTATTAAAAATATCCGAGTTGTGCAGCACGTAGCAACTTTTTTGTAATAATCAAAAAGCAAATAAGCATAAAATATAAATTATACCAATTTCATATTTTGTGTGACTGATATGTCACGTCCGACTAGTAATTAGCTTTTGATAATTAATACTGCAGCCGATTGGTATCGATTTTCCAATTTGTTGAAATTAAAATGGATTTCAATGTGGTAATTGCGGGCACTTTTAAACAACATTCAATACCCCATTAAGATAAATATCAAATTAATTAAATTGGAAATTGAACTGAATTCGACAAGATTTATTGATGTAGGTGCTGACGATATAGAATTTTATTGTAAGCTTTGATTTTCTTCTACAACCATCATAAACTTCTTACTGATGAATGTTGGTCAGTTATCTTTTCTATGGCGTAGTTGGACTTTTATGTTACATTTTCTTTTTATATACGACATAATATATATTATTCCGACACATAAATCTATTCTTAAGACTTTATATTTTTTTAAGGAATAGTTGATTAGCTATAGGTTATTTTATAAATAAGTGTAACTTTTCTAGATGCGTGTCGTGATGCTGGATGAAACTACTGTTTTGAACTTTTCTAAAAGTTACTTGATTCAAGAACGAAAATTTCAATAAAATTAAACTCAGACGTCGATAATACAATTATTTAATTGGAGAAGTTATAATAAGTTTTAATTTTTACACTAAATTCAACCATCACGAGGTGTGGCTAACTTTTTGTATAAACTTTACTTATTTATTAAAATGGTCAAAAAACGAGATTAAACTTAATCTTTTTTTGCGAGTTTTATTGAGCCGATTTAATGTGGTATTTGCTTTTTAGGTTTATATAATCGCATTTCACAGTTGAGAAAATTCGAGGGAAAGTTGCTCGAAATATTATTATTGTATTTTATTTAAATTGGAATTGTATTTTATTTTTTTGTGGAAATAAACGAAACGAATATGATAATAAAAATTTACTTTTTTTAAGTAGTCTGAAGACCACTGAATCAAAAAAATTTATATATCTTTTTAACCTTTATGTGACTGACAATCCCAAAGTACACTAATGGCTGAAAAGGTACAGCTGTACCTAGCTGTAGTTTCTAATGATTTAGCAGTAATTTGGTAGTAATTTCCTTTATTAAAGGCGCCAAAATATATTAAAATAGTTTTGAAAAAAACTGATTTTTTAAATATTGTTGAACACAAAGAAACTCAAAAACACGTGGATATCCGCACAACAACAACGTCGGTATACAAATGACGATATTTGTAAAATGAGTATCGTGGATCTTAAATGGCTACGAAACTTGGGAACTGGTTCCATTGTTTCTTCATCGGATGGATCTGAAAAGATAAAACATGGGTAATTAGAATTCCAGTAAAAATGGAGTGCGACCGAAGTCGCTGACGATACGCGTCTTACTTGGTTCGCCGGAGGCGAACATTAATCCTTGTCGGTCTTGGTGTCCGAAAACTAGACTCTGTCCAGGACCAGCTTGGGCCTCTTTCGGAGTCTCGTCTCGTTGACGTTGTAACCCCACAATCCTCGGATGGTGGGGTTGTCGTGGTCCGTCGTTGAGTCGTGGAATTTGACGGCGGCTTCTCGGATAAAATCCTTGATGCTGATCATCTGGAGGTCCTCGTGGATGTTCCGATTCCGTACGAACCATGGTGCGTTGACCATGGTTCGTAGGATCTTGTTTTGGACTGTCTGCAACTTCTTGATGTGAGTCGGAGCGGCGTACCCCCAGGCGGGAGCGGCGTAGGTCATTATGGGTCGGATGACGGTCTTGTACAGCAGCAACTTGTTCCTGAGGTCCAGAGTTGTTCCTGAGAAGAGCGGGTAGAGCGCGGAGTAGGCGGCTCGCGCTCTGGCGACTGCTCCCTCGATGTGGGGCTTCCATGTGAGGCCTTTGTCGATGGTGAGTCCCAAGTATCGTGTGTCGTCCTTCCAAGGTATATCTTGGCCGAAGATCACGATGTTGGGTGGTCGCTGGAGGCTCGGGCGCTTCGTGAAGAAGACGGCGGCGCTTTTGGTCGCGTTGACTGCGATCCTCCATTTCTTGAACCAACGCTCCAGGCTGTCAGCGGCGTTTTGCAGGCGAATTCGAACGAGTCGAGGGTCCCTGCAGCTGGCCATGAAACCTGTGTCGTCGGCGAAGATGAAGAGGCTCGTGGCTTCTGTCTTGGGCATGTCGCTGGTGAAGATGGTGAATAGGTGGGGAGAAAGGGTTGCTCCTTGTGGCACTCCTGCGAGTACGCGTCTGGGGGTGGACTTCTCGTCTTCGATCTTGACCCTGAAAGAAAAAATGAGTAGTAATCCACATTTCGACCAATTTTAGTCTTTGCGACTTGGTCACGTGCAGCCCACGAGATTGGCTTATGCCTCTAGCTAGGTACCGTTCATATAAGTGTGCGTTATTATTTAAATGCTTTTATTGATTTTATGGTAAGTAGAAGTGATTTTCTAACCATTAATAGTGGTTTTGAAATTTTGTTAATGTATCTATCTATTATTTGAGCATAAATTCGTATAAAACTAGAAAATCGTCAACGGGGATCATTGATACATTGATACGCTAAGGAATAGGCCAGTTTTATACGTATCATATACATGACGTACGTCAGAAACTTACTAAAATTACATCCTACAAACACAAACCCCATCAAGACAATCAAACCAAAGAAGTCCCAAGCGTAGCAAGTAAAATCAGATTTTACCCCGGATGATGAATCTGATAAACCCATAATATTGTTCAAGTGATAGTGTTTCCGAGTTTTATTTTTCTGAAGACGATGATATTCATTCCGATAAACAAATCCGTCCGCCTTCTCCGGGAACAGTAAAAGTCAATGACTTAGTAATAATAAAATTTCACGCTTTTCCTTTTACCGAAAAATTATCTAAAAGCCTATCATGTTGATCTACGCCTTTCATATATCGATTATATAATTATAGATTACCCTTGGCTGAAGAATGGCAACACGTTCTTTTTTTTCTTTGCTCCATCGAGGAGCAGACGCTAAAGAAAAATTTGTTTGATTTTATCGGACAATGTTGTGCTCTATATTATTGCCTAACTGTATCTGTTGCTCGAAACCCTAATGCCCGTATTTATAGTCGATGCTCAAGCACGAGCTCGGTCTCAAGCACGAGATTCTCACCAATTTCTGTTCTATAATCGATGCTCAAGCTCTGGCCTGTACTCAGGTCGACAAAATGCGCGTATTGCGCATGCTAGACTCAAGCAAGTCTCAAGCACAGTTCCTACCTATCTTGAGACCGACTTGAGACTGTTTTGTTACCAAAAGTTTTATTTTTCCAGCTAATTATATTTTTTTAAATTAAATTAAAGAAAGTTTTTCTTTCACGAATACATATTATATGATTTTATTGAAGCAGAAAACCATCAAGAACTATGTCGGAAAAAGATAATGTATCTGCGATGTTGAAAATCCGATGGAATTTTATGATAGAGAAGGGTTAAGGAGACATTATAGGTTTCAAGAAGAAACGGTTGCGCCAACCTGATAACTGATAACCGTGGTATACCTACACCCCTGTAATTTCACAATTTCTTGCTTAAGATTTTATGCTACCTTTATGCTAGTTAAGTCAATGTACCTACACATTAGTAAATATTGGATTAGTATAAAATTCATTTTATTGGCTAATGAACATGGGGTATACTTTTTTACTTTTGTTGTAATTCATATAACTCTTTGTAAAGGTATGTGGTATGTGTGAACTAAATACGCGGAGTTTCCCTTTAAATAAATTTTTTCTTCTTGTAATCAATAGAATGGGCATTTATTTATTAATTGATTACCTACAATATTATTTATTTCACTAGTAAAAATACACAGTAGCATAACTGACGAAATATTTGGTTAAGTCATTATTATCATTATTATTGAAACCTACCCCCATTGAGCTCGACATTATATTCGAGCTCGATGCCTACCGCTACTCCACACTCACGTACATTTACGAAAATTCAACATAACCGTAAACAAGAAATAGCGCGCGCAAAAGTTAAATAAGGGTCAAAGTCGCATGTAGAACTAAAAATCACCAAAAATCCCCTAGTTTCAACACCCAAGTTGACTCAAGTCTAAGCTCGAGCGAGAACACCCGAAGTTCCGTTTATAGAACAGGGCCCGTACTTGAGACGAACTTGTAAAAAACTCGTGCTTGGCGAAGTCGACTCCGAGCTCGTGCTTGAGCATCGACTATAAATACGGGCATTAGTCCGTTAGTTTGCACAATAATGCGTGACTACTGAAAAAATTGTCAAAATAAACAGAATAACTTCTAAGGTCTTCAACCACTGATAACATTTTGGTTCAAGCGGTTCTGTTGATATGTCGGTCGGATCTTTAGAACAGTATAAAGAGAAATTAACACAGTAACCATCATTTCCACACATAGCTCATAATTTATACCCAAGCTTGATAGGCTCGTCGACAGATAAATTAGGTTGAAACACTCTCCATTTAGGAAATTTTGAGGTTACCATAGCCATGAGAGGACTAGTTTTTAACGTTTTGTCGTGCTTATTTTTGTCTATACATCTTTCAAAACCTCACCGACCCAAAATGCGCAGATGGGGATGTGAGATAGTGGTCAAAAGAGATGCCCAATACGTGTGTTTAGGTTGGTGTGTAACCTTGGTTACGTCGCTGTACGAAATTTGGTTGTTTACGCAGGTCGGTGAGGTTTTGAAAGATGTATACCTTAAAATTGTCTTGAAATAGAATTAGGGATTTTATTTTTAAGTACGTATTGCGACTCATTGCATTCCGAACGAAAGGTACGCTCAAATCATCACTATCAGACCAGTAGTTTCTTTCACTTGACAATGTATGATACCCAGAAACATCAAAAAACAAAAAAAATTTGATTTCGTCCACAGTTATTATTATAGTAAACGTGTGTTTATGTTTCTGACGTGTCTGTCAGCTCATCAACCTCAGGGGGTAGGGCTAATATATCAGCCTCGATTTCTTCGGAAAACGATATTCCATAGCTTTTTCAATTGTCCTAAACACTCGTTTACTCATTTTCAACTCTTTGCAATCAAATCTGGAATTAAGGTTCGAATGTACAATGCTTGCTAATATATTGCTAATATTCACCGCAACGCCCACAGCGTCATATTTACCCGACACTAATATTTACAGGCTCGTACACAAAAATTTTATGGCTTATTGACCAAATTTATATTTTTCGTAATAAACTTGATCTAATAGCTACCCAAAATAACAAAAACTGTTTACTTACATTTTATGGTTTTCACGAGGCCACTAAAACAAAGTCACGAGTATGTCTAAAAAGTACTTGATTTTTAAGTAGCAACGGCATAAAAACTACTGAATATAATTTAAGAAAAGCACGTTCTGGGTCAACCCTTATGTGTATATTTTTAGCTAAAACGTATTCAAACATTTTATCTCGAGGATACGTGACAGAAAAAAATTACGAATCGTATTGTTCTGGTATAAACAGGGCGCAGGGCGCTAATGAGTTAAGGAGAAACTTGATTCATGAAAATTTTTCTTTCCAAATGTCGAGAACGTGGCATCTGTCGATTTACCCGACGTACCTAGTTACCAACTCGAAAAGAGACCAAAGGGACCACAACAGAACTGCATCTTTGGTTACTTTTCAATTTGAGTTCTCTGATTTCCGTAATACTCGTTAAGTCGTTAAGTAAGTTATTTTGCTATTATGTTATAGTTAAGCATATCTATTGTTTTCTTTTGTAATAGATTTATATAATTTTTTGAAAATTATTATCATAAAGTACCCAAAAGGGTGTTTTATTTAAAGTGTGTATGTATAATATGCCCCATAACTGTATTCTGCCCCACTGTATGTATTCTTGTGCCCCTATGGCGGGACACACGTACAGATTGCTACAAATCCCACTTTGTGTTAATGAAAAGATAGTTTGTTTATAAAGTTTTATAAATAAATAAATAAATAAATTAGTATTAAAAATAAAAACTAAACTAACTAAAGCATTGATATAAATTATCAAAATATTAGAAAATTCAAGAGGCTCTGGGAATGTTCACTGTTAGTAATGTCGACTGATGGAATGAATTGCATTTTTTATGAATTTATTGTTTAATTTATAGGTATGCGAGGAGTTTGTAATTTTTCCAAATAGAGAGAAACATTTTTTATTGCTAACTTCACTATCTGTGTGGTACATTACACAATCATTAGATCACCCCGTTGATGTAATTTGTAATGAAATTGTTGTACGTACAACTTGTAACTACCTACACTAAGTTAGCATTTTGTAATTTTAATTTGAAACACGTATACGAAACAACTATTGTTAACCTGTTAGCCTTACCTTATCCCTGTGTCTTGTGTAAATATACAACATCCCAAACATAAGAAAGACAACTTTTTATTAACAACATTAGTGTTTCTATGAAATGAAAAATTGTACCGACACTTGCACCAACTGATGATCTCAAAGAAGATTGCATCTTTCTTTGAGATTTCAACTTATAGCCATATTTGTAAAGATAAACTGCATTTTATGGAATACACGGATTTCTCATTTGCTATAAACTTACTTTTGCTATTCTCGGTCGTATGTGATATGAAATATTCACATCTTTTTGTTGGTATCAAGAAATTTGTTCTCTGAATGATTAAGTGTGTCGACTACGTCTTCTTTCAACTTCTACAAACTCAATTGACTGGCATATTTTTTTGATTTTCATTCTGCTTGTATTAGGCATCGCTTTTCAGTCTTCTGACTTTTTAATCGCAAATATTTTAGCCTTGTTTCAGCTTAACCTTAAAATAGAAATTGCTATATATGCAACTCGGAAATCATTTATGGAATTGGAACGCATTGGATAATTTCAAATCAATTTTGAGAGAAAATTATTTTTTGGTTAAGTTTCTTTAGATAACACTCGTTTGTTTTTAAAGTCACGACTTTTAAAATTATCGAATTTATTTTGCTGTGGGGTGCAAACTTAAAAGTGCTCTGGTATTGCCGTTGAAACTTTACACATTAATATCGTTTTTCTAAAATATAAAGTAATTGGGAAGATAATAATAGCATTAAAACTTATCAAGGACCGGTGCTTAACCAGAATGTATCGGTAATAAAACGCGAAAACCCAAACACAAACATGTATAATAAAGTAATTTTTCTTGAAATAGTTCTCATTATAAAGTGGGGCATTGCTTCTGGAGTTTAATGTTGTTTTCCCTACAACATAAAATTACTAACAAGTACCTACTAGAGGAGCAAAAATTCAGTACAGTAAATCAGATGTGCGTCATTAAAATTTTATAGTTCAACGAGCGTTGTAAAATAAAATAAACCTTCGTTGTTAGTACAGTCTCCTACTATTATTAAGCAGCGTGTTTAATATATTTAATTAGTAAATTAACTACGTTGTGTACCGGGAAAACTAAGCAATGACTACACCTATGTAGATCTATTACAGTCTGGCCAAATTAGACCATTTTCAACGCCCTATAATTCGGCAACTGCTAGAAATACGAAAAAGCAACATCTGATAAATTTGGTTCAGCTTAAAAAACTGAAGTCTTCGGCCATTGTTGAGAAAGCTCACATCATCGATTCATCACGACTTTTGGTATATTTATCACTAGACATCTCCAAATGTGTCCAAATGTCAAATTTCAAAACTATTGGAATTTTTTGAAGGTGAAGCTCACATTTGAGATTCATTGACGGTATACTATAAATAATAAACGAATTAATTGTACCCCGTTTTAAGGTTTAACTTGGTGTCGGTACTCTGGGATATGAGATATCCAGGGGCATGTTAACAAGCTTGGAACTTTGGCATCTTCTAAATTTTTACGAGTACCACGTGAGTCACAGTATCTGCTCCTAAAACTGTATGTAACCCTATCAATACCAAAAGTTCAGTCAGAACTTGTACTTTGTGTGAGTAAGGTCAGTGTGAAGTGTGCTTAGGTTTCATATGTACAGGGTGATTCATTAAGGATGGAACAAACGAAGCAGGGTGATAGAGGACCTCGATACGCATCGATTTGACCCCCATGTGTATAATCCGAAACTTGATGGTTTTGATGGCGATATTTCATGTTCCTTTTGTCGCAATATATTGGAACGATGATGATATGATGATAGTTTTCAATTGTTGCGAATTGTCAATAATAGCGACAGAAGTGAAAATACAGGTTTTGTTCATTAGTTTTTCGTGATCAAATCTAGTTACTGTGGGCTCAGTTCTCGTTCATTCTCGATTCTCGTTCGACGAGAATCTCAGTCCCAGTACGATTCTCTATAGGAACTCGATTATAAACAATAGTTGCACTTTGTAGTACAGTTTTTTATTTTTCTTAAGGTGGAAAGGTTCTTTGAAATCTCGACAGCCCGATATATTTCCATTTTTTTCTATTTTTCACATTTTAGACTAATTTTCAGTAGCGGGTATAAGATACCCCAGTGTACCATCTATGTAGGTATGTAGGTTACCATCAACACCGGGTTAAACTTACGGAAAAAATGGATAGATGTAGCCAGTCTTGTAGGCAATGGTGTTTTCAATAACTTTTATAATAATAACATTCATCAACGTACGGGGTTCGTAGGAGGTAACTTATTTGCAAAAAACAATTTTTGTGGCCTTTGGCCATAAATATCTCAAATTGCTTTGAAGGTCTTTTAATGTTTAGTATTTTGTTATTTTGTAAAATCGAAACGTACGTGTATACAAAAATCCAGCTTTGTAAGAATTATTCCAGCCGGACTAGGTATTTCCTTTTTAAATAATGAAATTTGAAAATTTACTACTATACGATTAATTACACGTTTTCGCGTCAATCATGTTCGAGTCTAAATGTAATTGAAATGCTTAAAATCGACATCTGTTAAAATTTGGATAGAAATAAACACACCTGCAATAATTCGTTATCGGGCAAGCGTATACTTGCACAAAGTTTAGTTTAGTTTAGATATTAATTAAATAGTTACCGTACGCGTTCGGTCTTTTAAACCTAAAGCGCTTTGTTTTTAACCAAAACCTGCCGTTTTGACAAGTTAGTGTTGTGGAGTTTCTCATTCCGTAATTAGAAAACTAAGGGAAAATTTAAGGTAAAATTTTAATTAGTTTTTTACAATAAATATTTTTGAATGTATTCTAACCGTGTGTCTTTTGGCTCTTTATGTAATATTTATATTACGGTACGTACCTACCTACAATACTTAATAAATGGAATACCTACCTGATAAGCACATTAAAAAAATTTCCGTAAAGTTTACATAATATTTTTAAGAATTTTTTTTATTAATCATCTTTCTGTGACTGAGGCCATGGGCGCACGCAATAGTACGCAATGTTTGCTATCAACAGGTAGATAATTTTACGATTTTTTGAATACCTAGTATAAAAAATAAAAGTAGGTACAGAGTATTACCTATACAAGAAAACAATTTCTATTGGAAAGGTGTTGGGGTAGTAGATGGAAGACGTGGGAACTTTAAACAAAATAAATGTTGTATTTAAATATTAATTATGAATTATACAGTGTGTCCACGGATGCACCTAACTGTACTCTTTTTTATTTTTCATTTTAAGATAAAAAGCCATTCTTTATAAAGAGTTTTACTTCTTCTGAAAACTCTTTATAAAGAATCACTTTTTATCTTAAAATGAAAAATAAAGTAAGTATTATAGTTTTTGTTTGAACCCTAAACAGTGATAGCCGCTATTCTTCGGGCTTTGCCTATAATAACTAAGGATTTCACCTTCAAAAATATCCAAATCTTTTGAAATTTCACATACTACTCATTTGTAGATGTCTAGTGATAAATATACTGTAGAAATTTTCTTCAACTTTATTCTTTTATAGTCACATTTTAGCTCTGACCAAGTTTTCGAGATATTAACAAAAAAACGAAAAAGGTGACATATCTTCGGCCATTGTTGCTAAAGCTCACCTCTTATTCTTCAGAACTTTTGATTTTGAGAAGAATTGTTGTAAACGCTTACTATTTATATTGTTTTTACTCTCATCTCTACGTTATTTAGCATTCGAAGTAGGTTGATGTAATAAATAGCATACGTTTTTGATTTTATGTACGTCAGACACCTTTATTTTTCTATATTTTACAAATAATGCATGATAATGTATGCACACGCCAAGGACGCTGAATAATACTATACACAAAATGGACCCAACCTACATGAATGCGTTTTTCAATTGAATTTTTAGGTTTCGCTTATTTTTTAAAATAAATTTAACATTAATCAAAAGCGATAATCTGCTTTGTCAGTAAAATGCTAAAATTCGTTAACTTGGATTGTTTTTTGCAAGAATATTGAGTTTTTAAGAAAACGCAGTAGAAGTTTAAGCAAACATTTGGTAGTACTTACATTTTTTAACTTTACACTCAACAGATTTGCTGTTGCCAGCTCGAGCTCTAATTACATCTTCCAATCTACTTTGCATTAACCTCACCAGTCTCCCAACCATTTGTCGTAGAATATTGTTCCATTCGTCCATCAAAGAAGCTTTTAGTTCTTCAACGGTAGAAGAGACAGGATTCTTCGCATGAATTCTTTTTACTGTAACATATACAGTGTGGCATCGCGCATTGTCTTGCATAAACATAAAATTTTCTTCAACAAAAATGTTTTTGCAAAATGTCGATAATGTACTGATCAGTATTCAATCCACTGTCGCGGTCTCCGTCTGGTATGAAAACAAGCTCGATCTTTGAATTAACCGATATTTCTACCCACATCATACATGAACCTCCACCAAATGCAACTTTTTCAGCAAAACATCACTGAGCAAATCGCTTTCTAGGTCTTTTATAAACTCGGGATGTCTTATCACTACCGTGTAAGAACACTCTGCACCTAGCTGAAAACAGTACTGCATTCCAACGCAAGTGTTGACGTTGTTGACGAGCTAATTCAAGTGGCGCTTCTCGATGTCTAGGCTCAATGCAGGCCCTGTAGCAGGTCTTCTTGAAATAAGATCTGCGTTCGTAATGAGTCTTCGTCTTACAGTCACTCTTCGCACTTGTCTCAACGTTTGTTGGACGTCAACGACAGTAAGGTGGCGGTTACGGAGAGATGTTAGGACAATAAAGCGGCCATACACTTTTTTCGACCAGAACCTGGTCTTCGAATGAAGGCTCCAGTTTCCTGGTATCTTTGATATACTCTTACAACCGCAGACTGACTAATGTGCAATTGACAGCGACAGAACGTTGGCTACGTCCTTCTTGCAGCAAGACAACAACTTGTGCAGTTTTAGTGGGTGTGTCGTCTATTGTTTTTAGAGAAGCACACTCTTTACTTTAAATAAACAGATTTTTTTAAAAAAGCCTTTTTATTACTTTAAATACCTACAATTTTTAAAAATTTGTATAGTTATTCTCTAGAAAATGCAGGACAACGTATTACAAGTCCCGGAGAGTGGTGACAAGAGGGGGAGGGGGCTGCTTAAAAGCGACCTTTTCTATTTCGTACAAATAACTGGCCTCCTATAGATTCTACGTTGATGAAGCTTCTTATGAAAGTTATAGAAAACATTATTAGCTACAAGATTGGTTATATGCATTTTTTCTTTAAATTTAACTCTTTTTGAGATATAGCGAGGAGAAGGGGTTGCAGTGAATTTGTTTACAGAATGACGCTGTGTAAACTGCGGAGTTTCATGAAAGAATCAGCCACCAAAGTTATTCGATTCATTGGAAATTTTAGTATATTCATCAAATCTACAAACGAGTATGTGAAATTTCAAAACTATTCGATTTTTTGAAGGTGAAGCCCATATTTGGTTTTCATTAGACTATTATTTGGTCTGAAATTTTGGTGTTCTACTACTTTCTATAACCTCTGTATCGAATCACAGCGAATAATTTTTTTTTCAATTACATACATAAATAATTAAAAACTCAATGTGCTCGTGCGTGATAAAAGAGTAAATAAAATATAAACAGTAGAATGCAATTTATATTTTTGTGAAAGCGTAATACTTATTAAAAACCAGCTCACAAATGTTTACAATAAATTGATGTGGGATCGGGATTGTGATGGTGATTGATAATTATTTATAAATGTACTCCATATTTCCAATCAAAGGTAAAAATTCTACTTATATTTTTTAACGCGCCTTTAATCACACTTATCTGTTGCTCATATTTTTATTAATTATTTTCTCGAAAATCGACAGAACCATTGACCATTCCTTTACCTTTACACCGGTGAATTTCAATCCCGTAATAGCTCTTAAACAAGATGATTTTCTAATTGTTTAACCTTCTAGAGTAGGTTAAACAAAACGAGTAAAATTTAATTTAACTTAATTAACCCTATTTTCGTGTTTATCAGCTTAAAACACTTGAACTGTAAAATAGTTTGCTGGAAAAGTATAAAACCAATGGTTTAAAATTTATCGAGTTTTTGAAAAAGTGGGACAAAATTTATTTGACTCGCAGAGATACTAAAAATACAGTTTACTTGAAGAGGAAAATAAATTGCGAAAATAATAAATTACAACTTTTAATTTTCTTTTTAGTTTTAAACTGATTTGAAAACTATTTAAAAGTAATAAAAAAGTTGAAGGGAATATTTTAATAAAAGTTTATTGCAAGATGTGCACTTTTTGTAAAAATTTATTTTAGGGTGGTGCATTTTTCAAACTGTAGTAAAGTAAAGGAAATGCTTTTTGATGCTTTTTAATTTAACGTCGGTTCAAGTTATGGACTATTGAAATTCTTTATTACGTAAAAGTCGTTCACAGGAAAGTTTTATTAATACCTATTACGGTAGTATACCTACTGAAAATGAATTATTAAATATTTTCGTGATAAGTAACTTCACACCACACTTGAAGGTATATATACACGCATAATTTAATTAAGGCGAAAAAGTTCGGCTTTTTAATTTACCTAAAAGGGGATGGTATTCGGTAGACTTCATTTTAACGTAGGGACTTTGAAGCAATTTTATTTTAGAGTAGTATATGACGCCTGATTGCTTCTCAAGTGATTAAGCTATTGCGATTTTCTTTGAAAAATTTTTATTCGTCTTCTTGATCCTTTCTACGTTCTATTCGTCAATTTCAAAGCATGCCGATTTATGATTTTGTATACAATATTTATAATATTATGTATAAAAATATTTGGAAATATTATACGGATATTGGACCAATTGTAACCGAAATCGAGAATTTTCACAAGCCACTACCGATATTACCCTGAATTTTTCTGAAGCTCTTAAGCTTCTTAAAAAATCAATATTGTTAAATGTAATAAATTTTGTTGTAAACTTAACACCAAATAATTATCGACACGACGAGAAAACTCGATCCAGTTATCCGTGATATATATATCCGTGATATATATAGTAAGCGCACTTGATTATACGCTCAATTAATAATAACACATTGTACGTTTGCATTCTCAATTTTCCATGATACCGTGTAATTATCGACTTATTTATAGTCAATTTGCACTATAAATAACGTATAATTTAATACAAAGGAATTTAGCTTTGTATTTAAATTCAAGAAAAATGCGCTTGCTTAGATGTTTGTAAATAAATAAACGCCGATGAGAAAATTACCACTTTAGAGTACTTGGGGATATAGAGGGTGGTCCAGAAATAGTCAAAATCTTGGATTAGGTTAAACTTATTGTTAATTCCTACTTATTGTAATTCTTGTTTGAAAACAAATTATTTCGGTAGGCCTCTTGACCAGTAGCTTAGGTTCTTTCGAGTATCAGTCGAGCCGGCTCTGGACGCTCTCCAAAACTTGACCCACTATATTTTCTTTTATGGGGCCACCTAGGATGGAAAACACGTAAAGTCTTCGAGCATGTCGAGTCAATGGTCAGACGGATGCAATTTGCATTTGTTTAAATGCATTGTGTTTAAATTTCCATTGTGTTCAATTGCGTTAGAACAAGTGTGTCTAGATGTTAGTATACCGTGTGTAAACGTTCAAAGCTGGCCGTAGGTAATTAAATAATTTTCAATATTTAGATAAGGTACTGCACATAAAGAGATGTGTCTCATCAGACGGCATTAGTGTTGGAAAAGTATCGATACCACTCATTTTAAACTGCAGTGCTCTCAGGAGATATTTCCTGTTGACGAAGAGATCAGAGTTACATTTTGTGAAGAAATGCAAAACCGTGCAAATGCCGATTCCTATATCGTTAATTTTTTGAAATGTACGCTTACGCTAAATAACGAACCTATAATGTTCAAAATACAAGCGGTATTGGGCGCAGAAAAACCCTGACATTAATATTTCTTCGGGGTCTCAATATCCTCAAAAAATTAATATTTGGGCTGGAATTTTTAACAACGAAATTATCGGGTCCCTTTGAAATTGAAGGTAATTTAAATTCGCAAAGGTATTTAGGTCTGTTAATTTCTAAGGCTGGTCCAGCGTTGGAAGAAGTTACAAGGGAAAATCAGGAGATCTGGTTTCTACAAGACGGCTCCCTGCTCATTTTGGCTTGGACGTTGAAAATTAGCTAAAAAATTCATTTCCAAAATATTGGATTGGTCACGGGAACACCATATAAATTATTGGTCAGCCAGATCTCCGGATTTGACACCTTGTGACTCAGGGGCGGCTTCTCTGGTGAGGCAGGTGAGGCAGTGCCTCACCACGAAAAAAGAAAGAGAAAGACCTGAATTTTAAATCTAAACGAATAAATTAAATTAAATTTAGGAATTAAATTTATTAAAAGTAATCCATATTTTTAAATTCAAAATAAATAATAATTAATTATTATCCATTAGAAAATCCAAAATTCCTAAATAGGGGCATCATAATCTTCATTTAGACGAATAAAATCAGATTTATTTGTCACCGGTCTCGCGTTTGCTTTGCTTTTATTGTTGGGTGAGGCACCGACTGGAACTGCCCCTGAAAGATACCTTATATGCAACCGACAAACGCACTCAGCGGCGCTTGGCCTCGGACTCTGTTAAGTTATACATCATGCGCAGTTAGAGGCATCGCTCGCTGAATTAATACGCCAATTTCTTTTTTTTCGGTTATCGTTACTCAATTTTTAATGTTTTAAATTATTTTTGGATTATTTATTAGTTGTTTAAAACAAAATCCAAATCATGAAACATTTCCGTATGCCCGTTTGCACCGTTTGAATCTTAAATAATTCTCTAATACCCTTGCGTTGTTCATGCCAGGAGAGGCACATCGTCATCTTGCCTCTGGCGTGCTTACTAGCTATCCAGCTATACTGACGTCACCGTAAAGATTACTGTGATGAGTGATGAGGATGAGGAATATAATGTTTCTGTTTGGATTTCTGATTTTTTAAAGAATGTGCCGAGATTTTAGTTTGTGTTTCAATTAAATTTTTAAACAGTTGTCTTTGTTTAGTTTAGCTAAAACTACTTTTGGAAAGTTACATTCATATTTTATTCCGCGGTTTCCTTTTTTGTGTACCATTTTATTTTGATCATTTTATAAGTAAATTTTGGAATTAAAATGGCTAACCAAGGCGATATTAAATATCAAAGAGGTTGTAAATTTTATTATTAAAATTCGTTTTGCTTCGTTAAAATGTGAGGATAAAATTTAGGAAGACCTCGCCCTTATTAAATCTCTCTGATTAATTTAGGAAAACCAAATAGAGCATTTGCTAATTTGTGGTACCAGAACTGCCAGTGCGCCAGTGGTTGTGCGGTAGTACGATTAAAAATAAATTGTTTTGTTGGCCCTGTATTGCCCTGTCAGTGCTGAAGCAGAGTGGTATAAAACGGGATATTCAGACTTAGAAATTCATAAGATAATAAGTAGGTACAAGCGCTAGGTACATTTGAAAGATGAGTGTTTTAATTAATTCTATGATTAAGCTATATCTTCCAAAAAAAGCTGCCTCACCAAATTGTTAACTCACGAGCCGCCACTGTTGTGACTTTTTTATCTGTAGGACCACCTTAAAAATAACATTTACAGAAACCGCCACCCAAATATTAATTCTTTGAGAGAGTCAATTCTTTCAGAGTGCGGATTAATTAATGCGAGGCAGTTAATTAATGTTATAAATTTGTTTTGTAATGGGCTAGGATATTGTTTATGTAAAAATAGAGGTTTTAATTTTTGATTTCGTTTATATTGAAAATTTTGTTGGATGTTTACACACGGTATGTGGATGTAATGCCGTCAAACGAAAACTACTAATGAGATTTCGCTTTCAACCACTTTAACAGAGTTTCATCGATAAAATAGGCTTTTAAATTAAATCGAAACAGGGTGGCCCAAAATGAGGGAGTTATTTTGGTCGCATTTAGAAAAATCTTGACCCACTCGGCTATAAGTTAGTACATATCAACATATCGGCTCTAATTAAAAAAATACCTTTTCAAATTTTAAAAATTAAAATGGCGGCCAGTATAGCGATCATCACAGCTTTCTCACTTCAAATAGAAACGCCCCGTATAATTTTAGATTTTTAATTCAGGGAGAGCTTCTGAGGATATTATTGTTTGATACGATGTCTGATATCTTTTTAAATATTTTAATAGTTTGTAGAATTAGTTAACGCGTACGAAACAGTCCTGTTATGGGCTTTTTCTAAAATTTTGATTGCGCTCCGTTTTGCATTTTTACGATGAGTTTAATCAAACCCCATATTATAACCAACTGCCGCAGGCCCATTCTGGTACAAACAAATTAAATGTCAGTTGCGCAGTTTTATCAGAGAGAATATCTCATTATTTTGTAATTTTCTATAGTATATATTTGGAAACTGTAATTCATCTGTACCTCAAACAAATTGCTACTGGTAAATTGATTTTGTGGTTACATTTCAGATTTGACCCAGCACGCGTTGCATCCAAGCAGCAATTCGAAATAAAAATGCATTCAAAACGTGCTTCTTCGACTGTTTAAACTGACCGTGATACAGGCAATTATTTATTTGTTTTACTGTTTAGCATATCTAAAAAGAAATCATCTTTGAGGATGTCGGTTCTCTTGAAGAATTATTAAAATGTACGCACAATGCAGTAGGCGGTTCTTTAAACAATTTGCAATTAAACCGTGACAGAATGCGTTATATGCTTCTATGTGTATCTTCATAGAATGACAATAGTACAATTAACCGTTACAATGTGAATATAACCATTTATCATTCCTCTGTGCATCTCCTTATACAGGTATACACGACTCACACAACGTAAATAGAATTTCTATACGTTAATTATTAGAAATTTTAAATTGTCACGCTTATCATGCAATTTGTACTTTTTAAATGGTATTAACCAAATGTTAACCTTTCAACTGAGTCTATAATGTAAATCCTTAATTGGTAACAATTTGTACTTCAATTATTGCAAAACCATTAAAATTACTAATTTTACGCTGCTCCCAGGTAGAGATTAAATTTTTTTTTCACCTCAGAAATTTGTAGTATGCCTCTGTGAAATGATTGGAAAATGGAAAAATTTTCGGAAAATGTTTTAAGTCTTAATATATTTTAATAAGGGTCGGTAGTCTCAGTTTTGACGTGGGCACACTCAACTGGATTCGGAAACAGGGAAATAACCTCATATTTTTTTAAATACTTATTAAATTATAACAATTGAACGAAATTTTTTTCTGCATGTGTCATTAAAAAATTTTGCTGTGAAATAAATGCCTACTACAAATTGGATTTTTATCCGAATGGATGACTAGAAATTGATATTCAATTTCGGTGATTAAAGTACTGATTTGTATACACGAAATATCTCTCATCATTAAAGAAAAGTATCCAAAATTTTTCATAAATGTAGATATTTTCTTTTCACTCGCTACTAGCTGCTTTTAACAATATTACGTCTCCATTTTCGTGATTAATTCGTATTGAGTACACTTTGTCAAAAATAGGAGCAACCGTGCACCAATTTCAATAATGCGTTGCTTAAAATAACGAAGTGCAAGAATAATAATAATTAATCCTCTTTTCTAGTATTGTATAAAATAGGTACCTATTATAACACAATACTTGATACTGTAAAAGTACAATTATGTTAATGAGGAAATATTTCTTCTCGACTAAAAAGACATAACTTCACGTTTGTTTTCGCATCAGTGTCCATAAATAAGAAGAATTTAATCATCGGAGTGCAAAGAGAATGCAGTACTACTTCACACTGTAAATTGCGTTAATAACTTCAGCTTGTGTGCTTGCAATGCAGGTTGTTAACGATGAACTGGAATTGAGATAATGAATCGATTTTTAGAATAAGTAGTAAATGATGTGGTACGGTAATTGAATCGTCGCAAGCAGTACCAAATAATAAATCACATTAGCTAGCACGACAAACAAGATCTGATTTAATGTGTTGAAGGCTCGAGGAGCATAGTAATATTAAATCGTGGGCAATGTTAAGTCCAACGCTGAGCCAGAAATTGAATAAAATTCAAACAAGTGACGCAGTTTTGGCATTTTTTACGCATTTTTCTATCTTTTCTTCGTTTTATCTCTGTGTAGCGTCTCTACATTTAGTTCTGAACAAAACAGACACATACTGAAACCTATTAGGTGTGGGTCGTGGGACTTGTAGGGTTTAGAACCACTTCTAGAGGATGGGATCATTGCAGTCCTTAGAGACATAATTAACAAAAGTACTTCAAATAATTTACTCCTAAAAAAGGACAATTTAGTAATAAGTGGATAATTTTTCTACAAACTGGTACGCTTCATAATGTATATACGACTTTGCGAATCCATATCTTTTTAAACAAACGAAGTGCAACAGACAGTTGTATAAAATTTAATAGAACTTTTGGCACCAGTTGTTACAGCTACAGCTATACATTGTCGCTATGCCTGTAAAATGATAAATTAAATTTAAAAAGAATAGTTAGTAGGTAGTACTTATAGTTTTAAAATTTTACACATTTGAAAATTTTTTTGTTAGTTGGGAGTTTGTTCTTTTAGTTTACGAGCAATTAACCCAAATATTGTATGAAATTAGATTAAACTACGTAATTTATTCCTGTACGATATTAGGTGTATTGTGTAACATACAAAAGGCTAAAAGATTTTTAGCGTAAACTGGAAATATATTTTAAATAACCTGGAAATTAATAATGCTTGGTTTAAACAAGCGGTGGCAACAATAATGACGGTTTAGTCATTCTCAAAATTGATTATTTTAAGCTCAGACTACGTGAGCTAGAGTTTTTGGTTCCACGCCTAAAACAAGTTTGTTCCATTGCAAATCTATGCAATACATTAGGACCGAGTTACCGAGTAAGGACAAAGGACTCTTAAGACTAAAGACCGAACTTAATCTCTCTTTACACATGATGGTTATCTGCGAGGATACTGATTCATGCGATGCTTTTTAGTTCTTATAAAGGGATCCATATAAGAGCCAATAAATGCATAAGTAACTCATAACTAGTCTCCTTGCAAATAGCCTCTAAGTTTGAAAGCGGCCTAAAGAATCAGAAACAAATTCTGACGATAAATTAATTATGCCTTATGCTTTTCACTTTTAATTATTTTAAAATATTTATTATTATGCTTTGGGATTCTTTCCGTGTATCTTGGGGTTTTAATCGACCAAACGAGATGGGATCGGCGCATCTCTGGAATACGTATGTAGAAAACTGCGAAAGATTATACATATTTTTTTAAATAACGAAAAAGGCGGTCCCATTGAGACTGCTGTACACCATCTACTATTATGGATTGGTGTAGTCTGTATTTACGTATGGAATCATGGTATGGGGGGGGGGGGGTGCTGCGAACACATATGTTGGGAAAGCATTTGAACCTCCCAGCAATTTTTTGTATCAGGAATCCGCAATTCTAGGGGTATCGCAGCTGTATAGTGCAGGGGTACTCAAGTTCATTGGTACGTGTTTGATCGGGCTGGCTCTTCCTTCGCATGGCCATGATACGCGTAATAAAGCCAGCTCTACAATTCTACGTATAAATAAAGAGGTTGGACATAGATGTTTCACTTATTTTGCTCCTAAGATTTATAAGTTATTTAATATATTTTTGAGTGATAGAGTCGAGGTGGTCGGTGCAGAGAACCGTCACCGGTTGGTGAGCCTGTTTATATCTGAATCTGAGTGTTACGACTCAGTTGAGTTTGGTGTTTGGGCATAAACCTCGAGGTTTATGTGGCTAAACATGTAGATAGTCTTATTATTTTTATTCGCGCTTTGAAACAATTTGATGTACGAGGGCGGATTGATATATTTCCGGAAAAACAATGAAGGCGCAACATTTTTGCCAATTTTATTTTTTATTTTTTGACATAGTCTTCTTCTAGCTCAGTACACTTATTCCAGCGATGTTCCAACTTTTTGATGTCATCCGAATAATAAATCTGGTCAAACCTTCCAAAATAGGCATTTGTTGCATCGATTACTTCAGCATTCGAAGCAAATTTCCGCCCACCAAACTATTTTTTAAGATTTTGAAACAGAAAGTAATAGTAGGTGGTCCAATCTAAAAGATATGGTGGATCTGCCAGAAATTCGAAATGTCGTTCAACCAATTTTGCCATCGCAATCTCGATGAATGTGGCGGTACATTTTCGTGATAAAACTGGACTGTTTTCTTTCTTAAATGTGGTCGATTCTTCTTTATTTCGTCACTAAATCGATCTAATAACGATGCATACTATTGTCATGTTATTGTTTATCTTGTTTCAAGATAGACAATCAATATTATGTCACGCGCATCCCAAAAAACAGTTGCCATAACCTTTCATGGCGATTTAATCGTTTTCGCTTTCTTAGGGGCTCTTTCACCATCTTCTATCCATTCTTTAGTTTCTGGTGTATAGTAATGAATCTATGTTTTGTCAACAGTTATGAATCTTTACAAAAATTCATTAGGATTACGCCGGAACAAATCCAAAATCCAAACAAAGTTGTCAAACGAGTGAGTTTTTGATCGAGTTTAAGCAAACGCGGCACCCATCTTGCTGATAGCTTTTTCATTTTCAAATGTTCGTGTATGATGTTGAAAACGCATTTATATGAGATGCTCACAATGTCAGCAATCTCGCTCAACTTTACTCGACAATTTTTTAATACAATATCATGGATTTTTTCGATTATTTCTTCGGTAGGAACCTCTTTTGATCGACCCGAACGTTCGACATGATTTGTGCTGGTACGACCGCGTCTAAACTCAGCAAACCAAAATAAATCATAGATTTCGATAGAGTAGAGTCGCCAAAAACATTAGTGAGCTCAGTAAAAATTCTTGTTGTGCTAAGCTTTTCAAAAATAAATATTAAATCACTGCACGGTACTAAAATTTTTCCATTTCAATAAAAAATGTAAAATACCTGCTTTCAAATGACTGTAGCGGGCAAATTAATAGAAAAAATGATTTGAAATTTTGAGAGCAGTCGACTTGAAGATTATACTTGTCAACTGTCATATTAGTATTTCGTTTTTGCTGCCATCTTTTTCAATTCCTGAAACTTATCAATCAACGCATTATTACCTTGTCGATTTTTGATATGAATTGCTATTTAATTGAAATTTTAGTACCTATTTGTATTTAGTTGTAAAATTAAGATGCTCCCTATTAAACATCTTTCAGTTCTTAGTTCATAGATCTTTCACTTACTGTAGGTATATTATTTAAGAACTGATGTACAGCTTTGCCAACTACGTATACAGGAGATTGAAATTCTTTGTTCAACACATGGTGGATCTTGCTTATCTGAAGAGATAGATTATAGGTCTACATTTTTTGACAAAGTTGCTAAATTTGGCGAAAATTGTCATTTTTGTTTTTTAGCTATAACTTTTGTATTTTTTAATCTCTTTATATTATGTAAAAATATTTTTATTGTAATTTTTTAAACTGCTTTCGACTCCGTAGTCACAATTTTAATTAGTCGATTTGTTCTTGGTCTTTTACTGTTAACTTTTTTTTATGATCTAGCTCTTCGATAAGCGAGATCCCCATGTTGCACAACAAATTTCAACCCTGCATAGATTTTAAGTACCATGCTGATTAGAAAGTGCATATACACCCAAACCACCCAAACGTTTGCCAAAGATTTCTGTAAACGCCCGCCTGAACGCAATTTCATAACAACTGTCGAACCTTCTGAGCTTGTTTGCACTAGCACTAAATTTGTTGCCTTGCTGAGACGATGCTTTTAAGAAGAGAGATCGTATTTCTGAACGGTGAATAAAAGCGCGTATTTCAACACAAAAATTTAAATATTTTAAATTTTAACTAATATGTACATTGTACAACGTACAGTACAACAGTTTATGTGCACAAAGTACAAACGAAAATTAATTCACTTCCGAATCCATTAATAATCAATATTTATGCTATCGACGTCTACACCTGTCTTATTTATTTTGTTGAACTTGATTTACACATCCTCGACATTTTCAAAACGTAAAGCTATCAGAGTGAATGAAAATGTTTAGTTTACTGTATATTATTAGCATTGTGGATTGAATACTCAATTGGAAACGTGCATTATTACGTTCAATCTAAATTTACCTAACGATTCAAAATTAATATGTAGAATGTACCTACCATTTAATAATTTTAAGCAAATGTTAATACATATCAATGCTTACGTGCTTTCAATTTTATTTCAACTACTAAGCACGTCATATACGTATATATTATAATATATAGGGAATTGTTAGACGCGAATGAGGAACACACAACTAATTAATGCGTTTCAGAAGAAACCCTTAAATTACGCTTTACAGGATTTAATAATAGAAATATGCAAATTAACTTTTATAAACGTATACGTAAAGCCCAAATTCTATTTTTTAAGTTAAAAGTTAAGGTTACTTAAGGGTTAATACGCACTAAGCCTAAAAAAACAAAACTGAAGTATCAAAAGTAATAAAAGCCATGTAGCGACGTGCGTATAGTAATGCATTTATTTCTGCACTGGAAAGCTTTCACTTATCTATTGGAAACCCGAAGTGTAATATATGTCAACACTTGATATTAATTTAGTAATTAAATCTATAATTAATACTCAATCAAGCGTTAAATTTAATCAAATATTAATTACAGTATCATAAGAATCGCTTTTATGTTAAATTATTTTAAGAAGCGGTTTACGCAGAATGGTTATTAAAGGAAGCCTTTAAGGGCGTTAAACCAAAAAATCTTCAGGTGAAAATTCGTATTTGAGGCGGTTGACTGAAAACTTGTTTTGGGTATATCTACAATTTTACATGCTAAGAAGACCGTGAAAATTAAGCAAAAAAAAAGTTTCCAATTTGTATTATGTGGGTGCTCTTGAAACACGTGTTCTTGCACTTGGTTGACTGTATTAATTTTCTTACTTGAATAGAGATTTTTTCAGGAAATACCATTTCCTAAAAGCATAGAGTAAGGTAATATATACCTAGCCTTATGTATTGCGATTAGGGCCCCAATATTTCAATGTGCCCTAGGTCCCATAATAGTATAATGCACCTCTGCTGATTTGTATAATGCTGATTTGCGGATTATCATATTAGGTATAGTATAATAAATAAAATACCACACAATATTTAGCTTGAGAAAGTTTGCCATTTTAAATCTAATCTTGTAGTTACAGTGGTAAGTAAACTAAGTCGAGATAAGATTGTCCTTCTACTATTAGTAATTTCAAATGAATGAAAGCGAGATAAATTGATCTAAATAATAAAAAAAAAATTAATTTATATTGATTATTTTAAGTTGAATCGATTCAAATCGCGGCGCAAATCGATTTTTTCAGTGAATCGATTTTCAATTCGCAGACAAGCGAATTGCCCAAGCCTAGTACCTATGGGTTTGTGAGAAGTCCCCTCAAAATTATTCACACATCAGTTTCCAAACTTTATCTCACCCTTATTTATAATTTATAAGTGATGCCTTAGTGATGATTATCTCCCTCATAACAATTCTGACCAAGAAGAAACATCAAAATTGTACCACGTGACTAGTTTGGATAAACGGGTAAATAGGTCTAGACCAATTTAACAGTGAATAAACAGCCTCGAGCTTTTGACGTTTACAAATGTCATTTCCGAATTTTTAAAAATGAGTTGTGGCAAATCATGCACTCTGATGTAGGGTACAAATTATTGGTACGCGCCTCAAAAAATTTAGTTTCATATTTTTTTCACACAATTTTCTATAAAATCCATCATTTTTACTTTAACTTTAGAATCGTATAAGCCGGCTATGTTAGTAAAAACTTTCAACCACGACTGTTTTGAAAAAGTATCTGTCGTTTCTGTAGTAAGTAAGTAAGTAAGTTCTTTAATTCATATTAATATGTTTACATACCTTTAGTTACATACCTTTAGTTACCCCGTAATTAACAATATAATATCAAAATTGTAGTTTTTTTAAATTAATTGTTCTGATTTTAAAAATAATTATTAATTTATAATTATTGTAAAGTTTATTTTCTTGTTAATAGTAAAAAAAATATGAAACCATAGTAGGTATAATTTATTTGAGAGATAATCGTAACATATACCCCTCGACCTACGAATTTTACCACCCAAACTGCTGGATAGCTTGGTTTTTTCAAATTTTTGCTTTTGATGTTCTCGACTTAATAATTTACCAAAAACCCCTCGACCTACGGTCTGGGACTCTTAATATATAAATTATTAAGTCCGAACATTTTCTAAGCAAAAATTTACAAAAACCAGCTACCAGCAGTTTAGTCGGTAAAATTTGTAGGTCTCGGGATATAACCTATGAAAAAACAAAATTCTTTAATATATTTGGAGGTATCAAAGCGGAGTTTTTGCTTCAAACGAGCGGTTTAGGCGCTAGAGTGCGTTAAAGTTAGACAAGCAATCAAAAATTGTACAAACTTTTTTTGTTAGTTTAGCGCTTAGGTATAACTTGTAAATACGCATTTTTGCTTGTTAAAACGTAACAAAATGATTTGATTTTTCGTTCCAAATTAAGACAAATTTAAGAATACAAATAGAAACCTTTTCATTTTCAAGTACAGGGTGAAATTTAAGTTTCGACTTTACTTAAAACCCGAGATACTACAACACACTTTATTTTGAGCATTTTTAGCTAAGTCGGTTTAGTAAAATGTTCCCAACTTAAATTTCATTCAATAGTCACTTGTCTAAATTTTGTTAAAAGCTTACAACTAATAAATTTAGCTGTACATTTTTTACAAGATTTAACTAAAGTGCTTTACAAATTGTTTTTTTTTAATTTTGTAGGTAAGTGTCAAGCGGCTATAGCGGAATGGGATCGACAATTTAGAAATAGTTAGACTCGAACCTATTGCCAATTTATTTATAAGTATAGGATAATTTGCTTTTGTCTGTTATGTATAAACAACACAACATAGAAACAATTAAGTAACTGAAAACAGTTTTTTTATGAATGTTGGTTGTTACGATAACCCTTATCGAATTTATTTGAAGTTTAGCAAGCTTTACACTTGCTAATCTTTGTCCGGAAACGGACATTTGGGTTTGTAAGAAAAGCCTCTTACAAAATTGTAGAACGCTAATTAGACTTTTATCGGTCCCACATCTCGCAGTCGTAGGCTATTCTTTTACACGCTCTTTCATCTTCTATGGGTGCACCATTTCTGTTCGTAATAAAAGCTTCCGAAGCCGTTCGTTTTTGGCCTCCTTCTTGGCGACGGTTTGGTGTAGGTGGCGACTTCAAATTATTTATTTGTTGTCGCGAGTACTCTTTAAAAGACGACTCCAATTGTAAAAGAGGCGACCAATTTTGATTCTCGTTCGAAATTCGTTCAGCATGAGAAGGTGCCGTCGAAATCCGTGGTATACGATAATTCGCCAAAAACGATTGAATTCTAGCGTCACTAATAGACATTCTCAAAGAAGTTTTAGCGCTTAAAACGTTGTATTAACAATGTTGAAGAAGATAAACTAATAGACCGTCGTCTTTTAGCTACCCCTTTTATGCTCGAACCGTTACCGATATACCGGTACCGTTAGATCTTAGGGTTTTGCTACCTGTGATTGGCGGAGAAGGTGAGAAGGAGGCGGAGCTTTAGTAACGACAATTTTTAGGAGAACCTCTCTACCACGCATCCAAATCCTTGTTGAAAAAATTAAATGAAAATATTTGTCTACTCCAATTAGGGTTTTTATTAATTTTCCACATATTTTTCCCAAAGTCAGCTATGAAGTGTTACTTATTTTTTTTTTCAAAAGCGGGGACAATAGTATACGTTATAATTTATAATATTTATAGTTTACGGGTAGTTTGATTCAATAAGAATGTAGGTACACTATTATAATAATAACGCCAAAATTATAAAATTAATTAGTACGTAGTACCTAATAACCTAATAAGAATGGTATTATAGTAACCGATGAACAAGTCATTGAATACAGGGTGTTTACGGTCTTCTTTGTATCCATTTAAGAAGCGATAGTACAGGTCACCATGATATTCAAAACCAACATTTTTGACCAACAAATAAGTTAAACAAATTAAGCGTTTATAATACGATATATAAACTTAAGATGCTGTATAAGCAGTATTTTCTCGTTCATGAGGAAACTATTACCAAGGCTTTTAAATGTTTTCTTTTGACCTGTAGCATCACTCAGTTAAAGGATACAGAGAAGATCGATCGTAAACACCCTGTACAGAAATATAGATACTCCAGTTTTAAAATAATATCAATGCGTGCTGGATTCATCAACTTCAAGAACAAACTTTTAACCCTTTGGCAATAGATAAGAGAGCCTATAAGTAAAGAAATTTAAATGGATTTAGGTTTTTACTTGAGGTTATTACCAATTTTTGTTAAATATTTAACTCTGCTTACAAAACAACGTTTTCTTAGAAATTTTTAAATTAAAGCTATAAAAGAAATTTACACAAAGGCGATTTTAAATTCTTAAGTTTCCCTTTCATTATTGATAGTGAAAACGAAAGAGTCATTAAAGGGATTAACGGTAACTATTTGAAGTGCTATTATGGTTAAGCCCACAAGCAAATATTTTGGGGTCTTTTGTTAAGAGTTATCCTTGCTAAATTTGATCGTTTGTATTAAAATATTTGCGTCAATTATTCCACGTGGTAACAACGTTTATCTCTAGAAATTTTTGACAAAATATGTAATGCTATTACAGTTGAAAAATTTTGCTTTGAAACTCAGGCTTTATTGCCTGATATCGCGATATATGTAAAACTTTTCGTTTCAAAAGTAGAAGTAAGAAATAAAGGTTGCCCAATAAAGCACGAGAGGACTACTTACAGCTCCAATTAATTAAAAATGATAGTTTTGAAAGCTTTAAAGGAGTTTTTTTGTATAAACTAAATGCGAGTTTTTAACTGAGTTAAAAACCCGCTTCGAAGATGATACAGTGTATCGAAACAGCTGTCAGCAATCGAACTGACAAAATTAGTGCAAATGGCTATTCTAATTTAGTTTATACAAAAATCAATCTCGATTTGCACAAAGTAAAAGCCAAATCTATTCAATATTTAAAGGAGTTTGCTAATTTTAAAAACGAATTTGTGGTTAATTTGCTAAATATTAAAGAAGATTTCGGGTCGATCTGTCAAAGTGAGGGGCGACCTAAATCAAAACCGTCACCATTTAATCTAATCGCAACCTAATATCGAATAGATGTAGATCGTCCTATTTTCCTATATTAGTATCAGAATTACAAAAAGACTAAGGGCCAGTTTTACAATCGCGGTATAAGTCAAGGAATAGCTATTCTAGGTATAAAATCTGGTATAGGACCAAAATTTTTGTTCCATCAGCTTTCTTAATAGATCAAATGTGTAGAATTTGGAAAATTGGAGAAATGTTGGTGTAACAACTTATACCAATATTTCAATTATTTGCAAGTTAAAGTCAACTATTTTGAGGTTATTCCTAGAATAGCTTATCTATCGTTTATACCGTGATTGTAAAACTGGACCTAAGATAATAATTTGCTTCTATCAGGATAAACAACGAAGTATGGAAATAATGAACTAAAAACAGTTTCAACTTTGAATTGTATTAACAACTAGGTATTACTCTATAAAAGTTAGTTGTTACGATTAACCCTGATCGAATTCATTTGGAGTTGTCCGGAAACGGACATTTTGGTTTGTTAGAGATAACCATCAGATCTAGATGGCATTTAATGTTCTGGACAGCGTGATGCACAAGGACTAGGCTATTTTTTTACACGCTATTTCATCTTCTTTGGGTGCACCATATCTTCCGTAATAAAAGCTTCCGAAGCGGTTCGTTTTTGGCCTCCTTCTTGGCGACGGTTCGGTGTAAGCGGCGACTTCAAATTGTTTATTTGTTGTCGCGAGTACTCTTTAAAAGACGACTCCAATTGTAAAAGAGGCGACGAATTTTGATTCTCGTTCGAAATTCGTTCAGCATGAGAAGGTGCTGTCGAAATCCGTGGTATACGATAATTCGCTAAAAACGATTGAATTCTAGCGTCACTAATAGACATTTTCAAAGAAGGTTTAGCGCTTAAAACGTTGTATTAACAATGTTCAAGAAGATAAACTAATAGACCGTCGTCTTCTTAGCTACCCCTTTTATGCTTGAACCGTTACCGTTATACCGGTACCGTTAGATCTTAGGGTTTTGCTACTTGTGATTGGCGGAGAAGGTGAGAAGGAGGCGGAGCTTTAGAAACGACAATTTTTAGGAGAACTTCTCTACCACTCATCCAAATCCTTGTTGAGAAAATTAAATTTGTCTACTCCAATTAGGATTTTTAATAATTTTCCACATATTTTTCCCAAAGTCAGCTATGAAGTGTTACTTATTTTTTTTCAAAAACGGGGACGATAGTATACGTTATAATTTATAATATTTATAGTTTACGGATAGTTTGATTTAATAAGAATGTAGGTGTACTATTATAATAATAACGCCAAAATTATACAATTAATTAGTACCTACGTACCTAGTACCTAATAACCTAATAAGAATAGTATTATAGTAACCGACGAGCAAGTCATTGTATACAGGGTGTTTACGGTTTTCTTTGTATCCATTTAAGAGGCGATAGTACACGGTTTTCTTTGTATCCATTTAAGAGGCGATAGTACAGGTCACCATAGTATTTAAAACTAACATTTTTGACCAACAAATAAGTTAAACAAATTAATCGTTTATAATATTATATTTATAGACTATAATATGCTATAAGTAAGCAGTATTTCCTTGCTTATGAGGAATATTTACCAAGGCTTTTTAATGTTTTCTTTTGACCTGTAGCATCACTCAGTTAAAAAATACAGAGAAGATCAATCGTAAACACCCTGTACAGAAATATAGATACTCGAGTTTTAAAATAATATCAATGCGTGCTGGATTCGTCAACTTCAAGAACAAAATTTTAACCCTTTTGCAATAGATAAGAGAGCAAGTAGTAGTACCTATTTTACAGGGTGATTTAGTAGCTCACCGATAAACGTTGCCATATGGAAGCTCGCGTAATTAAGAGAAAAAGATAATTTGGACATTATTTGTCCGATTATACTAATTTAAGGTTCTCTGCAGAACAGGTGGATTCGAGAATTCGCATGTCAGTCTGCTGTTATAGTATTGTTGATTAAAACAGCTACATTTTCATTGCAACAATACACAAAAAGTACATCGGCGTACTTTAAAGTGCTAAAAATGCATATTTTTGGTTGATATAAGCTCACATTTTTTGATATTTGTTAAATTGGCTACAGTAAACTTTGAAGTCTTCTAATTCCTTGAGTATTCCAAATGATTTTTTTTTTATTATAAAATTACACAAGCTTTCATATGCTAAAGTTTGTCGGCGTGCTAATAAATCACTCTGTATGTAAAGAAATTTAAATGGTTATACTTTTTTACTTGAGGTATATTGTTATTAACAAATTTTGTTAAATATTTACCTCTGCTTTCAAAACAACGTTTTCTTAGAAATTTTTAAATTAAATTTAAATTGTAAAGAAATTTACAAAAAAGCAATTTATAATTTTTAAGTTTCCCTTTCATTATTGATATTAGTGAAAGGGAAAGTGTCAAGGGATTAACGGTAACTATTTGAGGTGCTATTATGCTTAAGGCCTCAAGCAACTATTTTGGGGTCTTTTTACCGTAAGAGTTGTCCTTGTAAAATTTGACCGTTTGTATTAAAAAATTTGCGTCAATTAATTCACGTGGTAACAACGTTTTTCTGTAGAAATTTTTAACAAAATATGTACTAATTTTATTCCGGTTGAAAAATTTTGCTTTGAAACTTAAGGCTTTATTGATATCGCGATATATGTAATAGCACGTAATACTTTTTCATTCTTAAGTTCAAAAATAGAAGTAAGAAATAAAGGTTGCCCTATAAAGCACGAGAGGACTACTTACAGCTCCAACTAATTAAAAATTTTAGTTTTGAAAGCTTTAAATGAGTTTGCTAATTTTAAAAACGAATTTGCGGTTCAGAGCTAAATATTAAAGAAGATTTCGGGTCGATCTGGCAAAGTGAGGGGCGACCTAAATCAAAACCGTCACCATTTAATCTAATCGCAACCTAATATCGAATAGATATACTCGTAGATCGTCCTATATTAATATCAGAATTACAAAAAGACTAAGATAATAATTTGCTTCTATCAGGATAAACAACGAAGCATCGAAATAATGAACTAAAAACAGTTTTAACTTTCAATTATATTAACAACTAGGTATTTCTCTATAAAAGTTAGTTGTTACGATTAACCCTGATCGAATTCATTTGAAGTTGTCCGGAAACGGACATTTTGGTTTGTTAGAGATAACCATCAGATCTAGATGGCATTTAATGTTCTAGACAGCGTGATGCACAAGGACTAGGCTATTCTTTTACACGCTATTTCATCTTCTTTGGGTGCACCATTTCTTTCGTAATAAAAGCTTCCGAAGCGGTTCGTTTTTGTCCTCTTTCTTGGCGACGGTTCGGTGTAGGCGGCGACTTCAAATTGTTTATTTGTTGTCGCGAGTACTCTTTAAAAGACGACTCCAATTGTAAAAGAGGCGACGAATTTTGATTCTCGTTCGAAATTCGTTCAGCATGAGAAGGTGCTGTCGAAATCCGTGGTATACGATAATTCGCTAAAAACGATTGAATTCTAGCGTCACTAATAGACATTTTCAAAGAAGTTTTAGCGCTTAAAATGTTGTATTAACAATGTTCAAGAAGATAAACTAATAGACCGTCGTCTTCTTAGCTACCCCTTTTATGCTTGAACCGTTACCGTTATACCGGTACCGTTAGATCTTAGGGTTTTGCTACTTGTGATTGGCGGAGAAGGTGAGAAGGAGGCGGAGCTTTAGAAACGACAATTTTTAGGAGAACTTCTCTACCACTCATCCAAATCCTTGTTGAAAAAATTAAATTTGTCTACTTCAATTAGGATTTTCATTAATTTTCCACATATTTTTCCCAAAGTCAGCTATGAAGTGTTACTTATTTTTTTTTTCAAAAACGGGGACGGTAGTATACGTTATAGTTTATAATATTTATAGTGTACGGATAGTTTGATTTAATAAGAATGTAGGTATACTATTATAATAATAACGCCAAAATTATACAATTAATTAGTACCTACGTACCTAGTACCTAATAACCTAATAAGAATAGTATTATAGTAACCGACGAGCAAGTCATTGTATACAGGGTGTTTACGGTTTTCTTTGTATCTATTTAAGAGGCGATAGTACAGGTCACCATAGTATTCAAAACTAACATTTTTGACCAATAAATAAGTTAAACAAATTAATCGTTTATAATATTATATTTATAGACTATAATATGCTATAAGTAAGCAGTATTTCCTTGCTTATGAGGATTATTTACCAAGGCTTTTAAATGTTTTCTTTTGACCTGTAGCATCACTCAGTTAAAAAATACAGAGAAGATGAATTGTAAACACCCTGTACAGAAATATAGATACTCCAGTTTTAAAATAATATCAATGCGTGCTGGATTCATCAACTTCAAGAACAAACTTTTAACCCTTTTGCAATAGATAAGAGAGCAAGTAGTAGTACCTATTTTACAGGGTGATTTAGTAGCTCACCGATAAACGTTGCCATATGGAAGCTCGCGTAATTAAGAGAAAAAGATCATTTGTACATTATTTGTCCGATTATACTAATTTAAGGATTTAGAAGACTCCAAAGTTCTCTGCAGAACAGGTGGATTCGAGAATTCGCATGTCAGTCTGCTGTTATAGTATTGTTGATTAAAACAGCTGCATTTTCATTGCAACAATACACAAAAAGTACATGGGCGTACTTTAAAGTGCTATAAATGCTTATTTTTAGTTGATATAAGCAAAGAACATAGAATAATTCATAAGATAATTCTATGTTCTTTGATATAAGCTCACATTGTTTGATATTTGTTAAATTGGCTGCAGTAAACTTTGAAGTCTTCTAATTCCTTAAGTATTCCAAATGATTTTTTTTATTATAAAATTACACAAGCTTTCATATGCTAAAGTTTGTCGGCATGCTAATAAATCACTCTGTATGTAAAGAAATTTAAATGGTTATACTTTTTTACTTGAGGTATATTGTTATTAACAAATTTTGTTAAATATTTAACTCTGCTTTTAAAACAACGTTTTCTTAGTAATTTTTAAATTAAATTTAAATTGTAAAGAAATTTACAAAAAAGCAATTTATAATTTTTAAGTTTCCCTTTCATTATTGATATTAGTGAAAGCGAAAGTGTCAAGGGATTTACGGTAACTATTTGAGATCTATTATGGTTAAGGCCTCAAGCAACTATTTTGGGGTCTTTTTACCATAAGAGTTGTCCTTGTAAAATTTGACCGTTTGTATTAAAAAATTTGGGTCAATTAATTCACGTGGTAACAACGTTTTTCTGTAGAAATTTTTAACAAAATATTATGTACTAATTTTATTCCGGTTGAAAAATTTTGCTTTGAAACTTAAGGCTTTATTGATATCGCGATATATGTAATAGCACGTAATACTTTTTCATTCTTAAGTTCAAAAATAGAAGTAAGAAATAAAGGTTGCCCTATAAAGCACGAGCTTTAAATGAGTTTGCTAATTTTAAAAACGAATTTGCGGTTCAGAGCTAAATATTAAAGAAGATTTCGGGTCGATCTGGCAAAGTGAGGGGCGACCTAAATCAAAACCGTCACCATTTAATCTAATCGCAACCTAATATCGATTAGATATACTCGTAGATCGCCCTATATTTCCTATATTAATATCAGAATTACAAAAAGACTAAGATAATAATTTGTTTCTATCAGGATAAACAACGAAGCATCGAAATAATGAACTAAAAACAGTTTCAACTTTCAACTTTATTAACTAATAATCTATAACTATTAGTTGGTTGCAGTCGCGAAGATTACTGGGAATTGAGGATACTTCATCCGGTAACGGACATTTTGGTTTGTTATAGAGATGACCATCAGATTCCCATGGCATCTAATGATTTGTAACGACGTGCACAAGCGCTTTTCGAATATATATTTTTTCCAATTAGGTACCTACTTCTCTTGAAAGTCGTCCTACTCCGCATGAAAATGCATTCGATGCTTTCTCACAAAAGCATTGTAGGCGTGTGAGACTCTTTTGGATCTCATTTTGATTAGCTATTATAATAATTACTCTATGAAAGTTAGTAGTTACGATTAATAACCCTTATCGAATTCATTTGAAGTTGTCCGGAAACGGACATTTTGGTTTGTTAGAGATAACCATCAGATCTAGATGGCATTTAATGTTGTGGGCGGCGTGATGCACAAGGACAAATTTCGCTTTGTACCCTGAGAAAATTATTCAAGTTATTTAGCGCATTCCGTTGCTCGGTGTTCAATTCGCACTTCCGAATAGAATTGTCTTTTCCAACGCGAGCTACTTTTTTTGAAAGTTGTTCCACTCCGCATGAAAATGCATTGATGCTTTCTCACAAAAGTATCGTATGCGGATGGACATCTTTTAGGTCTCAGTTGGATTTTGCAGAGCTTCCGTTTCCATGGAATTGTAGTTTCTTTGGAAACGGCAGTTTCGTCTAAATCGCCATCTGTAGCCGTGCGTTTTTGACCACAGACTATTTGATTATTAGCATTAGGTGATGGCTGAACATTTATTGTAGATTGTACTTGTGGAGCAATCTTACTAATTCGAGAGGGCTTCTCAACGGCCGACACTAAAAGAGGTACCAAATTTCGATTTTTTTGTTCGATTGTCGGTATAGGTGTTTGGACATCTTCTTGTACTGGTCGTATGTACTTCCTAAGAGGTGCCGGAGCGGTGCGAATTCTTTGTGGTACTATATCATAACTAGATATAGCCTGCTATTGACCACCTACTACTTGTGGTTTTGGAGGTAACGATTGCATATTTGTGGTCAATATGTGTGAAGTAATTTTACGCGAGGGGTTAACTGGCGACCCTAAAATAGGCATCCAATGTCGGTTCTCTTTTAAATTTCCATCCAATCCATCGTTTATTGGTGTTTTCGGTTGTTGATGAAGAGATCGTTGCACTGGCTGTACATTTTGTCCAATATGTGCTGGTATTATCGTATTTTTTTAAAATGTGTATTTTTCGTCCGCATCAACTACTGTGGTTATTAGCAGACGGGACCTACAGCTTTAGGTGGGTTCCGAACCACCAGGACCGGGTATTTGACACATGGAAACACTCCAGTGGTGTCAGCCGGCTTTGAATCTAGGACCTTTACATCCGCATGCGACGATGCTAGCCTCTAGACCACCCGGTCCTCTTTATTATCGTATTTGTTTGTGGAACTATACGATAGTGAGATAAAATTTTAACTCGAACTTCACTACCCTCGGATGAAGCATTTCGTTGCTTAAGAATGGCTCCTCCATGCTTGAAATGCGAGACTTTGGTAGACATCGTCAAAGAAGTTTTAACGTTTAAAACGTTGTATTAACAAGGTTCAAGAAGATAAACTGACTTATCTTTCTCTTTACTACCCCTTTTATGCAATAGTGGTTACCGATACCGTTAGATTTGAAGTGTTCTGCAACCTGTGATTGGTGGGAGAAGGCGGGGCTTTAAAAACTGTAATTTGTTGGATAACCCTGTACTATACTACCCTTTATACTCAAAGCACTTGTTAGAAGATTTAAATTTTTATTTTTATTATTTAGAAGTAATGAAAGCGTTGTAATTTCAATTAGTAAACCATCAACAGGAATGAGGACTTGATGTACTGAATTTAGTTAAAAAACCCGAAAACCGAACTGCCATTGAGGCACAGTTGTATAAACGAGATAATCTGGGAGTCAGAGTTAACTCCGAGATTAACCTCAATTCAACATAAATAACAAAGAATAATGAGTTAAATTGAAATATATTTGACTCTAGAAAATTGTCATTTTTTATTTTTTTATTTGTTAGAGGGTTGGTCGGAGACCTTAAGGCTCTACTGCACTCAATTTTTATTTCTATTTGGACCTTAATACGGAATTTTAAAATTTGCCTAATTTCGAGCAACCGGGTAAAATTTTAGCCCTCTGGCAATTTTTGCTCTTTGTAGATATACCTAGCACTCTTCTGGGGTTTCTATTATATTCTGCAGGTATTTAAATTTTAGGAAATAAAAACAGAATTTTACCATTTTACATTTTAGTTTAGACAGAATACACAGTTACTGTATATTCTTTGGTTTAGACTTGAACCAAAAACTTATACTTTGGAAAAAATATTCGAAAGTAGTGACCTATTACAGCAATATTTTAGTCTTATTGCATTTTTACTTTTTCGATATCTTTGTCTGCTTTGAAAAGTAATATGATCGAAAAAAAATTTTTTTATAAATAGTAATTTCTCGACAATTTGGCTTCCCCCGAATTCCTAACGCTAAAAAATGAAAACTTAGAAAGTGTCTGTGTCGGGGAGGATGCGTGTGTAAATTCCGTCAAATAAAAACAACTAAAACTATTTTGTTGAAATTTGGTTTCGGCCACTTTAACAAAATTCCATCGACAAAATAAACTTTTAAACGAATTCAATATAGGGGTTACCCAAAAAGGGGGTTATTATAAACGCATTTTGGAAAATCTTGATCCACAGTCTTTATACTCGGCTATAAGTTAATTATAAGTACACATCGGCCCTAATTTAAAAAAATACCTTTTCAAATTTTTACTATTGGCCTACCAAAGAGTATTACTATTCCATCAGTATAAAGATTGGCCCACATTCGAGATACTACACAAGATTAACTAAAGTGCTTTACAAATTGTTTTTTTTTTAATTTTGTAGGTAAGTGTCAAGCGGCTATAGCGGAATGGGATCGACAATTTAGAAATAGTTAGACTCGAACCTATTGCCATTTTATTTATAAGCATAGGATAATTTGCTTTTGTCTGTTATGTATAAACAACACAACATAGAAACAATTAAGTAACTGAAAACAGTTTTTTTATGAATGTTGGTTGTTACGATAACCCTTATCGAATTTATTTGAAGTTTAGCAAGCTTTACACTTGCTAATCTTTGTCCGGAAACGGACATTTGGGTTTGTAAGAAAAGCCTCTTACAGAATTGTAGAACGCTAATTAGACTTTTATCGGTCCCACATCTCGCAGTCGTAGGCTATTCTTTTACACGCTCTTTCATCTTCTATGGGTGCACCATTTCTGTTCGTAATAAAAGCTTCCGAAGCCGTTCGTTTTTGGCCTCCTTCTTGGCGACGGTTTGGTGTAGGTGGCGACTTCAAATTATTTATTTGTTGTCGCGAGTACTCTTTAAAAGACGACTCCAATTGTAAAAGAGGCGACGAATTTTGATTCTCGTTTGAAATTCGTTCAGCATGAGAAGGTGCCGTCGAAATCCGTGGTATACGATAATTCGCCAAAAACGATTGAATTCTAGCGTCACTAATAGACATTCTCAAAGAAGTTTTAGCGCTTAAAACGTTGTATTAACAATGTTGAAGAAGATAAACTAATAGACCGTCGTCTCCTTAGCTACCCCTTTTATGCTCGAACCGTTACCGATATACCGGTACCGTTAGATCTTAGGGTTTTGCTACCTGTGATTGGCGGAGAAGGTGAGAAGGAGGCGGAGCTTTAGAAACGGCAACATTTAGGAGCACCCCTCTACCACTCATCCAAATCCTTGTTGAAAAAATTAAATGAAAATATTAAATTTGTCTACTCTAATTAGGATTTTTATTACTTTTCCACATATTTTTCCCAAAATCAGCTATGAAGTGTTACTAATTTTTATTCAAAAGCAGGAACGATAGTAGTATACGTTATAATTTATAATTTTTATAGTTTACGGATAGTTTGATTTAATAAGAATGTAGGTACACTATTATAATAATAACGCCAAAATTATACAATTAATTAGTACCTACGTATCTAATAACCTAATAAGAATGGTATTATAGTAATTGATGAGCAAGTCATGGTATACAGGGTGTTTACGGTCTTCTTTGTATCCATTTAAGAGGCGATAGTACAGGTCACTATGGTATTCAAAACCAACATTTTTGACCAACAAATAAGTTAATCAAATTAATCGTTTATAATACGATATATAAACTTAAAATGCTATAAGTAAGCAGTATTTCCTCGTTCATGAGGAAACTTTTACCAAGTCTTTTAAATGTTTTCTTTTGACCTGTAGCATCACTCAGTTAAAGGATACAGAGAAGATCAATCGTAAACACCCTGTACAGAAATATAGATACTCCAGTTTTGAAATAATATCAATGCGTGCTGGATTCATCAACTTCAAGAACAAACTTTTAACCCTTTGGCAATAGATAAGAGAGCCTATACGTAAAATTTAAATGGATATAGGTATTTACTTGAGGTTTATTACCAAATTTTGTTAAGTATTTAACTGTGCTTACAAAACAACGTTTTCTTAGAAATTTTTAAATTGAAGCTATATAAGAAATTTACACAAAGGCAATTTTAAATTCTTAAGTTTCCCTTTCATTATTGATATTAGTGAAAGCGAAAGAGTCACTAAAGGGATTAACGGTAACTATTTGAAGTGCTATTATGGCTAGGCCCACAAGCAAATATTTTGGGGTCTTTTTACCATAAGAGTTATCCTTGCTAAATTTGATCGTTTGTATTAAAAAATTTACGTCAATTAATCCACGTGGTAACAACGTTTATCTCTAGAAATTTTTAACAAAATATGTAATGCTATTACAGTTGAAAAATTTTGCCTTGAAACTCAGGCTTTATTGATATCGCGATATATGTAAAACTTTTCCATTCAAAAGTAGAAGTAAGAAATAAAGGTTGCCCAATAAAGCACGAGAGGACTACTTACAGCTCCAATTAATTAAGCTTTAAAGGAGTTTTTTTGTATAAACTAAATTCGAGTTTTTAACTTTAAAACTCCTTAACGTTAAAAACTCGCTCCGAAGATGATACAGTGTATCGAAACAGCTGCCAGCAATCGAACTGACAAAATTAGTGCAAATGGCTATTCTAATTTAGTTTATTCAAAAATCAATCTCGATTTGCACAAAGTAAAAGCCAAATCTATTCAATATTTAAAGGAGTTTGCTAATTTTAAAAACGAATTTGTGGTTAATTTGCTAAATACGAGTATTAAAGAAGATTTCGGATCGATCTGGCAAAGTGAGGGGCGACCTAAATCAAAACCTCCACCATTTAATCTAATCGCAACCTAGTATCGAATAGATATAGATGGTCCTATATTTCCAATATTAGTATCAGAATTACAAAAAGACTAAGATAATAATTTGCTTCTATCAGGATAAACAACGAAGTATGGAAATAATGAACTAAAAACAGTTTCTACTTTGAATTGTATTAACAACTAGGTATTACTCTATAAAAGTTAGTTGTTACGATTAACCCTGATCGAATTCATTTGGAGTTGTCCGGAAACGGACATTTTGGTTTGTTAGAGATAACCATCAGATCTAGATGGCATTTAATGTTCTGGACAGCGTGATGCACAAGGACTAGGCTATTTTTTTACACGCTATTTCATCTTCTTTGGGTGCACCATATCTTCCGTAATAAAAGCTTCCGAAGCGGTTCGTTTTTGTCCTCTTTCTTGGCGACGGTTCGGTGTAGGCGGCGACTTCAAATTGTTTATTTGTTGTCGCGAGTACTCTTTAAAAGACGACTCCAATTGTAAAAGAGGCGACGAATTTTGATTCTCGTTCGAAATTTGTTCTGCATGAGAAGGTGCTGTCGAAATCCGTGGTATACGATAATTCGCCAAAAACGATTGAATTCTAGCGTCACTAATAAACATTCTCAAAGAAGTTTTAGCGCTTAAAACGTTGTATTAACAATGTTCATGAAGATAAACTAATAGACCGTCGCCTTCTTAGCTACCCCTTTTATGCTCGAACCGTTACCGTTATATCGGTACCGTTAGATCTTAGGGTTTTGCTACCTGTGATTGGCGGAGAAGGTGAGAAGGAGGCGGGGTTTTAGAAACGACAATTTTTAGGAGAACCTCTCTACCACTCATCCAAATCCTTATTGAAAAAATTAAATGAAAATATTAAATTTGTCTACTCCAATTAGGATTTTTATTAATTTTCCACGTATTTTTCCCAGAATTAGTTATGAAGTGTTACTTATTTTTCTTTCAAAAGCGGGGATGATATACGTTATAATTTATAATACTTATAGTTTACGGATAATTTGATTTAATAAGAATGTAGGTACACCATATAGTAATAACGCCAAAATTATGCAATCAATTAGTACGTAGTACTTAATAACCTAATAAGAATAGTATTATAGTAACCGACCAGCAAGTCATTGTATACAGTGCGTTTACGGTCTTCTTTGTATCTATTTAAGAGGCCACCACCACCACCACAGGTCACCATGGTATTCAAAACCAACATTTATGACCAACAAATAAGTTAAACAAATTAATCGTTTATAATACGATATATAAACTTAAGATGCTATAAGTATATAAGCAGTATTTCCTCGTTTATGAGGAAACTTTTACCAAGGCTTTTAAATGTTTTCTTTTGACCTGTAGCATCACTCACTTAAAGGATTCAGAGAAGATCGTAAACACCCTGTACAGAAATATAGATACTCCAGTTTTAAAATAATATCAATGCGTGCTGGATTCATCAACTTCAAGAACAAACTTTTAACCCTTTGGCAATAGATAAGAGAGCCTATAAGTAAAGAAATTTAAATGGATTTAGGTTTTTACTTGAGGTTATTACCAATTTTTGTTAAATATTTAACTCTGCTTACAAAACAACGTTTTCTTAGAAATTTTTAAATTAAAGCTATAAAAGAAATTTACACAAAGGCGATTTTAAATTCTTAAGTTTCCCTTTCATTATTGATAGTGAAAACGAAAGTGTCATTAAAGGGATTAACGGTAACTATTTGAAGTGCTATTATGGTTAAGGCCACAAGCAAATATTTTGGGGTCTTTTGTTAAGAGTTATCCTTGCTAAACTTGATCGTGTGTATTAAAAAATTTGCGTCAATTATTCCACGTGGTAACAACGTTTATCTCTAGAAATTTTTAACAAAATATGTAATACTATTACTAGAGATGGGACTTTTAGGTACAAAAAATTGTAAATAAGGTAACTAAAAATTTCGTTTTAGGTACCAAAAATTTCGTTTTAGGTATCTAAAAAGTAATTATAGGTTGATTTTATAGTTTACATTTTAGTTAAGTACTACTAGAAAATGAATGTTTAAACCCCAAAACAAAACCGTCTGAAGATGTTGAAATAATAATTTATTATTGATTGGCCACAAGTTAACTAGAAATTCAATAATATTTTTGCTTTAATAAAACTTGTTACTAACTAATACGAGTATTAAAGAAGATTTCGGATCGATCTGGTTTCAGATCGATCTGAAACTGAACAGTTTCAACTTTGAATTGTATTAACAACTAGGTATTACTCTATAAAAGTTAGTTGTTACGATTAACCCTGATCGAATTCATTTGGAGTTGTCCGGAAACGGACATTTTGGTTTGTTAGAGATAACCATCAGATCTAGATGGCATTTAATGTTCTGGACAGCGTGATGCACAAGGACTAGGCTATTTTTTTACACGCTATTTCATCTTCTTTGGGTGCACCATATCTTCCGTAATAAAAGCTTCCGAAGCGGTTCGTTTTTGTCCTCTTTCTTGGCGACGGTTCGGTGTAGGCGGCGACTTCAAATTGTTTATTTGTTGTCGCGAGTACTCTTTAAAAGACGACTCCAATTGTAAAAGAGGCGACGAATTTTGATTCTCGTTCGAAATTCGTTCAGCATGAGAAGGTGCTGTCGAAATCCGTGGTATACGATAATTCGCTAAAAACGATTGAATTCTAGCGTCACTAATAGACATTTTCAAAGAAGTTTTAGCGCTTAAAACGTTGTATTAACAATGTTCAAGAAGATAAACTAATAGACCGTCGTCTTCTTAGCTACCCCTTTTATGCTTGAACCGTTACCGTTATACCGGTACCGTTAGATCTTAGGGTTTTGCTACTTGTGATTGGCGGAGAAGGTGAGAAAGAGGCGGAGCTTTAGAAACGACAATTTTTAGGAGACCTTCTCTACCACTCATCCAAATCCTTGTTGAAAAAATTAAATTTGTCTTCTCCAATTAGGATTTTTATTAATTTTCCACATATTTTTCCCAAAGTCAGCTATGAAGTGTTAATTATTTTTTTTTCAAAAACGGGGACGGTAGTATACGTTATAATTTATAATATTTATAGTGTACGGATAGTTTGATTTAATAAGAATGTAGGTATACTATTATAATAATAACGCCAAAATTATACAATTAATTAGTACCTACGTACCTAGTACCTAATAACCTAATAAGAATAGTATTATAGTAACCGACGAGCAAGTCATTGTATACAGGGTGTTTACGGTTTTCTTTGTATCCATTTAAGAGGCGATAGTACAGGTCACCATAGTATTCAAAACTAACATTTTTGACCAACAAATAAGTTAAACAAATTAATCGTTTATAATATTATATTTATAGTCTATAATATGCTATAAGTAAGCAGTATTTCCTTGCTTATGAGGAATATTTACCAAGGCTTTTAAATGTTTTCTTTTGACCTGTAGCATCACTCAGTTAAAAAATACAGAGAAGATGAATCGTAAACACCCTGTACAGAAATATAGATACTCCAGTTTTAAAATAATATCAATGCGTGCTGGATTCGTCAACTTCAAGAACAAAATTTTAACCCTTTTTCAATAGATAAGAGAGCAAGTAGTAGTACCTATTTTACAGGGTGATTTAGTAGCTCACCGATAAACGTTGCCATATGGAAGCTCGCGTAATTAAGAGAAAAAGATCATTTGGACATTATTTGTCCGATTATACTAATTTAAGGTTCTCTGCAGAACAGGTGGATTCGAGAATTCGCATGTCAGTCTGCTGTTATAGTATTGTTGATTAAAACAGCTACATTTTCATTGCAACAATACACAAAAAGTACATCGGCGTACTTTAAAGTGCTAAAAATGCATATTTTTGGTTGATATAAGCTCACATTTTTTGATATTTGTTAAATTGGCTACAGTAAACTTTGAAGTCTTCTAATTCCTTGAGTATTCCAAATGATTTTTTTTATTATAAAATTACACAAGCTTTCATATGCTAAAGTTTGTCGGCGTGCTAATAAATCACTCTGTATGTAAAGAAATTTAAATGGTTATACTTTTTTACTTGAGGTATATTGTTATTAACAAATTTTGTTAAATATTTACCTCTGCTTTCAAAACAACGTTTTCTTAGAAATTTTTAAATTAAATTTAAATTGTAAAGAAATTTACAAAAAAGCAATTTATAATTTTTAAGTTTCCCTTTCATTATTGATATTAGTGAAAGGGAAAGTGTCAAGGGATTAACGGTAACTATTTGAGGTGCTATTATGCTTAAGGCCTCAAGCAACTATTTTGGGGTCTTTTTACCGTAAGAGTTGTCCTTGTAAAATTTGACCGTTTGTATTAAAAAATTTGCGTCAATTAATTCACGTGGTAACAACGTTTTTCTGTAGAAATTTTTAACAAAATATGTACTAATTTTATTCCGGTTGAAAAATTTTGCTTTGAAACTTAAGGTAGTACTACCGATGCCACAAGTGTCAAATGTGTGCTTACTGTAGTTTGACTTCCGTCGTATTTATACTTGGCAACGCCGCGTAAAAGCAAAAGAGACAAAAAATACCTTTCAGGTTATCAGTTTGACATGTAATGTTTGTTTACTAATGAAATGTGTGAATCGAACTTATTAAATGGTACAAAACGAATATTTCAATGGAAAAATAAAAGAGTCACTGAAAAAAGGTAGAGAAAAATGTGAAACAAGTAGCATTAGCCGTATTCTGTACATATTTAAATTTCGCGCGCGTCTAACTTCTTGGCGGCGTTGCCACGTGTAAGTTTTTTCTTAATTATTTATTAATTACTCTTATCACAAGCTCTAAAGTTAAGGTTTTATTATTACAGAAAATTCAATTAATTTTTTTCTTTCTATTGATACCAATTTCCTAAAAATCTGAACGTCCAATTTTGTGAAATAAAATCAAATCTGTGATTTCCCATAAGGATCAATGTTAAAGGCAAAATTTTTTAAATATTTTTATCTTTTTTTCAGTTCTCTGTAGGCCTCCAAAAATTTAACTGGTTAATTATGATATTATAATGTACCAATATGCCAAGTTTCATTAAATTCTGAACGTTAATTCTAAAACCGGTAGTACTACCTTAAGGCTTTATTGATATCGCGATATATGTAATAGCATGTAATACTTTTTCATTCTTAAGTTCAAAAATAGAAGTAAGAAATAAAGGTTGCCCTATAAAGCACGAGAGGACTACTTACAGCTCCAACTAATTAAAAATTTTAGTTTTGAAAGCTTTAAATGAGTTTGCTAATTTTAAAAACGAATTTGCGGTTCAGAGCTAAATATTAAAGAAGATTTCGGGTCGATCTGGCAAAGTGAGGGGCGACCTAAATCAAAACCGTCACCATTTAATCTAATCGCAACCTAATATCGAATAGATATACTCGTAGATCGTCCTATATTAATATCAGAATTACAAAAAGACTAAGATAATAATTTGCTTCTATCAGGATAAACAACGAAGCATCGAAATAATGAACTAAAAACAGTTTTAACTTTCAATTATATTAACAACTAGGTATTACTCTATAAAAGTTAGTTGTTACGATTACTTAACCCTGATCGAATTCATTTGAAGTTGTCCGGAAACGGACATTTTGGTTTGTTAGAGATAACCATCAGATCTAGATGGCATTTAATGTTCTGGACAGCGTGATGCACAAGGACTAGGCTATTCTTTTACACGCTATTTCATCTTCTTTGGGTGCACCATTTCTTCCGTAATAAAAGCTTCCGAAGCTCGTTTTTGGCCTCTTTCTTGACGACGGTTCGGTGTAGGTGGCGACTTCAAATTGTTTATTTGTTGTCGCGAGTACTCTTTAAAAGACGACTCCAATTGTAAAAGAGGCGACGAATTTTGATTCTCGTTCGAAATTCGTTCAGCATGAGAAGGTGCTGTCGAAATCCGTGGTATACGATAATTCGCCAAAAACGATTGAATTCTAGCGTCACTAATAGACATTTTCAAAGAAGTTTTAGCGCTTAAAACGTTGTATTAACAATGTTCAAGAAGATAAACTAATAGACCGTCGTCTTCTTAGCTACCCCTTTTATGCTTGAACCGTTACCGTTATACCGGTACCGTTAGATCTTAGGGTTTTGCTACTTGTGATTGGCGGAGAAGGTGAGAAAGAGGCGGAGCTTTAGAAACGACAATTTTTAGGAGAACTTCTCTACCACTCATCCAAATCCTTGTTGAATAAATTAAATGAAAATATTAAATTTGTCTACTCCAATTAGGATTTTTATTACTTTTCCACATATTTTTCCCAAAATTAGTTATGAAGTGTTACTTATCTTTTTTTTCGAAAGCGGGGACAATAGACAATAATTTATAATATTTATAGTATATTGTAAAAATTGGATTATATCGGTCTAATATCCTCTCGTAAGTTTACCCTAAAGCATTGTAAGGTGTTTTTGCAGACACCCTATAAATGTGACTTTATGATACAACCAGATTAATAATACTGGAATGAAAAAACATGCTTTTTAAAATTTAATATGCTAATAATTATTTCACATCTTTTCAACGTGTGTCAAGTTCCATGAAACGTCCGATTCACGGAACTTCTAGCTGTCGAGTTGATAGAAGGGGAATTTTTTACTTATAACCTTTACATTTTATTCTAAAATATTGTACTATCAATGGTTTTAACTTAACATACATGTCTAAAGAAGTCTATGAACTGAAGATCCTACTGATATATAGTTTTATTAACAATCGTTTCTAATAACAAAGTTGCAAGCTTCACAAAAGTACCCACATATTAACTTTGCAGAATCAAAAAACGGTATTGTAATTCTTGTAAATAATATGTGTGCTAGAGGTACTTGAAACTAGGTCTAATAGATGTAATTAGGCGCCGTGCATAAGTCCCAAGAATGTTCAGTATTTCAATCCGGGTGTATTGAAAAATGCAAGTGTCCACTTCATAGACCTCCCACTGCAAAAAAACACTCCTACGATAATAATCTTGTTCTGAAATATTCAAGCTAACTCATAAATCCAAAAAATATAAAATAAAGCAGTTTGCTGATCAGAGCAGGAGTCTCCCACTTGTCATCCAATCGTATTCATTGATCCCATCGCGTATGTCGTTATCTAGCTAGGCGAACAGAAGGGCTCTAGATGAGACCCTTGCAAAGCGCACTTGTATAATAAGCAACAAAGTACAATTTTCGCACAAGCAGGTATTGCAAATTATGACACAAAATCAAATAACTTTGAAGTGCCACTTTCAAACACGAACAATCCCCTTCAGTTATTCACCGACCTATTTCAATTTTCTTCTGAAGACTGAACTGAAAAGACATTAAGTGTAAGTAATTAAAAAACCAGATCCGAAAATAACAAATAACAAGCCCCTGTTGTATTTTTTATGTTATTTGTACATTACGCTCATAAAAAGTTACGAAAATTTTTAATCTAGTTGGCAAAGCGTACAAAGTTAAAAACTGCAGAGAGCATCAATAATATTTTAATAACACCAATTACTACCGTTTCCAACTGTTTTAAAAAAAGTAAAAGCTACTTTATTGCTTAAATTATCAATAATTATGTAGTATAAAAGCTTTTTTTAATGGCTAAGGCTAATTTGTGCGTAATACAAGGTTTTTCAATTACTTAAAAACTGTTAAATTAGGGCAAAGTGTTTTCTATATAATTTAAATATTCAATTTAGCGGAGATCGAGTTTTACCTTTTTTTAATAAATTGTTTTTAATTGCGCAAAACATAAAGCGCGGAGATATGATCTTGTATAGTAAATGGAAAAGAGAAAAAAAACATTGCAAACCTTTTTAAAATGTTAATGCCGCTAGTTTCTTTAAATGTTTTTAGTTTTATGCGACATAAAATATACAACTTTATTGTAAATTTTAGAATTGCATAATTAGATATGCACTAAACATTCTACTACTACACATGTTGCATTAATGATTCTATAAATTGTGATCTTACCAGCTTGGAAGCACGAGTATCGTAGTCGTTTATTCTAATAACTAGACAGAAACTGTTCGAGTGTATTTATTAATTTTACTTGCATTTTCTAATCGTTAATCTTTTTTAATTTTACAAGAAAAACTGTAGTTTGCTTATTGTCGACTGTAGTTTACTCGTACAGGAATAGAGAACCTTTTACTGTAAATTTTTTGGCTGAAGTCTACCGTCTCATTGCAATACCAACCAATTAGTCTTTAAGAACAGAACCTTGTGGTTGATAATAATATACTTACATAAACTAGATATAAATATCTCGCCACGACTACACTTTTTCAAAACTCACATGTGGTTTTTAATTTGTTGTATGTTACGGTATAAGACTAAAAGATACTAAAGCAGAAGGCAGAACTTGAAATCCGACTCGAGTGAAATACGTCAAAGTTACTACCTTCAAATTCAATCGTACTACTACAGCAGCAATCAATATGTTAGTCACTTTTTGGAATCGACATTGAGAATTAAGTTGGAGGAACAATTGCAGAAACAAATTAATATGTTTTTTATGCGAAAACTACTACGTAGTTCGTTTTAAATATTAGTCTAATGATATATTTCTGAGCAACGAAAGCACGTTTACAATCCACTGTTGCCCCCATGACAATTAATACATTACAAAAAATAACAAAACATGAAAATAATAAACGCTTTTAAGCGACCTCTCCTCTAAATTGTCTTAAAAGTTGAACAATAAAAAGTCCGACTTATTTATTAATTTATTAGGTTAGAGATTGTCCATCTGGCTATTTTAGGTTAAGCAACTATCCACTACAATATCAAGAAACTTTGCTTCCGTCGATAATGGAATAAGCACAGAATTTATCAGAATTTAGTAGTGGTATCACGTTATTGCCACTAAAAATATAAGATGCCCCAACATTTCTCCTTGGAGAGTATCATCAAACTCCTAGGAGTTAATGTCTTCAATCTTCAAGGATATGTTTCAGTTCAAAATAATATAAGATTCTAGCGATACTTAAATATATTACCTAGTGCCTTGTATGTATTGACTATGATCACTGATTACTTAAGCGGCTTTTTAATGCTTCTGACTTCTTCTGTTGATGACCGAGAGCTATTGTTTCAAAAAAAATCATTTTGAAGGTTGTATTCTTTTTAAATTAAAAAAAATCAGATCCCACCAAATAGAACAATAAACAAATAGCACATACTTATCTTTAGTTACATCTATATTATTTACGTTATATATGCTCACATTTCAGTACTATTGCTATTCTACCTAAAAACTTTGGTTGACTAGGACGAATTGGCAAAAAAATGTTATTTAAAACGTTTAGTGTCTTCTTGTTTTTAGTAAAACTCTGTTTCAATTTGGATATTCTGTCGAAGGTAAGTTTTTATAATGGAACACGATTATTAGTACATAGATCCTCTAAAAATCATTTTAGTTCAATCAAATGGGCTATAAAATAAAAGATTATAGATTAGAACTCGTAAGTTACAATTTAACTATAATGAAATACGCCGAAGCTAAAACTTTTAAATATAATCGCACAACAACAGCAATGAACGTAACTTTATTCTTTTTGATAGACGTTCAGGATAAACTACAGGTAACTTGGTAACTTTTAATTAATACGACATATCCGAGACGAGCATGTCGATATTGTTGGGTCTTATCGGCCGGGTGTAGACCTAGTATGTCTACAAATTAATAAAATGGTAACAGTCAAATAATATTTGTTTAAGGGTGTTGTGCAAGCTTACAAGTTTGCAAGCAACGAGTACCGCATTTTTCCCGCCTTGAGATTTCAAGTTACTTTAAGTAGCGCCTTCGATGCCAATGCCTTAGGATTGCAAAGTATCAAGAAGTGCGGAAACATTCAAACATTTTACTTTAATAAGGTATTTCTAATTTCTTGTGCCATAATATTATTTCTTTTTAATACATTTTGAATTTCTAGAACGTTCAGTACTATACTTGCAATTTTATACCAGACGGACGTAAGCTTCCACCGTTAATTCCAGATGGAAGGTATAAATTTAATATGAATGAAATGTATTTCAATACTAAGGCCTTTGAATTAGACTTTTATGTTGAAATCTACAGTCCTATTGCTATACTAGATAATTAATCAATTTATAGTAATACAGATTTACTTAAAAATAAAAACACTGCTCAGAATTTTGCCCCGTTAATATTTTTCTATAGTAGCTCATATAATCATAAATCGTACCACAGTGTAGCTGTCAATTATTATTGTACAGTACATTTTTTTATAGATGTGGAGAATAAGGTATAGATAAATACGGATCTAAGTATAGTAATTTTTGCTAAACATCGATAATAAGGAAGAAAATTTAAAGATGGTTGGACATTGGACAAGTTTACAAATTTGCTAATAACGAGTACTGTCACTTCCGAATTGTAGGAATTCGAGATGTAGAAATATTCAAACTATTATACTTTCAAAAGTAATGTTTGCTTGTTTTAATTCAAATTCAACTCTACTATTATTGTCATTTTGCCCCGGATGATAGAAAGTTTCCACCTTTAATTCCCAATGGACTATACAAAGTAAATATATTTTGTGCGTACAGGAATACAGAATCTCTTACTGGAAATTATTTTGCTGGAGTATATCCAACCACTGTAATACCAACCAATTACCTATTATAACCCCACGTTGATATTTTACTCTTCGATTCTCTAATTTAAAGTCTTTATCACTTCAAAAGCAGCTGTAATACATTATATGTATTATAGAAATAGTCTCAAGAGTAGTTTGGGTTCAATTCATCATTGAAAATTAAATAATCGAAAGGGAAACTTCTGGTAAGACATTTGAGGGCTACCGCACACTACAGACAGTCGGTGACCGTCTGTTTTGTAGCGAAGTGACCGCACACGACAGACATCGGCGTCTACATCTACACCATCGCACACGCTACCGACTATCGTTAGGAAGTCGGTGGTTGTTGCATTGTTTGTCCGTGATTTTAGCTATAGGAGATGCACAACTACAACGACAATTTTGTAGTTCGTGTGCGCGCCCCTACTTAATTACGTTATGCCCATCTACCGCCGTCTAGTCACAGACAATCGTGTCGGTTAATAGTCGGTGGAAAAATGGAACTCGTTACAGCTTTTATGTAGGTCCGTCATTTTAGTCGGTTGTGTGCGGTGCTACATAAGAATCTGTACTGAGCATTGTAACCGACTATTTTGACGGTCACCGACTGTCTGTAGTGTCGGTATAGTCGGTATATATTGTATAGTCGGTTACAATGCTCAGTACAGATTCTTATGTAGCACCGCACACAACCGACTAAAATGACGGACCTACATAAAAGATGTAACGTGTTATATTTTTCCATCGACTATCAACCGACACGATTGTCTGTGACTAGACGGCGGTAGATGGGAATAACGTAATTAAGTAGGGGCGCGCACACGAACTACAAAATTGTCGTTGGCGTTGTGCATCTCCCATAGCTAAAATCGCGGACAAACAATGCAACAACCACCGACTTCCTAACGATAGTCGGTAGAGTGTGCAATGGTGTAGATGTAGGCGCCGATGTCTGACCGACTGTCTGTTGTGTGCGGTCACTTCGCTACAAAATAGACGGTCATCTGTAGTGCGGTAGCCCTTAAACGTGCGAAAACTAGCTTTTGCCGATTGGAGGAAGTTAGTGCCAACTTGATGGACATGCGAAGTGATTATGCATTCGTCAGCGCAATCCATTCCTTAAAGTACTCGCAGTAAACACATAGGTACTTTAGAACGGGTAAGACCCAGTTATATTGCGTTTAGGGTGCAGGGTGCTGGCACACGTCATTACGTCAATTTACAACCCAGACTAGTGTGTGGGCTCGACTAATTTTCTCAATTTTTACCAGAAGTATCATGTTGTGTAATAGTTGCATTATTTGATTTTGTTAAAAGGATAGAAGTTTGAGAACTTGGCATTGTATTGTCAACAACACGCTAAATGAACATTAGGAGACTATTGCATTAATGAGCTCCGGATGAAGGAAAAGTTCGGATAACATCAGTAAACATTGTAACTCAAACGCTATTGTTTTTATGTTTTGGGGGAATTTGTTATTTCATAAAATTCTAATTATGGTACATAATACAAAGACTACTTCTTGTTGATGCACCTAAAATTCACTTGTTATTGACCAACTGTTTGGGCTTCAAAATAATCTGTGACAAAAGTTCTGCAGGAAGTTGCTAGAAGTTTCAGACAGACTGTCGGATAAGAACTAGCTTTGTAAATTGCGAGAAAACTCTAGAAAGTTTTGCGGAATGCATATTTACATTATTTCAAGAGACTTCTGCAAGACTTCCTAGAGTTTTCTCGCACTTACAGTTTAGTTTACATTAAGTCAGTTTCTAACTGACTGTAATTTATTTTTGGAAGTTTTTCTCTCATTTAGAAACGAGGCTTTTGGTACCGATATTGACGCCCAGTCGGCCTGTAGTTATCTAGATCGACAGTAAAAGTTTGGCAATACTTAACAGTTGTATGCCAGTTAAAATAATTTCAAAAGGATAACACAGTGGTGATCAAAATTTTAAGGTCACAAAGAGAACCTATTTAACTTCCTTTCTCTCCATAATAGAAAATAAGATTTAAGTTTCCTTCTTACTTTTATCTGTAGGTATTATTCGCCTTTAAAATTTCAAACATACTTTCGATGACACTCTGTATAATTATTATTCATAATATGTATACAGGGCTAGGGTGACTTATTTTTCATTTTGCCGATGGAGAACTCGCTTATTGCAAGAGTTCGAGAATCGGTGAAATAGAGAAAATAGTATAGTATTAATGCTTTTAAATTTTTGGTACGATGTTCAGTTGTTTAAATATGTACGAAAAATGGGAAATTCTTTAAACTGCTACGAGTATAAATGTTTTATTAGCACACACTTTTGATGACAATATTAGAGTACGTTTAAGAGGCCAGTGTCCTTTACGTATGAAATAAGGTTATCGAAGTGTTCTTGATTAAAGATTTCTTGTAGGTTTTTGGGGAGGTTGTGGGTTGTTCTTGCAAGAGGGTATTTTTTACAGGATGTGATGAGATGTGCGAACGTTATTACCGTGCTGCAGGTTTCACACTGGGGCTTTTGTAATTGAGTCAGCAAGTGACTCTGCAAGCGACTGTATGTCCAATTCTGAGTCTTCGAATAACTACCTCCTCTGCTCCTCTCTCCTCGTTAGATGCTTAATTGATGATGATGTGATTGAATGAGGTTTGATTGATTGCATATTCCAGTGACGATTCCATTTTAGTTGAAATTTGAATTTTTATAGTGTGTTCAAGTCGTAGTGAAGATAAAAAAAGAAAAGAGATCTTATATGGTGTTCATTGCAGTAGCCTCTCTAGCCAATTCATCTGCTTACTCATTGACCCCAATACTGCAATGGGAAGGATTCCAGATAACAGCTACAGATGACAAACTTTTTGTTAAGTCTCTCCTGGATTTGTTGAGTCAACATTGATAAGTTGATGCTAGGGAATCTGAACAAATTACAGTCCATTTAATGTGGTTTGCTTTAATTGCGGGCATTGCTTTGAGGACTCCAAATAATTCTGCTATATGCCTTGTTTCATTAATTCCAGTTAACGATTTAGATGAGTCAGTGTGAAGTATCACATTTATATTGAGTAAGAAGACCTTTTTGATTTTCAATAATTTTCTACGTGTGGCACTGGGTTTAAACTAATTCGCTGTTAAAAACTCTAAGGCTTGAAATGGATTACTATTGATTATTACTATTGATATTACTATTGAACGACTGGGAGTCATACCTGTCTTCATAGAGTTTTTTCAAGCACTAAAAATTTTTGTGTTGCGTCGTGCTTACCTTGATATTAATCTCTCGAATTATATTCAATTTTTTGTACTACGTAGTGGTTTGTGCCAGAATTTTCAAATTTTATTCAAGCTTTTGTGTAAACATTTTCACGGCTGTTTCAATTCTTGCCAAGTTGTAGGTACAGTTTAGAAACAACATTGCAGGGAAGCTCTAATATCAATACTTTGCAACTGTTTTTATTGTCTACGTTGAATACTTTTAAACGTAACCTAAAACTTTGTTCAGTAACTTTAATTCCTTGTGTAATTTGAAGCTTTTATATTTTTCGTTAAAATAGGACCTGCCGAAAAACTTTACTATTGTTGCAAATATTGTGTGACTAAAAATTTACTCTTAAAATAGAAGTTGTAGAATTTGAAAATAATAGAAAAGTTTGTAAACAGTACTAAAATGTTTGTATACATCTCTGTTATTTTGATAAGAAATTCGATATAAGATTTATTTCCAAATTTTTATGAGGTCAAGAGATGGGTTGAAAAAGAAATTGCTATTGAGATAAATGTTTATTGCTGCAAGTTACGTACATTTTATGAATATTTTGTATTAACAAATGCCCGTTTAGGGTTTATGGAAATATTTTTATGCTTACATAGAGTATATCAAACTTGTACTATATGCCGGAAAAGCTCAAAGAGGATTTCGAAACTTTTGCTTTAAAATTGTTATTATACCTACTTCGGTCTGTAAACCTTTAGGGGTAAATAAAGTTTTTGGACTCAACATTAAACGAAATTATTTATTTACACGACAATCTCACAAGTACAGTATTTTTGTTCCATTTTTAAAAACGATCGAATCCACCCCAATTCTCCCTGAATTAAATTTGGGCACTAAACTGCACATGAATGTATACTTGGTATAATTACCCTAATAATCTCCAAAACTTTAATTAAATTGAAAATTACCCATTCAATTATAATGCTTAAATTGAATTTGTAGTAGTAAGCAGAGTAGTTAGTAATTTCATTTTACCACGCTGGTGTATAACAACAATATTATAATTAACAGTATGGTGTTCACATAATATCTTGTACGTGGAATGAAAATTACTTTTAAACAAAACAATTATTAAATTTTCTTGCGTTTAACATTTTGAAATTTTACTTTAAACATTGATTATATCCGTACAAGATTGAATAAAGCAAATTGTCACCTACTTGTATGCATACTTAATTAACGAAGTTGTGTTTTGCATACATATTTTGTAATATGCATAGTAATAGTGTTTATAGTTTGAGTTTTAGAGTATTATCTTTCTAAAATTATAGTCAAATTATATTCTATCAGTTATAACTTATAATATAGTTTTGGCGCAAAATCAAGTCCCTGATTTTTGAATAAACTAAATTAGAATAGCCATTTGCACTAATTTTGTCAGTTTGGTTGCTGACAGCTGTTTCGATACACTGTATCATCTTCGGAGCGAGTTTTTAACTCAGTTTTTAATGTCAGCAACCGAACTGACAAAATTAGTGTAAATGGCTATTCTTATTTAGTTCATACAAAAATCAATCTCGATTTGCACATAGTAAAAGCCGAATCTATTAAAAATAATAAGTCCCTGAGTATACCAATAACAGTAAGGTTTTTAAAAAACATTGATTTTGTGAACCATGAATATTCATTTGAACGTTTAATAGTATATTAAAGAACGAATTTCAAAATCACGTATTATAGCACGACTCCAAGTTTAAAATGCGACTCGCGTAGCGAAGAGCGTTTTAATGGAGGAGTTGATTCTTCCTATTCAAGTTCTTTCAGTTCTGGAGACAACAAATTTTGTAACATTGTTCTATAGCGCTCCCCATTTACGGTAGTGGTTTTTCCTCTCCCGTCCTCAAAGAAATAAGACCCCATTATTTTGCCAGCACTAACCCCAAACCGTACAGTATAATTTTGGCACATGTAGCGGTAGCTCCTGAATAATTTTTGGGTTCTCACACTCCAAAAACGGCAGTTTTGTTTATTTACAGCTCCATTCAGACGAAAATGAGATTCGTTTTCATTATGAATTTTTTTGGAAAATCTGCAATTTCGTTTTTAAGGTTCAGGATAGCATTACTGCACCTACCTACTGTAGTTGCTTTTCAAAGTCTACAGGCAGAAGTTTTTGAGTTACCTGTATTTTGTACGAAAATAAGCGCAAACTTTTTTTGCTGCAACGAGCATCGGGAAATTGTTAATTGTGTTCTCCCTCGGACGAAATCTCAGAGGTCTGCCAAAATGTGGTCTATCAGCCGTAGTTCCAGTTTGCTCAAATTGTGCAGCTAATCGCCGAAATGTCTTCGCCGATTTAGTTGTACAGGGTGATGTTAATAAAACAATTTTACACGCTTTGATAGACGATAATAGAGATCAAAACAAGCAAAAAGTATGATACAATACTCGATGGTTTTTGACCTTATTTGTTTTTTCTAACAGTCGTCATAACTTTCTTATTTTAAGGACTATTGGAAAAAGCCAAAGGTTTTCAAATTATCTTTTGATTTTCTAAAATATTTTTATTTACAACTACATATTTCAAATTTTTTAAAATAAAAAAATGACGGCTGAACAAAAATTTTAAGCGAAGGTAATCTAATAATCACCTCATGTTTTTTTAAAAAGAACACATTTAGAGAATCCTTAAAGAATCTACTACAATATTTGTTCAAAACTGCCTTTGCCGAAAAATTAATTAAAAGGTCAAAATTGACAAGACACTGACAAAAGGTATAATTTGTCGGTTTCTTGGATTTTTGACAAAGATCCGGAGGTCTGCCGAGGTGGAAATCTTGAATTTATCATTAGGCTTCCGTAATAGCACAGCACTCACACGCACCACTTTTGAGGGTGCAACATCGAAATTTTGTTTTTCTAAGATCAAACAAAGCGATTGCGACCACTACCACACTTGCTTCATCAAAAAAAACACACGGGAGCCCGTTTTTGTACACTAGTGGAGACTAATGACCAATGACTTAATATATAATTGTTTAAAGAATTATAGAATTGTTAATTTTTTAGATGGCACAGCGGCATAGATAGGGTGCTAATAATTATTAGTATAGCTGTGTCAAGAGTAGAGAGTAGGTCAAAGCAACTCGGTCGACATCCTACGGAACGGAACGTTGGTCGATTACATAAATATTCTGCGTTCTTTCAAGAGTGATTTTTAAAAAAGAATTGCTTGTAGTTATTTTATTATGGCACAACGTGAATTCGGACATCTCTGTGGCATTGTAATAAATTTCGTCTAATAGCAGAACGTTTTGGTCTCTGCTGTAAGATCATCGCATCAACTCAAAGAATTATTTGATCGTTTTGAATATGAAGATATGAACTATTCCTCATTTCGTTTAAGAGTGAAGTAATAAATCATGCCACTTTGTCAAAATTTCTTTTATATACCTGCTCTTTTTCCGGTTCTTCATTGTTAAACTGCAGCTTAGTGCGGCAAGCAACAATACGGTTACACCTATAATTTGATTTATTACTTCAAACTTAAACGAAATGGAATATAGCAGATTGTTTTTATTGATCTTGATCCTTTACTTAGTATAATATGGACGGATACTATCTGTCGTGCAGTATTGGGGTTCCAAACGTGTAACGTAAAGTAATTAATGTTAAGTGTTGATTGTTAAAACGTAAGTGTATTTTATGCTGGATTGCTGATTTCTGACTTGTCTAAAAACATTTTGAAAGTTTCTTAAACTAATAAAATTATTTATTTATTTATAACTAACAAAAAAATTGCTTTACTATTGATAATTAATTTACAACCCTAGTATGTCAAAGTGACCAATTTAAAGTACAATCGTACAACAGCATGCATCAGCTCACAATTTATCAACATGTTTTTTGATAGACGTTAAGGACTCATATGTTTAAACATTGATGATCTCTGAAGAAAATTTTAAGATGGTTGTGTAAAGTCACAAATTTGTTAGCAACGAGTATCGCCACTTCCATATTAGATTCCAAATTAATTGGTTTAAAGCATTTAATTCCGATATCGTAGGAATGCGAGGAACGGCAAAATGTGGAAATATTCAAACTCCATACTTTCTAAAGGTAATTTTTCTAATTTCCCTTCAGATTCTATATCTAAATAAAAATATTGACAGAATGTTGATTAGTATTATTGTAATTTTGTCCCCGATGAACGTAAGTTTCCACCTTTCATTCCCAATGAGCTGTATATGTCGACTGTAGTTTACTCGTACAGGAATAGAGAAGCTTTTACTGTAAATTTTTTAGCTGAAGTCTACCGTCCCATTGCAATACCAACCAATTAGTCTTTAAGAACAGAACCTTGTGGTTGATAATAATATACTTGCATAAACTCGATATAAATATCTCGCCACGACTACACTTTTTCAAAACTCACATGTGGTTTTTAATTTGTTGTATGTTACGGTATAGATACTAAAAGATACTAAAGCAGAAAGCAGAACTTGAAATCCGACTCGAGTGAAATACGTCAAAGTTACTACTTTCAAATTCAATCGTACTACTACAGCAGCAATCAATATGTTAGTCACTTTTTGGAATCGACATTGAGAATTAAGTTGGAGGAACAATTGCAGAAACAAATTAATATGTTTTTGATGCGAAAACTACTACGTAGTTCGTTTTAAATATTAGTCTAATGATATATTTCTGAGCAACGAAAGCACGTTTACAATCCACTGTTGCCCCCATAAAAAATATATAAAAAACAAAAAATAACAAAACATGAAAATAATAAACGCTTTTAAGCGACCTCTCCTCTAAATTGTCTTAAAAGTTGAACAATAAAAAGTCCGACTTATTTATTAATTTATTAGGTTAGAGATTGTCCATCTGGCTATTTTAGGTTAAGCAACTATCCACCACAATATCAAGAAACTTTGCTTTCGTCGATAATGGAATAAGCACAGAATTTATCAGAATTTAGTAGTGGTATCACAATATTGCCACTAAAAATATAAGATGCCTTAACATTTCTCCTTGGAGAGTATCATCAAAGTCCTAGGAGTTAATGTCTTCAATCTTCAAGGATATGTTTCAGTTCGAAATCATATTCGAGCGATACTTATTTTAATATATTACCTAGTGCTTAGTAAGTATTGACTATGATCACTGATTACTGATTACTTAAGCGGGTTTTTAATGCTTCTGACTTTTTCTGTTGAGGAGCGCGAGCTATTGTTTCAAAAAAAATCATTTTGAAGGTTGTATTCTTTTTAACTTAAAAAAATCAGATCCCACCAAATAGAACAATAAACAAATGGCACATACTTATCTTTAGTTACATCTATATTATTTACGTTATATATGCTCACATTTCAGTACTATTGCTATTCTACCTAAAAACTTTGGTTGACTAGGACGAATTGACAAAAAAATGTTATTTAAAACGTTTAGTGTCTTCTTGTTTTTAGTAAAATTCTGTTTAAATTTGGATATTCTGTCGAAGGTAAGTTTTTATAATGGAACACGATTATTAGTACATAGATCCTCTAAAAATCATTTTAGTTCAATCAAATGGGCTATAAAATAAAAGATTATAGATTAGAACTCGTAAGTTACAATTCAACTATAATGAAATACGCCGAAGCTAAAACTTTTAAATATAATCGCACAACAACAGCAATGAACATATCTTTTTTCTTTTTGATAGACGTCCAGGATAAACTACAGGTAACTTTAAATTAATAAGACATATCCGAGCCGAACACGTCGATATTGTTGGGTCTTATCGGCCGGGTGTAGACGTAGTATGTCTACAAATTAATAAAATGGAATAATCAAATAATATTTGTTTAAGGGTGTTGTGCAAGCTTACAAGTTTACAAGCAACGAGTACCGTATTTTTCCCGCCTTGAGATTTCAAGTTACTTTAAGTAGCGCCTTCAATGCCAATGCCTTAGGAATGCAAAATATCAAGAAATGCGGAAACATTCAAACATTTTACTTTAATAAGGTATTTCTAATTTTTTGGGCCATAATATTATTTTTTTTAAATAAATTTTTGAATTTCTAGAACGTTGAGTACCATACTTGCAATTTGATACCAGACGGAGGTAAGCTTCCACCGTTAATTCCAGATGGAAGGTATAAATTTAATATGCATGAAATGTATTTCAATACTAAGGCTTTGGAATTAGATTTTTATGTTGAAATCTACAGTCCTATTGCTATACCAGATAATTAATCAATTTATAGTACTAATACAGATTTACTTAAAAATAAAAGAAACATTTTTCAGAATTTTTCCCTGTTAATATTTTTCTATAGGACCTCATATAACCGTACCACATCAGTGTAGCTGTCAATTATTATTGTACAGTACATTTTTTTATAGATGTGGAGAATAAGGTATAGATAAATACGGATCTAAGTAGTAATTTTTGCTAAACATCGATAATAGGGAAGAAAATTTAAAGATGGTTGGACAAGTTTACAAATTTGCTAACAACGAGTACTGCCACTTCCCTATCCGATTTGAAGTCAATGGATTTAAAGGCTTTAATTCTGAATTGTAAGAGTTCGAGAGTAGAAATATTCAAACTATTATACTTTCAAACAGTAATGTTTGCTTGTTTTTATTCAAATTCAACTCTACCATTAATTGTCATTTTGCCCCTGATGATAGAAAGTTTCCACCTTTAATTCCCAATGGACTATACAAAGCAAATATATTTTGTGCGTACAGGAATACATAATCTCTTACTGGAAATTATTTTGCTGGAGTAGTATATTGTACCATTGTAATACCAACCAATTAACCTATTATAACCCCACGTTGATATTTTACTCTTCGATTCTCAAATTTAAAGTCTTTATTATGCATTATAGAATAGTCTCAAGAGTAGTTTGGGTTCAATTCATCATTGAAAATTAAATAATCGAAAGGAAAACTTTTGGTAAGACCCTTGGAACGTTAGAAAACTAGCTTTTGCCGATTGACGGAAGTTAGTGCCAACTTGATGGACATGCGAAGTGATTATGCATTCGTCAGCGCAATCCATTCCTTAAAGTACTTGCAGTAAACACATAGGTACTTTAGAACGGGTAAGACCCAGTTATATTGCGTTTAGGGTGCAGGGTGCTGGCACACGTCATTACGTCAATTTACAACCCAGACTAGTGTGTGGGCTCGACTAATTTTCTCAATTTTCACCAGAAGTATCATGTTGTGTAATAGTTGCATTATTTGATTTTGTTAAAAGGATAGAAGTTTGAGAACTTGGCATTGTATTGTCAACAACACGCTAAATGAACATTAGGAGACTATTGCATTAATGAGCTCCGGATGAAGGAAAAGTTCGGATAACATCAGTAAACATTGTAACTCAAACGCTATTGTTTTTATGTTTTGGGGGAATTTGTTATTTCATAAAATTCTAATTATGGTACATAATACAAAGACTACTTCTTGTTGATGCACCTAAAATTCACTTGTTATTGACCAACTGCTTGGGCTTCAAAATAATCTGTGACAAAAGTTCTGCAGGAAGTTGCTAGAAGTTTCAGACAGACTGTCGGATAAGAACTAGCTTTGTAAATTGCGAGAAAACTCTAGAAAGTTTTGCGAAATGCCTATTTACATTATTGCAAGCGACTTCTGCAAGACTTCTTAGGGTTTTCTCGCACTTACAGTTTAGTTTACATTAAGTCAGTTTCTAACTGACAGTCTGTCTGTAATTTATTTTGGAAGTTTTTCTCTCATTTAGAAACGAGGCTTTAGGTACCGATATTGACGCCCAGTCGGCCTGCAGTTCGGAGCTGCAGTTATCTAGATCGACAGTAAAAGTTTGGCAATACTTACAGTTGTATGTCAGTTGTAGTCATCAGTTCTGAGCTTTCAACTAGTTCGAAAATTTTACATATTATTATTTATTTGGTCAGTTCTTATTAGCTTATGCTTATTACTTTGTTGCTGTACATAGGTATATAATGGCAATTCGCTGCCATCCGCTGGTTGTACTAATTTAGGATAAGGAATTTTAAAATTTCAAACTTCTAGATACGGTGTTGAACTTGTGCCAATCCCGACCTACTTTCCATATTAATTTGTTTTAAACTCAAACAGATAATAATTAAATATCTTAAAGCCAAAACCACTTGCGTAAGGCCGCGTTTTCACATACGCAAAGTGTCCGACACTTAGCAAATGTAAACTCGACTATAAATGCGAGAAAACTCTAGGAAGTATTGCAAGCGACTTCCTAAAGTTTTCTCGCACTCACAGTCAAATTTACATTTATTAGTTAAGTGTCTATCTGACGGCCTGTATGATATTTCTCGCAGAATTTTTGTCACATATGAAATCGCCTAAGGCCGCGTAGAAGTGGAAGTTGCTCGCAATAATAATACTGTTTACACTATTTCTTAAGTAAAACGAGGCCCAAAGCGAGAGGTTAGTGTCAGACAGACTGTCCGATGTCAGGCCTGCAGAAGTCTCTTTCAATACACATTTGCAGTATTGCAAGCAACTTCTGCAAGGCTTTCTAGACTTTTCTCTTACTAACACTAACTTACCACAGTCCAATAAACATTAAACCAGTTTCTAACTAACAATTTGTCTGTCATTTCTATAGCATAAGTTTTTCTCGCATGTGAAAACGCGGTCTTAGAAAAGGTCTTGCGTACTGATTTAAATAGTATTTCACCTACCTACTTTTATAATGGCAAATACACTAAATGTTAATTTATTTATTTTGCTCTATTGTTTTAACGGCCATGTCATAACTAATAACAAATTTTAAAAATTATTTACGTAACTTTTAAAACAAATACCTGAGGTATACTGAGGTATCCGCAGTAATTCGACTGAATATCTCAAATTAAGTATAGGTTTGAGGTCAAATTAGACCAATTAGATTAACACTTACCACCACTAACCTATAGGGTATTCCAAAAAATAAGACCACGTAACAAAGCACGGACTGGATGCCAAAGTAGGCCAGTTAAACTCAACGTAGGTATATCTAAAATCTAAACTGTGTTGAAAACCTACAATATCACTCTCTGGAAGTGAAAGAAGTGTTTTTTTTTCTGGAAACTTTTTCTACAGTAGGTACTCAAGAGCCATAGACTCTGTGTTGCGACCGATTCTGTTTTGAATTTACATATAAACTTCCTGAGCAATTTTGAATTTACCTAACGGTGAACTCGTGCCTAGCCTTTGCCGATGATATTGCTTTTCTTTATGCGTTTTTATGATGTAGTGGAGTACTTTTTTATGATTTTAATCCATTTATTTGCTTCAGGACTCAAGACAACCATTCGTGCCGATGGACCACTTGCAAGAAATGAAAATAGATGTAAGTGTCTCTTTTGAGTATTTTAATTTTTAAAATTGTTGCGTATTTTGAACAATTCAAACTTTGTCGATTAATTCGTCTTGTTACTAACAAAATACGTTTAGAAATTGCTCCGATGTTTCAAAATCAGTAGACTGTAAATGTCGTCTAACTAAAAATCGTGTAAATACGATGAAATTGGTATATTGCACTAGCACTAATACGTATAACCAATAACGCAGCCTGTTTGACAAATGCTGCAAATTTCCGATCAGAACGTTCAAATTAACACATTGTGCGTTTGTGTTGAAGACTAATGTTTATTGAATTTTTTATTACTGTATACCTACTATTGTCTACGAAATTAATTGAAATTTTTGCTATTTACGAAATTTAATTGTAAACAAACTCCTTCACGTATAGGATACGCTAAGTTTTATTTGCCCAGCAAACATTAACTCTAAGGAAACATTTGAGGTTGGTTCCTTCACATTTAAGAATACATTTGATTTGTTCTTTACAAGAAGTTACGAGCTTCTATATTACAAATTACATATTTATTGTGAACTGTGAATACACTTAATTAAATATCTTACGCCTTTTAAAAATTAAAAATCATTATTGAATAACTAACATTTAGATTGGCCTTCAGGTTTACGTTGGCAGATTAAGTGAAATGTTTAAACTTTGTTATGATTATACTTTGTGAACTATTTTGTCAAACTTAATTCGGTTTTTAGAGACCTTATGGTAGATGGAGGTCACCTTTATGTAATGGGTCTCAGAGCCTCCACAACCAAGGTGCTGGGTATTTTAACAATTTTTCCTAATATTTCATGAGCCATAAGTTATAAACCACCCAGCATATTTTTTGATTTTTGACATAAAACTTTATCTTCAGACGATTAATCTATTCAATTATTAGGTAAACGGAATCAAAATCCAGGTTTGGCTTCAGGAAATATTACAAATATTTTAAATACAGGGTAAAGCTCTCCAGTACGTTGTAGGGGATAATAATTAAAGTAAAGAAAAAATGCTAAAAAAATTCCTAGCCGCTAATTTGTTGAGAAATGAAGAACTTAAGTTGAGAACTCAACTCCGAATTCTGCCAAATTTTGAAACTTTTTATCATTTCCTCTAGTAATTCACGTGTTTTTTAATTATTAGGCAAAAACAAATGCTTCTACAACATCTTATTATCCTGTAAAATTTATTTTGAATATCGAAATTTTTGTATCAAGTTGCTAAAAAAATATGTGGCAACGATGTTTTGAAACTACCCTTATGATGACTTATGTCACTTATGTTTTTATCTGTCATCGATTATTAACATCTGTGCCATGTTGCCAAATCTCAATTTACTTCTTCTTTAATAACTAATACAAAAATATAGCAAATAGATTTTATAACTGAACGAAAGTAAGTTTTATTTGCTGTCCCGTCCCCAATTATAATAGTAAAATTTTTAAATTAAAAGTAAAAGTTATTCAAAATTTGCACGTACGTTGGGTACGCAGCTACCTTCTTTGACTGGAAGGTCATATTCTGTGGTCATATTGATGCCAAAAGATAACTGTAAAGATAGGGAGCCACTGAAAAAATTCTTGTAGAACACTAAAATGACGGTTATTAAAGATGACTCATTAATTATTCATTTTTTGTTGTCTGTCAGTACTAAAATTATTTTAGTGTATGCAGGTCCAAACTTAGGAGACCCTGAGAACCTTTAATAGGACATAAAGTTATTAAAAAAAACCTCGGTGACCTTTAACAATAAAATATCCGGAAGTATCTTGCTCAAACAAGAAAATATGAGATAATGCCATCATCAATACTTAAAACAAACAAATTTCTTTACTTATGTTGCTAAATTACGGGGTTTTAATGGTCGGTACCGTGGTCGGCACGCAAAAAAACCTGCACTATTACAACAGCGCTATTTTTTTGAATTTATTTCTTTCTTTTTCTGTATGCACCACAGTGTTACTTATTTTAAACGAATATCTGTTGTACCTCTGGTGTTCTGTTGGTTTGCGTATGGAACGCAACAATTTTCGTTGGAAATGTTTTCGTGAGCTGACGTTCATTAATGGTTTCATGTTGTGGAACAATTTGATGTTTGATATTGATATTAAATTGGGATTTCTGTTTTCACTTCGAAATTAGAAGCTGAAACCTTTTTCAAACGATTCTTTACCTTCTGGGGTACCAAAATCCGATGGCCGTCAAAATGTCGTTCTGTACGGGGCGGCTCAAAAATCGAAGAATCTGCAAAATCTTTACCTTTTTCAATTTTTGTAAATTTTTGCTAATGTTTCGGCAAAGGCATTTTATACTTTTGAAAAGTAAACTATTTTTGTTGACCTAATAGTATTTGAGTTAGCAAAAATATACACGATTTATTTGAGAATTCAAGCTTTCATGGCCGGAGTCATTAGTGTGAGTGGTTTCTGGGTTAATAATGGGCCTGGTCGAAAAGTTCTTTGAGAAATTCCGGACGTTTCGCTGGTTGCTGTGGCAAACGTCAAATGGGATAGTAACGATTTTTTGGTATGGTTTATATGATTAAGGCCTAATAATAAATCCAAGTTTTTTTCTTCAGCTGACTTCCGGATTACTAAATTTTTGTACACTTGTACCTCGAACGCCATTAGGTCTACAGAGACCATTCTGGTCTCAAATTGTAGAGAGTTTAGTTTACTTTTAAAAAGTATGAAACTGCCTTTGCCGAAAAATTAATCCTCCTGGGTAAAAATTGACAAAAACTGAAAAAAGGTAAAGTTTCTTGGATTTTTTGAGCCACCCCGTACAGGACGCTGGTATCCAAGAAGGTAAGGTATCGTTTGAAAAACGTTTCAGCTCGAAGTGAAAACTGAAATAATTTCTAGGTGACTTTGATGCTGCTGTGCATCGTATAATTCGTATTTGGAAAATCGAAAGTTCGATGGTCTATGTAGCAGTTTTGAATCTGTGCCACCGAGATATCATCGAGTGCTTGTCTTTTAGAATTCATCTTTTTATCTTTTGTTCGTCTGTTTTGAAACCGCACTTTTATAGTTTCTTCCGGTAGTTTCAACTTTTCCGCAACTTTGACTCTTTCGGGATGTTTAATATAATTTTGGAGACGGAAAGTGTTCTCCAAGAAAAACTTTGGTTCGACGAAAAGATTGTTATTTTACTTTTGTTTTCTTCAGTCTGATCTAAAATTAATTAAAAACCATTTTATTATTTCGAACTTCTCTTTGGGTTCTTTATAAATTAATTTTTAATCAGTTTCTTATTTGGCGCAGTTTCTTAAAATTATTTAATATTTAATTTAATTTTTCAGTAAATTTAATTTTTCCAACAGATATAAAAAATCCAAAAATATAACTTTTATATTAAACAATAACAGTTTGTTGGTAAAAATTTTGCAATAGCAAAGAGTTAACATTATTGCAGTCTCTTTAATAATAATAGTGCCGAATTATAACGAAAGTTGGGTAATTTAGAAAATTTTAGTGGTTTAAATAATACTTTTCAGAAACTAGACTTGTTCTTTAAGTACTTTTTAACCAATAATCACGTTAAAGTTTCCAAATTTTCAACTGGCGTTGCTCTATTTCAAAAAAATACCGAAATTTTATTATTTGTTGAAGCGATGTTCCAAGGTTGGTGTCTACAGCGTTCCTTGTTTCCAGTGGCGGCGCAAGACTTAAATTTAATGTGGGCAAGGTACATTTCGCAAGACCCTCTCATGGTACAAGAAGATGGGAATATAAAATAAAAAATCACTTAAAAATTAAACAGTTTTTTATTCATTAAGAAACGAACCTAAATTTTTACTTATACTACTCAGAGACGCGTTTATAGTTTTGAGGCCCTATGCGCTGCCAAATTTTGGGGCCCCTTGTTTGAAGAGGAAGTAGGATGAAATAGCGCCGCAGGCAAAACTTTTTAGTTGTGCAAGGTCAAATGGCTTAAAATAAAGTTTAGGAATTTTAGTGGCGATTGATAGTGTCTTCAAAAAAAGATGTTTCACAAAAATAAAGTAGGGAAATTATTTTAGATAAACAAAAAATATTATTGGAGAACTCAGAGGTCGCTTTTGATTCAGAGTTTCAGATATTAGCCTAGTTAGTCTAATGGTAAATGGCGCCTGGGCCTCATTTCCTTATTAGGTATCAATTTTAATTTATAGTTTACAACTAAATTAGTCTTTTATAGATAGTAATTTTCTATTTGGCGAATTCAAATAGCTAAAAATTCTATATGTGAAGCATTTTCACTGAGATTTGCTTTGGAGCATCCATATAATCAAAAATTGGACAATTATATTCTAGAGGTGAATCGGGAGGAATTTGATTTTCATCATTTGAAGGCAAAAAGTGTTTTTGCACTTGGCTCATGAAGAGTTCTTTAACTGTGACATAATTTACTTTATCTTTGTCGGAATTAATCCAGTTAAGTTTAAACTGTGGTAAGGAACAAGTTGCCAAAATGTATGGTCTGCTGGATAATTTATTGAAATCTAAAATATGTAAAAACCGCTTTTTAACATTTGAAAAACCTTGTGGCGGGTACTTTTGGATTTGCCATACTTTTTCAAATTTATTTTCGACGCGAGGCCCTTTGCACCGCGAGGCCGTGGGCGGTGGCCCACACCGCCTACGCCTTACGCCGCCTCTGCTTGTTTCCTTCTCGTGATGTCATCTGATGTTGATTAATCGAGTACTCTATTAATAAATTAATCGGTATGTCTTGGATCCTTGGTTGCCTTTATAGTCTAAGATCCGAACTAAGGTCGTTCCGTTCCAATCTGCTTACCAGACGAAAAGTATTTTTTATCAAACATAATATTTTAATAAATATAATGATGGCCTGGACTGAACTTCCTTGGGCAACCCATGCGCGATATATTTGTTAAAATATTATGTTTGATAAAAAATACTTTTTATCCGGTAAGCAGATGGGAACGAAACGACCTTAGTTCGGATCCTGTACTATTAGCATAATATTCTTTAATAATAATTTTTCCAACTAGTTTGAAACAAAACTGATTAGGTACCTACGGCTAACTTAGAAATAATAAATTCTTGAATTTTTAGTAAATAAATGTTGTGCACGTTCTAAGTTACAACAATGCCGCATTGGTTCGTACATTATTTTATACGTGATGGTATCAAGATACTATTATTTTCTATGAAGCCTGGCGCCGTTACTCAAACTTATTCGAAGCTTTCAATTTCACAGCGGCGTTATTAGGATTCCCAACTTTTAAATATTACTTCTGCATAACACGAGCATTCCCAGAGGATTTAGAAAATTATAAACTTTAACAGGATAATTAATAAATTTATTAACAGGGTTGTTTTTGGCTAATGTATTACAAATTTTTTATCGGGCCTATATACGCATCTCAAATTTAGTGCTAATAACCCATGGGGTTATGGGGTGGGATTAAATCTTGGGACAGTTGGTTTCTTTAGATACGATTAGGACACATAAGCTTTTGAATATAGCAAAGAAGCAAAGCCTCCTCGATACGCATTTACCGTAGCAGAACTTCAAAGGCCTGATAAAGGTTAAGGCTTGAATGAACACGAAAACATTTGTTTGGATTATCGCTCAAAAACCATATAAATTTTTTCCATTTACACTTGTCTTGTGTATAAAGGATGGTTCGGTTTGCATCAGTAAGTGAAGTTAAAATCTGAAATGTTTCAGTTTGCAATTAGTAAGTAATATGTTAATTTAAATTAAATGGCAGAAACTTATAAAGCATCCCTTACTTACTATAGGTACTTGTTCATTAATTAGATAAGGACTATAACGTTAGGGATGCCTACGTTTATGAAACGTTCATTCAACATATCATTAGCAACACGAATTCGCCAAAGTTATCGTATTTCATATATAAACAAAAACAAACTTTAGCAATTAAGTCTAATGGTGGACGCTGGACGTTAACTATTGATTAGAGTATAATTAATAATTATAATTGCATTGTACCGGGTGACAGAAAATATAAGAACTGGATAGATAAGCTCCGTTATTTCTATAACATCTCGCGAATGCAAAAATATAGTCTGCAAGGTTGGTATACAGGGTGGGCAGAATTCGATGGTTGTTATGGAAAAATGGATGGTGCATCTCGTGCTCTTTTTTGTTGAGAAGATTAGAGGAACTCAATGGCGAAAACCCGAATTCGCGATCTTCTTTTGTTTTGGATCTATTATAAGACAAAGTTCGATTTTTCAATTACCCTGTACAATAATTAAAATTTCTACGTAACTTAACCAAAATTAAAAGTAGTTCGACTGCTAATAAAACAATTAAAATAAGTAACTCGAAACCACCATTTAGGGGTAAAAAAATTGCCTAAACGTTTTAGCCATATCCTGTATCTGGGTTAAAAGCGTCTTTCAAGGAAGGAGAATCCTTAAAAGGGTTATACACGTTAAACTATTCATGTATAGTAGTTGAAAGAACGGTCAGAATCCGCATATAGAAGCTAACGACGAGCATTTAAAATTTTTTTATTCGAAAATAAAGTAAAAGAAGCAACTAACTCTCTCTTGTTTGTTTTTGTAAGAAAAAGATATTAACTGCTTGTTTCGAGTAATAAGAAAAAATAGTTAATTGGAACTAGCTACTAGTTAAGAGGATTTTTTGCAAGTTTTATTTTACTTAAGAAACACGAATCTAAATGAAACTTCTTATGAGCGTGATTATTTTTCTTTTCTTCTTTGCCATGTCGCTACAAAACTCCTAAAACTTAAGAAAGTTACAGATAGTTGCACATAAATCCTAATGAATAAACGAGGAGAAATTATGTGTTTACACCTCATAAAATTTGAATGCATTTATGCTGCATTAAGAGAAATGAATGTTGTGTCGAGCTTATATCACAAAGTACTAAAATCTTGTCGCGTAAAAAGAAAATAAAAACTGCGTTATGGAAAATGGTTGGGAAAATCAACATTTTTCATTAAAATATATTGTTTTGTGAGCATGAAAGTTTGCAAAAGACTCTTACGTGATTGTTTTACCTATTTCGAGTTAAATACTTTTCGCTTTTATCTCAAGTTGATTGAATTACTTAGTTTAAAATTTATGTTACGTTAACGCTTTTATTTGTTTTTTTAAACTGCGCCGACTTATATTTATAGCATTTTTGGTATGTATGAAAATTTATGGATGCGCAAAATTAGTATTCTATCATTATCATAGCAAAACTACGTGTAAATGTTGGTCTTAAATCTTTTAGCGATTATAGTTTTATAGCTTTGGCACGAGCTCTTTTTGATCATTAATAATAGTTTGTAAAAGATTTGTACGACGTTTTGGAAGCACCTGTGAGAAATTATTCAACTTGGATAAACAAACAGAATGATTTTCGGATATTAGTCAAAATACCGAACTTTAAAAGTTTTAGGTGAGAAGGCGGTTTGTGTGTAATAATCTGAACTACTCGTAATTCTAGAAAATGCATGACGTACTAGATACACAAATTTACGTCAATTTACTTAAATATTTAATAACATTTTGATGTATTTGACCAATTCGTGGTAAAAATTGATCAACAAATTTAGATTAAATAAATTTTGAAAGTGGGTGGTGATGTTCTTCGAGAAAAGCAAGATTTTGATGCAAAAATATTTACAAGCGGCTGAATGCAGACAAGCTTAAGAGAGAAAAAATATCATGTAGGAGTATGAATGTAATAATATGCTTAGATTTTGGGTCGTCTTTCCACTTATTCAACGCGGATTCCACCTTAAGGACCCAAGGATAGCCCATTAAATGAGTGTCAATGGGGGTGTATGCCAACTATAAATATTATGTAGAAGTACGAATGTGATACTCTGTCAAGATTTCGAGAAAATAATCATTTTCCCGTTTTTCCACCTATTCAACTTGGATTCCTCCTCTAAGGACCTAAGAAATATCTAAGAAATTACTGTCATTGGGTGTGTCAGAGTGTCAGACAACTAGAAATATCATGTAGAAGTATGAATGTGATACTGTGTCGAGATTTCGGGAAAATGATCCAACTTGGATTCCTCCCCTAAGGACCCAAGAAATATCTAAGAAATTACTGTCATTGGGTGTGTCAGACAACTAGAAATATCATGTAGAGTATGAATGTGATACTGTGTCGAGATTTCGGGAAAATGATCCAACTTGGATTCCTCCCCTAAGGACCCAAGCAATATCTAAGAAATTACTGTCATTGGGTGTGTCAGAGTGTCAGACAACTAGAAATATCATGTAGAAGTATGAATGTGATACTGTGTCGAGATTTCGGGAAAATGATCCAACTTGGATTCCTCCCCTAAGGACCCAAGAAATATCTAAGAAATTACTGTCATTGGGTGTGTCAGACAACTAGAAATATCATGTAGAGTATGAATGTGATACTGTGTCGAGATTTCGGGAAAATGATCCAACTTGGATTCCTCCCCTAAGGACCTAAGAAATATCTAAGAAATTACTGTCATTGGGTGTGTCAGAGTGTCAGACAACTAGAAATATCATGTAGAAGTATGAATGTGATACTGTGTCGAGATTTCGGGAAAATGATCCAACTTGGATTCCTCCCCTAAGGACCCAAGAAATATCTAAGAAATTACTGTCATTGGGTGTGTCAGACAACTAGAAATATCATGTAGAGTATGAATGTGATACTGTGTCGAGATTTCGGGAAAATGATCCAACTTGGATTCCTCCCCTAAGGACCCAAGCAATATCTAAGAAATTACTGTCATTGGGTGTGTCAGACAACTAGAAATATCATGTAGAGTATGAATGTGATACTGTGTCGAGATTTCGGGAAAATGATCATTTTCCCGTTTTTCCACCTAGCCAACTTGGATTCCTCCCCTAAGGACCCAAGAAATATCTAAGAAATTACTGTCATTGGGTGTGTCAGACAACTAGAAATATCATGTAGAGTATGAATGTGATACTGTGTCGAGATTTCGGGAAAATGATCCAACTTGGATTCCTCCCCTAAGGACCTAAGAAATATCTAAGAAATTACTGTCATTGGGTGTGTCAGAGTGTCAGACAACTAGAAATATCATGTAGAAGTATGAATGTGATACTGTGTCGAGATTTCGGGAAAATGATCCAACTTGGATTCCTCCCCTAAGGACCCAAGAAATATCTAAGAAATTACTGTCATTGGGTGTGTCAGACAACTAGAAATATCATGTAGAGTATGAATGTGATACTGTGTCGAGATTTCGGGAAAATGATCCAACTTGGATTCCTCCCCTAAGGACCCAAGCAATATCTAAGAAATTACTGTCATTGGGTGTGTCAGACAACTAGAAATATCATGTAGAGTATGAATGTGATACTGTGTCGAGATTTCGGGAAAATGATCATTTTCCCGTTTTTCCACCTAGCCAACTTGGATTCCTCCCCTAAGGACCCAAGAAATATCTAAGAAATTACTGTCATTGGGTGTGTCAGACAACTAGAAATATCATGTAGAGTATGAATGTGATACTGTGTCGAGATTTCGGGAAAATGATCCAACTTGGATTCCTCCCCTAAGGACCCAAGCAATATCTAAGAAATTACTGTCATTGGGTGTGTCAGACAACTAGAAATATCATGTAGAGTATGAATGTGATACTGTGTCGAGATTTCGGGAAAATGATCATTTTCCCGTTTTTCCACCTAGCCAACTTGGATTCCTCCCCTAAGGACTCAAGAAATATCTAAGAAATTACTGTCATTGGATGTGTCAGACAACTAGAAATATCATGTAGAAGTATGAATGTGATACTGTGTCGAGATTTCGGGTAAATATTTATTTTGTCATCTTTCCACATATCCAACGCGGATTCCACTCTAAGGACCCAAGGATAATCCATGAAATGACTGTCAAAGGGTGTGTATGTGTATGCCAACTAGAAATATTATGTAAAAGTATGAATGTGATAGTCTGTTAAGATTTCGAGAAAATAATCATTTTCCTGCCTTTCCACCTATCCAATTTGGATTCCTCCCCTAAGAACAGAAGGAAAGCCCACGAAATTACTGTCATATGGTGTACATGACAACTAAAATATGTGTAGCTTTCGGGAGAAGAATCATCTTGTCGTCTTTTCACCTATCCAATGCAGATTCCTCCCACAAGGGCCAAAGGGATATCCTTGAAGTGACTGTCATCGATATATTGGAATATCGATATTTCACAATATGAATATTATCCCAGCCCAGTCAGAACACACAGCATAAATATACCAACTCACTACAACTTGACAAGAATAGTTTTGCGGGTGAAGTAATCAAAATTTATTAATCAGGTGGGGTGTATGTAGGTAGTTATGGTAAGGTAGGTAGACGCATTTGTGGAAACCATGTAAGTTGTAAGAAATATATTTTCTTCTGTTGTACAGGCTTTTTAAATATTTAACAAATTTTTGTGATAAAATGAAATGCCTATAGTAGAAAAATAATGTACCTATAACACAATAGGCAATTGTTTCGGAGATTAGTCACACCAATACCCAAACAGACAGAAAGACTGCAACAGGGACTACTATCCTTTTGAATAACTAATATTTGACCCCCTTTCACCCTATCAGATAACAACAAATTCCATAAACATATTAGAATCAACTTCCACTCGAAAAGAGCTTATGAAAATAGGAATTATTTGATTTGTTCGCAACTGTTCTATTTTTGGCAATTTTGAGTGTTACGTTCTGGTAAAAACCGAGTGGGATATTTTTGAATAAGATTTCATTTTACTTTTAAGTTGCCGACTTACTTGTGCTAAATTGGCTGTAAAAATCTTTGATTTTCACCAAAAGTGTAGTATTTTAGAAATGAGTTTTCTCGCATTCTCAATCTCGTCATGCGTCACTTCCCTAATACTTTTGCAACACGTCTCGAAGTTGATTGTGAAGTTTACGGCTGATTTTGTATTCTTAAGTATAATTAACATTTCAAATTTTTCATTATTGATGCTTGCACAGAAATGTAAAATTAACATTTTTTATTAGATCTTTTTGCACGTCTTGATCGAAAACAAGTTTTTGTGCTCGAATTCAAAGGTAGTACTTGATTCTACGGCTACTGGTTGTCCCCTGAGTGATATCGAAATCGTTTCATTTTACTCATATTCAAGTATGTAGTATATAAAATGTTCTGTTGGGTAAAAAACTGTCTGATAGAATAATCAAATTCATGCAATAAAAATTTATTTATGCTCGTAGAATATGATATATGAGAAATAACGGATTATGTATTGAATATACGTTGAATTATTTATTTATTTTGTAAATCGGTTAATTTCCTCTCGTTTATTATTATGGGCACTTAAAAATTTATGAGCTACGAGTTATATTTTTCTCAATATTTTTAGCAAAGTTACGGAACTAGATAGTATTCGATAAAAATTTATAAACTTATACGCGGTTTGTCACGAGGGTTGTGGGCGGCGTTTGTCGGTAGTTGACCATGTAGGTTTTATCAAAATTTCATGCAGTCACTATCTAGTAGGTGATGGATACATCAAATGTAGAGATTGCTCTAAGGTCAGAACTTGGGAAACAAAAATATACCAAGAGCGTTCAAATCTGCACTTATTCGCTTGCATGGTATTCGCACTGCTGATATTTTTAATAGCGTCCAAAATAGTTTTCCCATGCTCAAACTTTTCCAGGCTTCTTTGACTTAAAAGGCACATTATTTGTAAACCTTTAGGTAGCTATTAGAAATTTATCAAACTTAAATTTAATTCGAAAATTAATTGTTCCTCTAGTAGGTATAGGTATAGTCACATACATTACTTATTTATCGAGAAAGGTAAGTAATGACTTCAATAAATCAGGACGGAATGTTTGAGTGACAAGTGAGTTATTGTGATGTTCTGCAGGTTCTTAAAGCTCAATTAAGCGAACACTTAACGTTGGATGAACATCAACACTCAGAGTCATAAGAATTTTTTGTGTAATTTACAATATTTTGTATTTTTAGGTAAAATGCAGTAAATGTTTTTAATTATGCAATTTTTCACCTCTTAGAAGTTACTCAAGAATTATTATCTACCTAAATAGCGCTACTTAAAACTTAATAGTCTTTTAAAGTATTAAAGTAGTTCTTAGTTTCTCAAGTTAAAAAATAAACTGGATGAAAATATAAAAACTAATGGAAAATATCAAGGGAAAATATAAACGACTTGTACCTCTCTAGTAAGAAGTCAAAATTTTAAAAAGTGAAATTACTGTCTTCTCTGATTAAGAGCCACCACTCAGCGAAAAAAGAAATTGTAGCTTTGCTCGTGTAAGTAGTAGCGATGCTCCTGATTTAGTTTACACCCTGTATAATAGCAAAAAACGCCGCTAATAACTTTACGATTTTAAAATAATAAATTTCAGGAAAAAACAAACTAAAAGTATCATCTCAAAAAGGAAAATTTTATTTTCATTCGTCTGAGAAGTTGAAATCTAAAAATATGTCTCACAAACTCGGACATATAATTTTTCATCATATTAAGTTGTTTTTAAGCTAGACCCACTTGTACTTACCTCCAACATGCTATACGCCCCCGCCCTGATGATTTGTTAAAAGGAACTTAACGTTTCAACTAATAGGTAGGAAAAACTCGGAAAACGTATACTAATTAGGTAGGTAGTTACATTATACGCGAATTTTTCTATTTTTAGTCTCAAAATGAGAATAACGTCGGTGGAATCGAGTCTCAATTATACCATTTTTTTCCCTAAAACAATTTAATTTTTGTCAACTTTTAAGAAAATTGTGTTTGCGACAAACTACAGTTTAAAACTTAGTTTTTAGTTTGGTTAGGGGGCTGTAACTTTTGTTATGACTTGATTTGGACACAAATTGCTAAACTTTTTCAGACAACTTTCTTTAATATAGTTTTTATTTCCGTTTCTACTTAGAATTTTTGATGTTCACGTAAATACAACAACCGCGATAAAACATAAATCCATAAAAGGATAATCTCGTAAATCCCTCAAAAAAGATTAAGGTTTTTGACCTAAAATTCATTTATATTAAGTCGGGGGAATTTAATTATTTTTACTACTTTCCATGTTGCTATTTTGTATTAATTTCAATTCTTTTTCCTGTACGAATCTTATTTGGAAAATCTGCTGCGAGTGCAGCTCATTCAACTCGTAGTAGAAAACCACATAATGGACGTTCAGAGACATCCGGTAAATAGAATGAATGCTCGGATATCATCTATACGTTTCTTCTTGAAATCTAAAACTACACGCGAAGTCCGCGCGCGTGCTACCCAAGGCGAACTTTTAACAGGACAATCCCACATTGATAGTAGACGCCAGTAGTAACTGAACGACTCTTGAACGTTGCACGACGCGCCGCGGCGCTATTAATTCGCACATACACGCTCTCGATACAGTCACACGCTCAAAGATAAAAGTTTGTTAAAAAAACTTTTTCAACGCCTTTTTTAATTGGCGCGGTTATTATGAGTTAATTAACTAATAATTAACAACGACGAGAAGTTAAATTAAAAGGAAATTTATTAATTTCCCGGACGTGAAACTTGTCAACTGGTTAATTTAATCAACCATTCGAACAGATCTTAATTGGGAAGGTGCTATTATCCGATGCGTTGAAATAAATGGCAGTTGTTTTTGAAATGAATTGAGAAAATTAAAAAGCGTAAGTTACTTTATAATTCAATTTTTTAGATCTTACGAGCACGAGGGAATTTTATACACCACAATTATTTGACATTAAAACTTAAATGAAGGCAAAAAGAAGAAAGCTTTTTCTTTTTAAATTTAAAAATTCGTCAAAGAATTATTTAAAGCGAAAAGCTTTTGTTAGAACAAATTAAACTTGATAATAAATCAAAAGGTAATGAAAAATTTTTATGAAAAAGTTAAACGGTTAATTTTAATTACTGCTCGAAATTTAATTTGCACGACTGTCCATGTCCATACCGTATGATTTAATTTGAACGAATCGCATACAATGCACATCAGCACATCACACTCAATTTCCCGTCGAGTATATTTCGAAAATGTACTTGTTGAACTTTAGTTTATTATTTTTTTTCTATTTGTGTATTTTACCTTATAAAACTAAACTGAAAAGTTAAAAGGTCGGTTAAAATAATTGTAAATGCCAACTTAACATTGTTTAAGTTTCCGCTCAATTTAACCACGCTTTTAATGGTTAACCAATAATCTCTTACGTTAAATTCGATTTGTATTGCACGAGTGTTAGCTGAGGAAACTTTTTTTCAAGTGCTAAGTGTAACAAAACTGATTGAGGTAATTTTCCAAATATTCGGACACTTCAGTAAAATTTTGTTGGTTATGGATATCTTTTTAGTAGGTAATTAGTTAAACGTGTAAAGTTAAATTTAAACAAGATTTGCAGTGATTTCAATTTTTAAATAAAATAAAGTGTTTATATTACAAAACTTTATTTATCGGCTTAGAATTGCTTGTTTTCATGTTGTGACTGTTTTGAGATGAAAGATGAAAACCAGAGGTAAATTTACGTGTTTGTTCGAGAAATGAGGATTTTAAAATGATCCAATTGTACGTGACAGTTTAAGATTTCTGGATTTAAGGGTAGTTAAAATCCTTTTTAATTACTATTGTTAACGCAAATTTACTTATGTGTCTACATAAATTTTACAAATGGAAGAGTTTTTATTCTACATGATGACCTTTTCTTCCGAAGCAAAAGCGAAGAAAATATCAGATATTGGAATTAAAAAACAAAATTAAAAAATTTTTTATTGCTAAATTTATTGACGCAAGGCGGGCGGAAAATAAAGTAGAAATTATTTTTCATTTTCTCTACGTACTATAAATTTTTTTAAAAGAAAGTTAAGTGAAAAAATCCGTTATTTTCATGTCGTAAATACTTGCATAGGGTGCCATTTAAAATTCTAGAGTTCGATGAATTATGTCAAAAACGGTTAATGAAAAAATTGTTTTATTATTTTCAAATTCTAGACAAAGAATTAAACTACTAATGCTGTTCCAACTTTTTTTCAATATCTCTCTTAATAAAATAGTTATAGCAGTTTAAAGAATTCCCATTTTTTAGTTTCTCGGCCATAAATATAACAACTGGACATACAAAAGTAGCACCAAAAATTGAAAAGCGACAGTGGAACGCAAACGCCGTATTTTAGTAGAATTTAAAAACCCACTGACCTATGTGGCAATATTATATCAATCTTTAGATGATAAAAAAAATTTGGGAAAAATCATGATTAAACTCTACACTTCAAAAATTCCATGATTTGAAAAAATGTAAGTAATTATGGTTATGCAATAGCTTATTAAAGAACGAATTTCATAAGTCATAAGTCACGGATTATAGCACAACTCCTACTTTAAACGGCGACTCGCGTAGCGAAGAGCGTTTTAATGGAGGTGTGCTAGAATGGCTTGCCCATTAAAAATAAAATCGAAATATAAAAATTTTGGAATTTTTGTGATGGTTGGCAGTACGAATTGCAAAGTGACATTTCGAAATTTTCAATCCAAATCAATTGTTTTGTAGTTTGCATTGTTCGTTAATTAAATTATTTTAATTGTTATGTTAGAAAATAGAACCTGTTACTTCCTAAAATAGTAGTCTAATCTTTTCTCGATTTGACATAATATGCCGAATTAACTTCGAAACATAAAATTTTGCCAAAGTTATTATATCACTAATATGGGTTCTGTAACAGCTTTCTTACATACGCCAAATATAAAAAAAAACATTAATAATTCTTCTCGAAAAAAGTTGCAAATTAGAAGTTGACACAGGGACTCTTGTAGCCGCCGTAATTTAATACCTTTAATTTTAATTTAATTTGAAAGATCTGAAAGACGAGAAAATATAAATTCAATTTGTTTAAAAAATTTTCAACCTTTCGATAGGAAACCGAATCCTAACGAGGTACTATTACCTAGTAATTACTTATTCTAGCAGGGATAAATGTATTTTGTGTAATCAGAGTAGTAATCAGAAAGTCACGATGTTTTTCAGAATATTTTATTTTAATCCTGAAACATTGAATCGCCAGAGTTTTCATATAATGGTAGGCATGTAATGTGACTGTTGACTGATGTGAAAATGAACGCGACATGAAGTCCGTGGTTATATTGTGAAAGTAGCATCTCATATTAGCCCAACTTGAGACATTATTTTAATGGCTGTTTAATGTAGGCGTTTATTCTTAACAATTCCGTATCAGATGCCACTCTTTTGTTTTCTTTCTTTGGTAATCAAAAACGAATGTTATGACAAAAGTAGAAAGTTGAGTTTATAGAAAGATCTGATGCCATTTGGTTCGTTTTATGATTAATTTCGACTTTGAAAATTGTTTTTCAAAGCTATAAGGTAATCTAACACCTACTTGTTTAGATAAAATAGTGCAAATTTAAATTCTACCTTTCACGTTTCTTGTTTCATTACCTACATGAGACTATTTTATTTTTTATTTCAACTGTTGCTTCGACTGTTGCTTCGACATTTGACGTTCAATTAACTCTCGGTCGAGTTTACTTGTTTATTTAACTCTTTAAACTACATTTTATTTTTTTAAATAAAAACGCCCCTATTTCTTCTAGAATTGTGTAACTTTATGAGAACCAATCTTTAGACTCATATAGCTCGTGATTGGCTTAACAATTGTCTGATATATTACAGCTCTGCTCGAGCGTCTGGCTTATTACTTTTGACCGTCGCAAGTGATTTCAGTGTTTGATTTTTAACAATCTATACATATCTTGAACAATATTGCTTTGATTTTGCCACACAAAAATTCTCGTTTTTGTAAATATTTTTTGGTTTCAGTATTATACACTATACAGCGTGGAAAATCTTTCAATAAAATAATTTGTGGCTCTTATATGAGCGCTTCTATTTTGTAGACATATTTAACATAATTTTTAAATAAGGTACCGAATAGCCGAATAAGGCCCACTTTTGAATTTAGCGCTTAAAACAAAGTTTACGCGCTAAAAATTTTCTTAAAAGTTGTGTCAGGAAAACCTCTAATTTGGGGTAATTAGCGATTGCAAACGACATCAATACGCTTGTTTAGTATAACAAAATCTTTGTTAGTATAGTGAATTAATTTGCCGCATATAAAAATAAGATCGCAAATGATCGTAAGTATTTCAAAAACTGTGTTAAATACTGATTTATGGTTTATTATAACTACAGTAACATTATTCATCTTCTGGAAAAATGAAAATGACAAATTAATATTCAAATTTTTGAAATTTACTTAATTGTTTTGAAAGCTACCTATTCATCTAATTATGCCTACCTACATAGGCGTTGGGCTTTATTAGATGCACGAGAATTTCATTATATTCCACTTTTTGTGGTCAGTGATATTATGGCTGAAATTGGAAAAAAAGAATTGAAATTGCGAATCCATATAAGCTGCTCTTAGAAGCCTATTCACGGGGCAATTTCTGTCTCAAATAACTATTTCTGAAAAATTAAGAATAGCCGTATTCTCAGAAATGTGGTCAAAAAGCATGACCCACTCTAATCTAATAAACGCGTTTAAAGCTGTTCTGATCAAATATTCATTTGATCCAGAAGTCCAGAAGTTATTCTAGATTCTGCTTTTGCCTCATCCATTGTAACAGAGCGCCAATTAAAATTCAGTGATTTTGCATGTTCTTAACTTTTTAAACCTTAATATTGCCCACAGGGCCGCCCTTAGGGGGGGGGAGGCACCGGCCCCGGACAGTTAACCCGGGTAGTTAACCATCATATTCTTTAGGAAAAATTTTCTTAATAGTCGTTTTAACTCTACAATTGTTACTTGGAAAGGTACGAGAACTTTTCCTGTTCTTTCAGATATTGCCAATAAATTTTCACTTAGAAAATCAAAAACATTTTGTCATGAAACATCGCAAAATTTGCATAATGTGCTCTTTGTCCGGATCTATTTGTACCCCCCCTCCCGAAAAATTTTTCTGGTCACGGCCTTAGTTTTCACTAAAAGTCGTTAAATTAGGCAACGCCCCTTTTTTTAAAAATCGCCTGCGGCGCAGTCATGTGGGCCTCGCAATTATTTTTGCCCTGGGCCTCGCAAATCCTAAGGACGACCCTGATTGCCCAATCAAACTTTTGTTTTTATGCTTACAGTAATTTTATAAGCAGTTTTAGAGAACAATGTTTAAGTTTGTATTTGTATGTATTTTTGATTTGGGCCTTAAAAACACCCTAGCACATAATAAGGCCTATAAAGGTTGCGT